>OY974083.1:13902593-14356593 GCA_963854165.1 Sylvicola cinctus | reverse complement strand
ACTGCACAAATGCTCATCGCACTGTGCCTAGGTGTGTTAATTAAACTTAGTATTGCAGCGATCTATCCCGGGGCCGTATAGAAATATATATTCCAAAACAAAATTCTATTGAATGCTGCAGTTCGTGTGCGGTATAAGCGAGAAGTTGCGACTTGCGAGTCTAAACAATTATTGTGACGTGCAAAAAAAATCTGGAAAAAAAATTCACATTTTTCCATTAAAACCCTTAATCCTACACCTAGGGCAATAAAAATAAGTTTAAACAATAGCCGTAATACGGTACCAATACCTATTGAAAAGTTTTCGACCAACAAGAAGTTGTAATTCCAAGAATTTCTTTGTGGCCAAAAAGGAACAGGGCGGCCTCACCTGTGGCATAGGTAACCATTTTTTTTCGCTAACAAAACAAATAAAACAATAGTTTTAACAATAATTAGATGTAATTTTGTGATTTGTTCAGCACTTTGAGATATTTTGCAAATAAAAAAAAACAAAACAAACTACGTTCCCATTTAATACCGGCATCACCATGAATCTCTGCCGCACTAATGGCGACGATCCGGCGACGCCCACACTCCACATGCTGAACGATGACTGTCTGCTGCACTTGTTTCGTTATCTGGTGCCTGATATATACAATATCTCGGTAACATGCCGTCGTTTTCGTTACGTTGCGGAGCAAATGCGTTGCTTCAATACGCTCAAAATAACAGCATGCTGTCCCCATCCCAACGACAATGTGGACACCATTGATAAGTTCTCGCATCAAGTGGATGTGTTCGGGAACGGCGTGCGCAACATCATACTCAATCTCAAGTATGACCAAATCATTGATGAGGAGTTTATCCGGCACATTTATCGCAAGTGCCCCAATATGCGCTACTTGGAGCTGGGCAATGAGATACCGCGCAACTTGATGGTGGAGTTGTGCCGCGAGATTTTCCCAACCATCGAGGCGCTACTGATGCGACGTCGCGATCTCATCGATTGGCAGACCATTGACTGGAGTGAGTGTAAATTTAACAATTTGCGTGAACTATCGCTGTATCGCTGCCAGGAGCTGGATATGGCAACACTCACCGTGTACGGCTTGGAAAAATTGATCATGCACAGCAGCAAGGTGAAGAATTTGCGTTTGTTTCTGGAGCAGAATCGTAATACGCTGCATTCGTTGATATTGGGGCGGCACGTCGCCAGGGAGGGTGATCTGAAGCAATTGGGCGAGCTGTTGCCGAACTTGCGTATGTTGGCGCTCACCGAGGTGCAGTTGCGTCCACTGGGTAATATGGAGAATTTGCTGGATTTGCGTGTGGTCAATTGTGTGGACATGTGGCAAATGTTGAATAAGTTGTCGACAGCCAATCGCTTGGAGAGTTTGTGCTATCATGAGTCTATTTTGAATGATCATCACATGGACTTTAGAATGTTGGCGCGTATGACCAGTTTGAAGTCGTTGTCGCTGTGTTGTCGCGCTGGCATCAACGTGGAGACAACACGCATTGTGGATAGTCTGCACTGGAATGTCATTGAGCATTTGATGCTAACCGATGTGCGCTTGAATTTGCAAGCATTGAAGGATTTGATAACTAAGTCACCAAATTTGAAAGTTATATCCGTTCGCAATTTGGGTTTTGAAATCCTTGATGCGGATTATGAGGATTTGGTTGCCGTACGTCCGGGCCTAGTGTTCGCCAATCGCATTGCCATACAATACAAGCAGCCTGACTACGAGGATGAGAACAATGATGAGGACGAGGCTGCTGGTGGACATCACGTCGCCACTCTCAATGGCCTAACCATGGAAGAGTTTGTGCCACAGCCGTTGCCGTGCACACGCTCGGGCCGGTGTGAGAGTTCCTTTGAAATTCAGTCGGACGATATGTGCCAGCGATTCTTTCGCAAGGAGAAGGCACCAATCACTTTATGCCATGCACATTGTTGCAAATACCATAAGGTATTGGAAATGTTTAACTAATTCTGTCTATGGTTCAATCCGTCTATTCTGTCATTTCTTTTCTTCTTCTTTTTTATTTGAAGGCATGTGAAACCCATTCATGTAATGTTGTTTTTTTGTTTGCCCTTATGATTTTTAACAATAATCCATTGCTATACGAACTTTATTCATGTACTAAAATATTTAAAGGTGAACTATCTGAAGTCACTGGAATCATGGATGAATCATTTCAATGCAATTTTTGGCGCCTCCAATGCAATTGATAACTAGGAAGCCGGGCGGCAGCAGTGTGTAACCAAAAATTATTAACGCGCTGCATCACATACAGTCACTTAAAAAGAGTGAGCATAACAAACTATTATTATAAAAATTCTTTCTTCTTAAATGTCCATTATTTCGGATTGGGGGTATTGCTGCTCAATTAAATAACAATTAATAATTCTATTGATTTTCGACAATCTAAATTTACTATTCTTTGCATTTTAATTAAGAAACTCCACAAAATTTATATCATTTTTCAAAACCCGATTTTTTTTTTTTGTTTTTAAATTTTAAATTTGCTTTTTTTAACTGCTATTTTTTTGGCCATTTTAATTGCATTAATATTTAATTTTGTATTGGCTTTGTAAATTGTTAAAAATAATACAGGGTTGCCTTACAATACGGTAATTGTTTAGCACTGAAAATGATTAAGTCTGAACTTCGATGGAAGTAATTTTTGAATGATTTCTATACTTTCAATTTTTAACACAAATGGTGTGCATAAACAAACAAATAAGGGTATTACACATTAAACTCATATTACTGCATAATGAGTTTAATATAAAACGAACCTCATTCCACACACCCAATTTGTAGTAATTAAATATGATTAATAAAAATATTTTTTAAATTCAACAAAACAAAAACATTTCGGCGCAATGCCAGTCTTTTTGGGCTGAACGCACCAAAAAAAAAAAAAAATTGAATCTCTCAGAGATTACAAAAACCTATTAACTTTACATATATTATTTTAACTGAGCGATACAATCACTTTCAGGCATAATTTTTAACAAAAAAAATTAAAGTACAGGTCTGTCTCTTGCGGAGACTGAAAATGTGAATTTTTTTTTGACTTTTGTGATTGACTTTTAAAAAGCAGCACCTTTTTGCGATGACTTAAAAATCGTAAGAGTATAATAACAAGAATATAATTATTATTACAATTCGTTTTCATAAATTTTTAATTGAAAACTTACTTTTCATAGAATTAAATATAATTATTATAGTTATACAACACGCACCTAAAATGGGAAGTGAAATTCTATATACATATAAGCCGCTCATAAGTTTAACACTATTTTCATCATCATTTTCGGACGCTTGGTATCTCCATTTTATAATACTCTGGCTCCACTTTCACCACACAAAATTTGTCATAAGCGTTTGGTGCATTAAGGAGTGCCTATTTTAAGGGCAATTTTCATTCAAAAACTCCTCGGTTATAAATTCGCACGTGTCGTAATCTCAAAGTGAAGCATTCAAGATTTAAAAAAAACGTTAGCAGGAAAAAGAGTCTCAAGCGAAATTTTCTTGCTTGAAAGGCTCCTTTAGATTGCCTAATTTAAAAAAGGATGCATGAGTGCAAGTCAAGTGTAAGTGCTGACCGATAAAAACTATGTGTTAAAGTCCGATTTTTTAAAGCCTTTTGTCTTTTTTTTTAAAACCACCATATTCCTTCAAAATAATTCCTCACTTTTTTACTTTAATTCCAATAAAGCGTCCATCAATCCTTTTTTTTCAATTATTTTGCGCCATTTTCATTTGATTTAAGTGAAAAAATTGCCACTTTTGAACGTAGTTCGCATCGGCATTAAAAAATGTGCCAAAGCAACAAAAAATTATGCACCCTATTTCTTAAAAAGCATAAACGAAGTGCTCCCAAATATTAGTCCTTGAATAAAAGTGACATGAGTCAATTATCGAAGTGAAGGGAAAAAATGAAAAATGTTTTTTTTTGTGTTGCATTAAACTGAAGGATATTGCGGAAGTGAAGACGAAAAAATTAGTTAGTACGGAACAATTATGAAACATAAAATCAAATTTCGGCATAATAATTATCAACGTTATCAATTTTTTTAGCAAATAATTATTACGCATTTAGAAAACAACATCCCCCATTTTTCCGAGCAAGGCCACTTTTTTTGTATCCTATCAAATTAAAACCAATATAAAAGTCGGTAGTGCCAAGAGTAATTAAATTATGGCGATATTTGTGAACAAAACATGCATATTTTAATGAGATAAAAACTATAAAAATAAAACCGTCGAATTTCAAAGTGGTCTCAAACTTATGAGCGACAGTTTACCTATTTAATTATAAGTGATCCTTAGCATATAAGAATATACAGTTTAAGTTCATCAAATTAAACCACTGCATGACGTGGCAAAAAATTAATTATAAAGACGAGAAGAGTTTCCCACACTGTTTGTGAATTGCGTCCTTTTCAAAACTGTTTCCATATTACTATAAGTTTATCTTCATTAATCAATGTACACTTTTTACTATTCAATATTTAAAGGAACCCTTTATTTGTTAGTTCCCTAAAAATTCTAAAGTAAACACATTTTTCATTGTCACATTGTTTTGTTTCTAAATTATTAAGCTTATTATTATTATTGAAAAGGATAACATTTCTGCAAAAGCAGCAACATAAAACATAAAGTTCTTGACTCAAATACATCAGATACTTTGGAAATTAAGATAAATTTAAGACAACCAATTAAAACACAATTTTGTGCCGAAAAGTGGGTAACATATTTTGGCGATTGGGACTCGAATAACTGTATAAATATAATATGTGTATCGAATCAGAATTGTTTCAACAACGCAGCTAGATTCGACTATTTACATTAATGTATCAAAGATTTAAAGTATTTTTAAACTACAATAAAATTTGACATGATGATTTGCGAGCGCCATTAGTGCGCGTCCCACTACCACCCGGATGGCAAATCTACAATTATCTTATTTTGTGTTATAGTGTAAGAAACTACTAAGGCATTATACATGTGCAAAATTTAATTATGAAATAAATAAATACATTTTATGTAATGACATTTTTTGTGTGTTTTTTTTTTACTTTCTTAAAATTTTTCAGGGCAGTACCATTATCCTTAATTCAATTAAAATATCTTGGCTAAATTGGGCTGGATAATTGCACTTTAAGGACTTGTCATTTTTTTTAAGCCCTGTCATCCTTCTTTAAGTCTAAATATTTCGACTTTGTGAACAAGCTTATAATGTAAAAAATTACTATTTTCATTGCATTACTGCCATAATATGCTTCAGAAACCTGGTTCTCAAATCAAAAAAAGCATTGCGCCCTGTTTGAAAGAAAGATTTTACGACAGATTTCGGTGGGTGGGTCCATCTAGCAGTTAGCACGCATGAGCGGAGATGACCAAATCGCAAAAAGCTATTGTGGACGAAGTTAAGGCGACAGACCACAAAACAGGCCCCAACCTCCGATGAAAAGACGGCGTTGACAACCAGGACGCTGCAAAATACGGGATACCAAATTGGGCGACGTCGTCCAAAGACTGCTGAGATAAAAGGTGATTTCATTAGAAAATATCTTATGCAGGCCATTAGTCAGGAATCAGGATCTGTAATCAATTGTATTACCGCAAAACAGGGAAAAAGATGATAAAAACTAAAAATAAATAATTAATTTTTTTAGCCAGGAAAAGTGTTTAACAATTTTACCCTTGATTATTTCAGTGGCATAACCAAAGAATTCGGAGGCATAAGTCATAACTACTATTTAGGAGAAAAAGGGCGGTAATAATTCGATTATTAAAATTATACATCAAATCAAACAAAAAGTCACTTGGCAGTTGGCATCAATGAAACCTCTTTGGTTGGCACCACTGTACAATGGACAGCTGTCATAACTCGCACAAATATAAACAATCGCATATTTATATAAAGTTAGGTTTAAAAAGTCAAATTAGAAAGATAATGAGTTTCGCAATTAATTAAAATGTGTAATTTAATTGAAACGAATTGTTTGTAACTTATTAACAATTAAATTGTTGAATATAAAAAACATAAAAAACTGACACTATACAGGACCATTGCAAATAAGTGTTATAGGCTAAAACAATTTTCACTTAATACTAAAATTGTAATAAAAAAATTAATAAAACAAAATTGAGAGAATGACAAGTAAGTGGAAGATATTCGATGGGTTGCCCCACGTAGCAAGCGGTCCCATTGTGAAGGGATTTGGACGTGGCTCTCGTGACCTTGGCATACCAACAGGTTAGTTGCAAACCGTACATTTTAAACAATTTTGTAATCACTAAAATATAACTTGTGCAGCCAATTATCCTCTGGAAGTGATCAAACATTTGCCACCTGCAATACCGATGGGTGTGTACTTTGGATGGGCCCGCGTTGATGGTGGGGCAACACACAAGATGGTCATGTGCATCGGCTGGAATCCATTTTATAACAACACAGAGAAATCGATGGTAATTATGCATTTTGATTGCAGCAATTTACATACCTCTGGGTGATTCTGATATTATGATGTCAACATCATTGCAATAAATTGAGATGATCTTGATTAATGTGCAACTGTATGCTTCTTCCTCTCATATTACATCCCTTCAATATATACAGGAGACGCACATAATGCATGAATTTGATCGCGATCTGTATGGATGCACTTTGGATGTTTGCATCTGTGGCTACTTAAGGGAGGAGAAGAACTTCACATCTGTCACGGAGTTGATTGATGCAATTCGCGATGACATATGGAATGCTAAAAACGCACTGGAGTGGGAAGAGTTTAAAAAGATGGCGACGTTGATGGAGGCGTGATTGGTGTGGTCAAGTTTTGGATGTTGCGTGAGTCACAAATTGAATTCATTATTAAATAATGTCATGATGACATAGCAATAATTTGGTTTTGTTAATAATTAAATCAATTTTTCATTGTAACATATGACTTAACAGCACTTAAGTGCGTCTTTAATGTACAGTTATTACGTTAATTTAATATGAACTGAGTTTATTTTTAACGTTTATTATTTATCACATAGCCTTACAGAATGGACTCTTTTAAATTCAAATATCACATAGCTCGAACTATGTTTATCCAATCCATGGTGACTACAAAGTTCGAGGGGCCCCATTCTTCGATCACATCTAAAAAATAAAACAATTTTAACATACAGCAAACCGAACAAAACAATAATACCGCAATATTTGCAACTATTACAGTCAATCAATTAATAATTAATTAATAAGTACAATAAAATTGTAAATAATTTAAAATAATTCCATCAAATATCAAGTAAGCAGTCCTAATTAATGTTTAACTACATATTATTGTTTTGTTAATTGCTTTTATACAGCTGAATAATTTTACAATTATTCACATTACTTATTTATACAATTGTTATTGTAGTTTTGTGATTTGTGTTTTTTATTTTGGGTAATTAATGTTATCATTATACGTACTTGAATACATTCACGTTATAAACGTTTAGAATAAAGTAATTTGTATTTTGTTGTAATATAAAATGAAATGGATTTCTTGTACAATTATTTACTACAGTTTACTCAAATCAATTGGCTGCCACCAATCCTTAGTGGTGAGGTGAGTGTTTGACTTAATTAGTCAATAATTAATTCTTATTATATAGTTCAAAGAATCGACAAATTATTTTAAATTTATGGTGAGTGTCAAGCGATATACGAGGAATTTAGTTAAATAAAAGCATTAAAAGTTCTGGATATATCGTGTCTTGAGGTTCTAAAGGATTTATCTTGTAATAAAAAGCACCCTGTTTGGAATTCAGTTCACCAATAAAATTACTGATATATGTAAATTCGATATTTCAAGTGTACATTATATATATCACTACCCGCAGGTGACATTTAAATTTTGGAAATATAGCTTGCAAGCCATTCATCGCCCCACAGTATAATAAATCCACATATTCCGATCCCTACAGTTTTAATATGTGTATCGCTTCAAATTTTAACTAAATATCTATAGGAAACACATCACAAAAACCAGTGTCCAAGTGAACAATACAAAATACATTGCAATAATAATAACAAAAAAAAAAGGTGCCAAACCTACGTGGGGGCTTCTACACGCATTGCGCCCTCTAAAAATGTTCGCGTAGAGACACCGCCACAAAAGATATCACGCGAGGCCTCCAAACGCATTGCGGAGGCCATCGGTGAGCGCCATCGTGGCTATTGCACTATTGCCAGTGAATTCATCCTATTCTTTGGACCCCTACCGCAGTTTAAACACTCTAATCCCATATCCCCCCTTTCCCTGTAATAACGTCGTCGTCGTCTTCCACGGTTAGGCCGACACAAAATTTGTTGTTCCAAATGAACGAACCAACGCCAAAAATCAAGAACAACTTTACCAGCTACTTGGAGGAAGAGGTAAATTATCAGTCATCACCTGCCGCACAAGGCTGCCCGACAATCTTGTGCACACGCTCACACGTGTACCCACACACACCCAATCAAATGACATACCGTTTTTTTTTGTCTCATTTAATTTTCTAAATGAGGGGGCGAACCAATTTAATCACCACATTTTGTTTACTTTACATTTTCGTTTCGTTAATAACGAAATTTTGATAGTTTTTATTTTCACTTTTTTTTTTCAAGGTGTTGAATGGTAGCGAAGATGCAATTCAAGCAAATCTGGCCCCCAAATTGCTATCAGGTAAATTCTATTGGCTTTACTGATTACTGATTAGATGTATGTGTTTGTGGTGATTAATTGTAATACTATTTGATGGTTTTGTTGTTGATAATAACTTGTAGGAGAGCTGGAAGTTGCAAGGGCACCAAATGTCGCACTGTATCCACCGACATGCAAATTAAAAGATGAACAGAACAGCATCTTTGGACTGTTGGTGGTGACGAATTTCAAGTTAACCTTTTTGACAGCTCAAAAGGCAACTGGAAGTGTAAGGAGGACTCATGAGTTTGGTAAATGCTTAAAGTATTCTATATTGTATTTTGTGTTTTTCCATATTACGCACAGAAGGGAGGTGTCACGCACCAGGAGAATGCATTTTTGGGTCAATATGATGTGACATTGTCAAATATTGACTGCATCTATCAGATAATTGATAAAAAGAAGAAAGCTGTTGGGCCACAGCTGAAGATCAGCTCAAAAATTGAAGCGCTTCACATTGTTTGTAAAGTGAGTACGATGGTAACATAAATAGGGTAAACTTTAAATAATATTGGTCGTTGGTAATTTCAGAACTTCCGACTACTTAAGTTTAGCTTCAAGAAATCGGAGATCGGCAAAGGAAAACACATTGCTGAGGCGCTGGCCAAATTTGCATTTCCAAACAGGCACAATCTTCTGTTTTTCTACAATTTTAGGTAAGTTCTTAAGTGAATTTCCATGTTGTCTTGTTATATTCTTAAAATTACCTAACATCCCCCACACGTATTCAGAGAAAACTATTACAACACAGTGCGCAATGTTTCAATGTACCAAAAGAAGGCTGACTGGCTACAGGAGGTAGCGCGTTGTGGTGCTACGGGTTGGCGTGTCCTCTCCATCAATGTGAAAGATGTGCCAAATAGGTCGCTGCCGATGCATTTTGTTACACCCAAAAGTTTGTCAGAGGCTGAATACATGAAATATGCAAACTATTTCCGCGATGGACGCACAGCATTTTGGGTATGTCCCTCTTTCTTTTTATATATGCAGTTGTTATTAAAGCTAATGCAAATAAAATGCCGAATAGGTGTTCAGCTTAAAGAATGCCTCTCTTGTGCGTATGGGAGAATTGCTGCCGGCCATAACCGAATCCCTGCACGAGAACACAATGATGGAACACGTGAGGAAATCCGATCCGCAAACCAAACAGCCTTATTTGATGGAGTTGAGTAAAATACTGCCCAGCATTCAGGATATCCAGCAGAGTTACATTAAATTGCGTGAGCTTTGTACACCAGACAGTGCCCGGCTTTTTATGGTAAATTTTACTGCGTTGTGTGTGGTGGTAAAAATTACTCTTTACACGCAATTTGGTTACCTTTTAGATTCAGGACAACAAGTACTATAATATGCTGGATAAATCGTGTTGGCTGCTATACGTGTCACTGTGCCTGAAATATGCCAGTGAAGCGTCACAACGTTTACGCAACGGAGAAACCGTTGTGCTGCAGGAGAATGACGGACGTGACATGTGCTGTGTGGTGTCCAGTCTTACACAAATGCTGCTTGATCCCCATTTTAGGACGCTAGCCGGCTTTCAGTCGCTGGTGCAAAAAGAGTGGGTTGCCTTGAGCCATCCGTTCAGCGATCGTCTGGGGCATGTCATCAACACGGAGACAAGTGAGCAGAGTCCGTTGTTCTTGCTTTTTTTGGACTGCTCGTGGCAATTACTGCAACAGTATCCGGAGGAGTTTGAGTTCTCTGAAACCTTTTTGACATCACTGTGGGATGCAATATTTCTTCCCATATTTGATACATTCCAATTTAATTCGGATCGCGACCGTTTTGCTGCAAGAGATTCGGTGAGTTTGCTACTCCAGTAAATTTGAGTTTTTTTTTATATGTTGCAACTTGCAGGAAAATCTTATTCTACGTCCTGTTTGGGAATGGGGTGAGCAATTCTCCGACAATGATATCGTCTTGTTCACAAATCCATTTTACAAGCGCCCAACAAACGATCTCACACACCGCTCAGTACCAGTTGTTACTGCAACAGCCACTTCCTCGGGACAAGCTTCAACACCGCATTCAAATGAGGTAAACACCCTTCAATCTCTTTAATCTACGATGCATACATGTTTTTCTTTCACAAACAGCCACGCTACCTTGTGCCACAGCATTCAATTCGAGACTTGGACATTTGGACACAGTGCTACTGCCGCTGGTTACCTATTGTTGAGATACGCAGCGGGGGATACGCTCAAATTGAACTGTACAATCGTGTGCTTTGTGGCAACATTATGAAATTGCAGCAGGCAATTCAGACACGTGATTTTGATGATCTTCCAGCATCTTCCAGTGGCAGCCGCTCCGCAGGTGGAGGCGATGATGATGGTGGACCGATTACACCAACAGCGGTGCCTTGCGTTGATTCCTTCTTCCCATTCAGTGGCACCATATCGAACACAAATGAGCTTACCGAAATTCTAACGCTGAACAATGATTTCCTGGCTGAGGGTTCCATATTTGATGGACTTTCTCTATCGCAAGCACCCGATTAATAAGCGTCGTGCGATTGTACGTTAGTGTAGAGTGTGTGTGGTGTGTTAAATGAAAATTTGTGGGGAAATGCGAAAAGGAAATCGATTAAATGCATGATCCAACCACAATTGAGGCGGGAAGACAAAGAGAAATGGCGTCTCTTGTATAATTGCTGTGTTTTGTTCAAAATTTATTCAATGGGACATTTTTTAATGTGCCGTTTGGAGGTTTATCAGCATTATTTATTATGTTATTAAAATGGTTATGTTTAATGTCGTAATCAAATGAAACAAACAAAACAAAAAATAAATATAATTTAAAAAATGAACAAACGTTTATTAAAGTGTTTGTTATGTTTGCATTTTTTATCAGGAATTTATTAAATTAATTTAATTATGGACTTGGAGATATTACACAACTGACATCTAAAACGGATTGTTGCAGTATACCCCAGAAGTTGGTTAATTAGGTCCCTGAATGCATCGTTTTAATACTACATCCAAGAAAAGAAATTCCTTGGCACCTTAGCAGCTAAAGTAAACATAGATTTATTAGCGAAACCAAGTCGTTTATTGATTTTTATTGGTTTAAAAATTTACATTTATTTAGATTTTCTTTATGATTTTGAATGCTTGTTTGTTGCAATAAATGTTTATTCTTTTAAACGATTTGTTTCAGTTTTTGTTTGTTTAGTTTTTATGTTGTTTTTTTTTTAAATTCATAATTTGTTTGTGTTTGTTTATACAAGATTCATTTATTTTCTTATTTCAGCAGTTTTCATTTCGGCCATACAAGCCCAACAAAGAAAAGGACAACGGTCGCATCGGAGCGTGCATAGAACGCCGACACTGCACCCACACTTATCTCAAATAACTGACAGTGTTTTGGTATATATTTCATATTATATCCTATATACATATATTAAATATGTTCCTCTTTAAATTTTTTTTTTTCCATTTTGTTTTTTTAAGCAAAAAGTGTATATTAAACATAGAGAAGTGTACTGTTTTGTGCGTGTTATTATTTGTATTTTTATTAACCATATATGTATTTAAATTTATCATTTAATTATTTAGTTCTGTAACAACTGGCAAAGTAAATATTATCAGAAAAACAAATCACTTTTTTTGCTATATTAAGTTATTATTTTTTTTATATTGAGTTTTCTTTAATGTTAACATGTCGAGTCTGGACTTATATACTCACTAATGAGGTCTTAGTTTCTTAATTTTCGTCGTCTTCATTAATTGTTTTATTTTTTATTATTTTATATTTATTATTTTTAATTATGTAGGTTCGCAGAAATATATATAGAAATTTAACACAACAGCGGTTCGAGCAAACAGCTAGTAAGTATTACAAATTACGCTAACAAATTTAATATATTAATTAATTATTTTAAACGGATTTCCGGGGCCAGGTAGTTTGAATGATTGCCACATTTTGTTTTTTTTTTTGTAATAGACGACATCTTCGAGCAGGAAATTTGTCAAGAGATCATTTACTAAATAAGTAATCATCATGTTTCTATAATTATTTAATATTCTGTTCTTTTTGGATGTGGTAAGCCATTACACTACAAGTAGGTAGTTGTATTTTATTATAAATTGTTTTCTTTCATTATTCTTCTTTTTTTTTAGTTTTTTTATTAGTTTTGAGAGATGAAGGCATTGTCATTTATTATTTTGATTTTATTGCTGTGTACAAATTGTGTCACAGATTGCCGACATCAGCTGCCGCGCAATTATGAATTTCACCATTACTCTAATGGTTGATTTCATAGAAAAAACATTCATTTAAAATTGGATATTACGTTTAATATTTACGTAGTAATATAATTTTAGTTTATTACTTTTGTTTTGTTTAAATTGCATTTGCAGCAAATATATTATTATATTTAATAAGAGAAACGGGGAACCGACAAACATAAATGGAAAAATTACAAAATATTGAATTGACCTTGTTTGTCTACAACACAATAACATAAACGATCAATTGTACAATAATTAAACACTAATACGAAACGATTTACATTTTACTCCATCAACTTCGAATCTCACAATAAATTTAAGTTACATAACAAACAGCATATTATGAAGTCGATGAATTATTTTAAGTTTTCCAAAAAAAATATTTTTTTCTGATAGAATCTCTAGCACGAAATGTACTTTAATTATTTAATTATTAAAGTTTGCAAAATATTTAATTATATTACATATTATCATCTGTTTTATTTCTTATTTGTTTTTTTATTTATTTTTTATTAATTATTATGTTTTAAATCACATTTCTTTCTTTTGCTCTATTACATAATAAGTATAGTTTTTTTTTTTGTTTTGTTTGTTTTGTTTCCATAAATTTCTATCATTTAAACATAATATGCCTTCAATAGCACAGCACTTTATTCAACAAATTGTGATTTTCTTGTTAACTTGATAACATTGACTAATATGTGAGTTATGGTACCCATTACAAAAAACGAAAAGAGAAAAACTTCAACAGAAAATTATTGAAAACAGCCAAAGTAACATATAATAATAGAATAAAAGAAATGTATAGTATAGCATAATTTGTGTGTGTTTAAAGTAAAGAAAAAAAAACACAATGTAATTGAATCAGGAAATAAAAAAAATCTCTTGTATCAAATATTCTTCATTTTTTGTTCCATTTTTCTTTTTCTGATTTTTATTTAATTTTTTTTTTTTTTGTTTTAGTTTGTTTTTGTTTATATAAAACTAACGCTGTAACAGTAAGATTAATTATAGAAGAACACATTTGAATCGACGATGAGGAAGTTTATGATGTTTTCGATTCTTTTTCCCACGCTGCTCCTTGTCTTTGCGTATTTCACGCACCAGCGTGTAGAAGGCGTCATCCACACCCATTCGCGTCTTTGCTGACGTTTCAACAAATGGGATGCCATACTGTTTGGCCACCTGTATATTTGTGTGGGATAGTTGCAATGCAACAAATATTGATAATTAATGAAATCAAGACATAATTGTGGTAACAATAAAAAGTGTAGAGGCATGCAAAAAAAAGACATACTACAACTAATAGAGTTGAGGTATAATGAAAAAGGAAGAAGTTCAAATCACTAAATGTTTTCCAGCATTAAATGGCAATCAATCAATCATCAAATCATCATGCATCATTCTCTTCAAAACTTGTTTTGACATTGACATTTCGACCCTAATTATGTTATCAAAATCAAAAAACAAAACAACACTCCAAAGATCATCTAAATTTTTAATTTGTCACCGCAGATATTTATCGATTGCAACAAAATAAGATGACTAATAACGAGACAATTGGCATATACGTGAATTATGTTACATATTATGTAGCAACGCGCCGGATTAACACACTGCACAAATGTGTGAATCACATTAGACGACTATTATAGAAATGTGCACTCTTCCCCGATGAATATGTATTGCCAATTAGAACGTATGAATTCATGTAAAACCAAATAAGGTCGTATGACCCCGTTCTCGCGGTCTTTGCATGATCCAAACTCGCACATTTCTCTTTGTGTCTCGTTTCGTTTATTCATTTCATTGAATGCGCAACGCACGATTAGCGCAAGTTATGTCATTGTGTAATTTATTTAATAATTAATTATATTAATGATCTCGGCGCTGTATCGCACATTGAACCCGCGCAAAATGTATCGCGAGTCTCAACGCTTCAACAAACACGCCAAATTTTGCGACTCCATCCAATTGAATGAAAGACATTTTAGCTGCTGGTCTACAACCCGTATCGCGTATGTACAGATAGAAAATAGAGAAACTACTTGGTGCTGCTAAAGACAACGCCGAAAGGTGCTATAACTTACATCTCTTGCCTGAGTCATGTTGACAGCCCAGGCTTGTAAATCACACTTATTGCCTACTAGTACCATGGGAACCTCCTCAGCGTCTTTCACTCGCTTGATCTGTTCACGATATGTTCCTGCAAAAGATACAACAAATGCATGGTTTTTTGTTTTATTTTAAGTATTGTTAGTTTTCCTTAAAAAGGCCATAACATCTTTCAATCACAATTATAGTGGATGCTTTGCACTTACCAATATCTTCGAAACTTTTGGCACTGTTGACTGCAAAGACGAGGAGGAAACCCTCACCCGTTCGCATGTACTGATCCCGCATCGCTGAATACTCTTCTTGGCCGGCCGTGTCCAGGATGTCCAGTAAACACGTTTCCCCATCTTGAGTGCAATCCGATTGTTTTATATTTATAACATTATCTTACAAGGTTGAGTTTTTTTTTAAACACAGACATGCAACTTATACGCTCTTCTACATACTGAATCGATGAGTAATCGAACATTGTTTCACCTTTTTACAAACGAGATGATCTCTTATCCAAAAGACGCGTTAAATTGACGCAAAAAAAAAAATAATTGTTTGTCTTTTCTAATCTTACAACAAGAAGGAATGTGTAACAATAAAAAGACGCGCGTCTGATGTGTAATGAAACTCAAAATTATGAGATACCGAGCACAATGGGTTGGCAGGGAAACAACACAGAATCAAATATTTTGGGAACATTTTTAAAAAGATAATAATGCTTATTATAATAATACAGTTGTAGTAAAATGTCGCAGTTGTTTTAATGTACTTGTGGAAACACTTACCAATGACAACCTGTTTTCGGTAGGAGTCCTCGATGGTTGGATCGTATTCATCCACAAAATGATTCTGGATAAGCTGAATGGTAAGTGCTGATTTGCCAACACCACCGGCCCCAACGACGACCAGCTTATACTCCGTCATTGTGTGGAACAGGCTTATTTTGTTTAACACGATGAATCCTTTTATATACACAGGCGTCAGTAATTAATCAGACACACACAATTTGTGTCTTGTTTTTTTTTGTGTTTTATATGCTAAATGTCAATTATGTTACACAGCTAGGTAGGTACTTTCACAAAATATCTAATTAATCTCTATATATGAAGATAAAAAATTTCAATCACGTTTAAATGCAACTCGTGGTCCTTTACGTAGGTGAGGTTTTGCTATTACTTTTTTTTAACATTAAATATTTAAATTTGTTAACTAATTGTTTGTAGTTTAAATTTTTATATTTTTTTAAAATGTTTTTATATTGCTGTTCGATTTGTTACGTTTTAAAGCTTTAATGAATTGATGTCTCTAACACTTATTCTTGGTTCTTTTCAACAGTTTCAATATATCTATGCGTATTTGTTAATAAAAAATAAAATTTAAAAAATAAACAATGTAAGGGCAGGCAGCAAAATCTTATCTCTTAACTCGATATAATACTTTTTTTTTTTTGTTAATTAATATTAATTATTATGAAACACTATTCACGTTGTTTTATTATGCGTTTCGCCTTATATTGGGCGTTTGTTTACTTTTGTCGTTGTTGCTGTGTAATGTGTGTGATGCTGATGTAAGGAAGGATCAGGAGGGAGGGCTTCGTCTCACAACATATTCACGGTTGTATGTTGGGCAGAAAGTAAGCGTCTTCTGCTGCTGCTGCATTGAATATTAAATCTAATTCACTCTTTTCTTCCAAGATCAGCGTTGTCTGTCAGTCTGCGGCTCAATTATATAGGGTATTATGTTGCTGGTGGCATAAAATTATTATCTCTCTCTCCTCTTTCTCCCTCTGTTTCAACAATAATTGTGTATGTTACAAATTACAATGCTTGTTGTAGCTATCCTTTATGTTTGTTGTAATGCAATTTGTTGTGTGTTTGCTGCCAATGTTGCGTAATGATGTTGTTTGTGATGAAGGCGAGACACCACAATCGGCGGTTTGTTTTAGTTGTGCGTATGTTGATTGGCGGTGGGTGTCCCGAATTTATTGTAAGGAAGACTTGCACACGCGGAAGACTATACTGTAGATACACGCATCACCACAGCAGCGAGCACAGCCAAGAATTTAAAGATATAAAGAAAATGAAGAAAAACGAATGTTAATTAGTTTTTAGTTACACCTACAACTTATACAACCATTTTTGGAATGTGTAATAATTTTAATGTTAAATTCAAAATAATGGGTTAAATAATTAATAACAATGTCACCTTTTTATTTGTGAAAATTTGACATGTAAACGTTGGGGCGCACAAACAATTAGAAAATAAAATTACACACAAAATTACAGTAAAATACTTGTAAGAAATCAAGATTCAAGGGTTCCAAATAATTGTGCCTCTATGTAGGTAGTTATTATAAAACTTGCAAGAATAAGAAACATTTTATTAAATTAAAAAGTTTTTGCGTCTTGCTTACGACAACATTCTTTTAATATGATTTAAACGCGTGCTTGTCCTCAAAATTTTATCGGTGTGGGGGTACACGAAACGGTTTATCTAGCAATTGTAATTATTAAAACATTTGTATATTTTATATGTTCAAATGCTACAGGGTGGCCACACAAACACGTTTAATATTAACATTAACTCCTTTCGGGTGGTTTTAATGCAATGAGGATTTAATATAAAAAACAAAAATTATTAAACTGCGGATAGACAGAAGGTTATTTAAAAACAAAACTTAACAATTTTTTTTCATGAATGTCGTCAAAAAAAAAATGGTTCGTCTAAAGTGACAAAAAAACTGAAACTGAACTGAAACGAAATCGGAAATTATAGTTCTATTCTAGTTTTCGTTGCTGATGTAGATACAAAAATAGAGAGACTCAAATCAAAGCTGTCAAATTTCTGCCCCAGAGTTATATCAGTTCAGCCGCCAAAATGCTGTCAAATTCAATTGTAATGACATATTTTTAAATTAAAACATCGAAACCGCAAATGTACTGAATCTGACACAGTTTTTAGTTTCTGGTTCTTGTCACTCCGTGCCTTAATACTAACAACTTTCATTCTAGTCCATGTCATAAATAATTAAGGATTTTTTTTAAAATAAGGTACTATTAACTATTTACGATAAGTAGAAGAAAATTATCAATTTAAACAAGTGATGAAAAAAAGGACCATCAAAAGTATTAAAATCACAATCCCCATAAAACAACAGAGTACGCGTATTTGTTAAAAAAAAAAACGTGAGTCACCTTGTACGCACGCACGCAACATATAATATATAAATTATAGATTAAACAAGTTTGATGTTGTCAAAAATTCAAATGAATTATCAATTAAGAGCGCTCGATTCATGCATAATGAAACCGCCGATGAGAGATTTTGAAGCGATACGCCCCAATGACCATCACAATGACCGAAAATTAACAACAACAACAACAACAACAATATTAAAAGAAAATGACTAAACGAAGAAACTGGTATACCTAAATATACATAATATCTCAATAAGGCACACACACACACACACATACACACTCCACCAAACAAAGAATAACGCAATCCTATATGCGGACGTATAAAAAATGTTCCTTTCAAATGACGTCAATTTGTGCGCGCGCGGAATTAATAATATATTAGGCACATATATTGGCTTTTATGTCGTGAATGTATTTGATATTACCTTGCTATTATTTGTACATCCAATTTCGATTATTTTATTATTACTATATTTGTTCAATATTCAAAATATATAATTCATGCACACCACCTACGCGATCCTTACATACGCATATTACAATTATAACTGGTCCCAACAATAATTATTGAAGCCGCAAAAAGCACTTAATTACACTAAACCCACCCCAAATAATGCACGTCGGTAAGCAAAAGATTTGTAAAGATCCACCCGCAACAATAACAACAATTAATTATTCTTTACAAATATGTATATGTAAGAAAACGTGCACTTTAGATTTTAGAAACAATTTTTCAGTTACAATTGTTTCTATTGCGAGGAGAAATGAGTTTTGTAGCGGTCCAAAAATGCACGTACAATTAATTAATACTAATTTTAAGTGGTAAATAATTGTTTTACTTTACATACATGTTTGTGTGTGTAATGAAATAATAAAATGTAAAAAATTTCTTAGCTGTCAAAAATTGTACGTGGGACTTATAATTTCTTTAATAAATTATAATATATATTCATATTTCATATGCGTGTATGGCGCCGTCATGGGGAAGATCTTAAATCAGAGAGATGTAAGCCACACTCCACAGCCGAATTAGCATACTGTCTCGTTCAATCTAGTGGAATGTGTGTGCATGTGTGCCTACAAAGCGCGAGTACAACAAGTTCCTTATTACGCGCGTCGCGTCCTCCCTCACACCATACCGAGTGTGTGCTTTTTTTTACCACATATATAACGGATTGGTGGCCGTTAATAAACTGTAGACAAATCATCATTTACACAAATTTAAACTTAAATAGTCACACTGCAGACTATACACTTTTCGGTCATTAATTAACACAAGTTTTTTGTGATTTACAACTGAACGTTTCATAACATATTTTATGCAATATAGTAAACATAACCTTAACTATTTCATAAACAAAATAAAAATAAAATAACTTTGCCGCTTCCATACAAAATATGTAAAATACGGTTAATACAATGAATAAATAAACAAATAATAGTTTTTAAACAATTTTGTGAACCTCTAATTTAACTGCTTAACCATGCTTGAAGTGCTAGTCTGTCTACAGTTTTTTACTTCTTCATTTCTAAACCATAACAATAATAATGACCTCAGCAATTGAATAATTTGTATTAATCTTATTGTGCCATAGCTACAATTATTTTGTATTAAAAGGAGCACACGCATACACACAAAACCACTCAAACACACATGCATAAAATATTATATTCAATAAAATTTGCTTACAAAAATTTCCCCTTCAACTCCTCCACCCCAATTTTCTTCTTCTTTTTTTGAAGTTCAGCTACCCAGTCAATTTTTGGGTAGACTTTTTTCTTGACACTCTTTTCGTTTTTCACTTTAAATTACATGCGAACTCCATTATATTTTTTATTAAACAATTAATAATATCACTACAATTATATAAACGATTAATTAATGATATTGTGTTGAGAAAGCCGAACTTATTTTATTTATTGTTGTTTTAAAAATGTTTAACACGCGCACATTGCGATGGCGGTTTGCGGGTGTCGTGCGGGTCTCCTCGCGGGGTGATCTTAAGTACGCACGGCGCTATTTTGTTCGATATATACACAAGTGAGTGTCAGTGTGTGTGTGCTTTTTAAATTTCGATATGCGCGTGCCTTTTTATTGTACTACAAATTTAATTTGTATGTGTGTATATTCACTGTCGCGACGCGATGTGGGTATAATAATATATCGTCACAATTCTCACATAGCATTAGCACCATGAAACAAACGCCAATTAGTACGTATCTTGTCCCACACACACAAATATTCAGATCCCATATTACATTAATATATTAATATACAATTAATAATAACGGGGATTATTTTTGTTTAATTAATTGAAATCGCATCAAAAGTAATTATTATAAAACACTCACACACTACGCGTTTGTAGGTAGGACCAAAAACAAAAAGAAGGTTTAATAATAATTTCCTTATTTTTTTGGGTGCGCGTTTACTCTGCCGACCGCGACGAACGTGTGCAATGTGTATACGACACTTTTCAGGGTTGCCCATATCACGCAATTTTCTTTACATATTTGTACTCGCGTATTACGCATTCATGCCATGTACGTGCGTAGTAGATGCCTTTGCGGCCCTTGGGTAGCGCTTTTTGACACGGCGCGCGTCACGCGTGTTGTATATTATGTACATGACATATGTGCCTCGACGCTTTATACACATATTATATCAATTAATGTTCTAAAATATAATTTTGTTGTATTATTTAAAATTTGTACATTCACCTATTTTATTAATTTCACATTTTTTGCCAATGTGGTTATTTCATGATTTAATACAATATGTATTTTAATTGTGATAAATTTTCTAAAATCTATGACATTTTTAATTAATTATAATATGACTTCAGGTAATTTAAAAAATGCGCAAAAAAAATTACAAAATTCCAATGAATATACAATCTAGTACAATATTCATGTTAGGTCTAGTACAATATTCTTTTACATCATATGCAAATGCAATTTGTTTTGACATATAAATTCTTTTGAATTTTCGCGGTTTTTAAACGGTTCACCCGGTAATTGCCCAAATTTGTGATTTGTGTTCCGATTTATATATAAATTACACATTTAATAGTTTATATATTGCTTAAAATTATCCAACGTCAAATTTCATTAAAATTTTAAATTGAGTGGAGAGAAAAAAAAATCGAGAAAAACAAAAGACATATAATCGCGATTCGCGCAGTCAGTGGCTTCAGCAATTTAAATTCAGCGAAATAAATACAACACATTAACGCGTATTCCCCAGCTACTATTGAACAGCCCAACAATTACGTTGCAGTGCATTTGGATCGACACATCGGGAACCTGCCTGCATGAGAGTCAAGTATGTACACTGAAATTTGGTTGCAGCAGCACCTCGCGCAAAAATGAAATCCCCATCCCCAAGCGGGAGTGTATTAAACATCAATTTACAATTTTGTTGTATTTTGATATTCCACTTTTCCATCCACTCACTCCACATCCTACAACAATTGCTTGCCATCCATCAAATAATGTGGCACCCATCTCTTAAAGTCAGGGCATACTTTTTTTTTAGCAAGTCACTTTATTGTGAACTTGCTCCCCTTTTAGGTATGCACACATATGTAAATGTTATTGCGTTTAAGATTATTTCGTATAAATTTTGATTTGTGTCCCCCCACATTCATGCATGTAATTTGCAACGTAATAATAAAAATAATTGTGGCAGACGGGACAGTGAGCAAGTGCTTCGACCCCCCGAGTTCACTATTGGAATTCAATCATTATAAAAAATTTGTGCGTTGGACGCGGGTGGATTGAGAAGCATTCATTGAAGTGTTGTCGCCACACAACCCGCTTGCATCCCTTGAGTTGTGAAATTTGGCAAATATAATAGAATAGGGATTTTTTTAAATTGATTTGAGTTAATTGTATCATTGTTTTGATTAGGTGTGGTGTAGGGACGAAGACATTATTTTGCAATTATAGCATAGTTATTGTATTGGCGTCATTTTGAGTTTGGGTTTTGTCATTTATCTTTCATTGTTTTTGCGTTTTCTTCTTGGTGTGGTGTGTGGCTACGACTGTGCAGTTGCGACATTTTATAACATCTTGAAGGTGATCAACAAAGTGAAGCTTGTACGACGTACGTGTGTGTATCGCGCTGAATTTAACCCTGTACCAGTATGCGCAGCATTAGGAAAGGCTTCACATTGGGACGCTACGCAATGAGTCCATGCAAATCGTTGAATTTGCGCCATGGTGAGTGTGTCTTTTTATTAATGACAATTTTGAGCATATTTTCCTAATTACCATTATTAACCAGTTTTTCAAAAAAAAGAAGAAAGACATTATCATTTTGCAATTAATGAGATAATGATGTGTGTTTGGCATACTCGTGTACATACTTGTATTACATGTATTACATATTATTGTGCACACATACGTGCAGGTTGACGTTGGAGCTTTACCATAATATCATCTGATTTTTCTTTTCTTGTCTTTTATTTTTGTGTATATTTACATACATTGTTCAATGTCAAGTACTGCGGAAAATTGTTTATTTGTGTGCGATGTTTTGCATCAGCTCTCAGCTGTTACGTCAATTATGACGATTAGTTGATCAATTGATCTTATTATAATGTTACATATTAGACGTGTATGCCAAGCCACAACTCGTTATCATTGTTGAGATGAATAACAATTGATAACCCACTTACAAACAATTGAAAACAAATGTTCCCCATATCTTCTCACAGTACTGTTGAGCGCCAGCGTCATTGATGGACAGTACCCAGTGCTTCTCACACGTCCCATCCATCTGTCTGTATCCGATCAGAAAACAAAAGACTCACCGCCAACATCGCCACCGCCACCACCACCACCACCGGGTGGCCCTTCCAACACTGGCGGCAGCACAACAACCACAAACGGTTCCGGGGGCAGCGACAAAGAGCCACCCAACAAAAAGAACACGTTGTCATGTCCCAAATGTGGTGATCCATGCACTCACGTCGAAACATTTGTTAGCTCCACACGTTTTGTCAAATGCGAAAAGTGTCATCATTTCTTTGTGGTGCTGAGCGATGTGGATTCCAAGAAATCGCTCAAAGATGAGGCGGCCAAATCGAATCGGAAGCAACCACCCGCACCCAAAAAGATCATGGAATACTTGAATAAGCATGTGATCGGTCAAGAGATGGCCAAAAAAATTCTCTCCGTCGCTGTCTACAATCATTACAAGCGCATCTATCACAATATACCAAGCAGCCAACCAACAACAGCGGGCGTCAACATCAACGGCAGTAGCAGCGGTGTTGGGGGCACACAGCACCAGCAAAGCAATGCGGATGCAACGAGTCGCACGGATTTGCTGCACATCTCTGGCATTGGACACACAATGATGAGCTCACATCCTTCGGAGGTGCCAAGGCCGCCAATATCGAGCAATGGTGCACCGACGGCGACTAGTGGTTCGGAATTGCTTGAAAAGTCGACGTCGCACGAATTGAAGTTGGAGAAGAGCAATATTTTGATGTTGGGACCGACGGGGTCTGGCAAAACGTTGCTCGCCCAAACAATTGCCAAATGTCTGGATGTTCCTTTTGCCATTTGTGATTGCACCACACTGACACAGGCTGGCTATGTGGGTGAGGACATCGAAAGTGTTATCGCTAAGCTGTTACAGGATGCTAATTACAAGTAAGCGTTTTGTTGTGCGTGTGTGTGTGTATTGTAAATTAATATTAATGGGATTTCAATTTTAGCGTTGAGAGGGCTCAAGTTGGAATTGTGTTTTTGGATGAGGTAGACAAAATTGGCGCCGTTCCCGGAATTCATCAGTTGCGCGACGTGGGCGGTGAGGGTGTACAACAAGGTATGTTGAAAATGCTTGAGGGTACAATTGTCAATGTGCCAGAGCGCAATTCACCACGTAAATTGCGCGGTGAAACTGTTCAAGTGGATACAACCAATATATTGTTTGTCGCTTCCGGTGCCTACACTGGATTGGATCGCCTTATTGGACGTCGCATAAATGAAAAGGTGGGTTTTAATTACAATTGAAAATGTTTTGTAAACTTTAAATTTATTTACGTTAGTATCTTGGATTTGGTATGCCCAGCAATAACTCAGATGGTCGACGTGCTGCTCAAGCATCTGCTGCTCCCATGGATAACGATCAGGTGGAACGGGATGCCTGTTTGCGTAAAGTTCAAGCCAGAGATTTAGTGGAGTTTGGCATGATTCCGGTAAGTACATAAAATGATAATTTATTAAAGAAAAACTTTGTCACATGGCTTTAATTGAATTATTCTAACCATAATTTTTGTTTTATATAGGAATTTGTCGGTCGCTTTCCAGTACTAGTTCCTTTCCACAGTTTAGACGTTTCGATGTTAGTTCGCATCTTGACAGAGCCACGCAACGCTCTGGTGCCACAGTACAAAACCCTGCTGGGAATGGATAAAGTGGAGCTGACATTCACAGAAGATGCCCTCCAAGCGATCGCACATTCAGCCATGGAGCGACACACTGGTGCTCGAGGATTGCGAGCGATTATGGTTTGTGTTACATTATTATATTCAATGTAAATGCGAATAATTGACAAACAAATAAAATGTTCATTGCAGGAGACATTGCTGTTGGATCCCATGTTTGAGGTCCCTGGATCAGATGTCAAAACCGTCCACATCACAGAGGATTGTGTAAAGGGTACGTGCTCACCGCAATACATCAAACGTACGCCATTGAACAATAACAACAATCCCACGGATCCGCCAACAAAGACATCCAAATCGGCCGAAGAGGAGGAGAGCAAAAAAGTTCGCATCAAGCAATAGATGATTCTGTATGATTTTTAAAATTTTTACTACTTATAACATTTATTTTATTGCGCGTTCCTCGGTCTTTTAATTTCCTCAATTTGTTGATACTTTTAGTTTGTTTAGTCAACCAGACACTTTGTTTTGTTTTGGTAATTATTTAACTACAGATTTCGTTTCAAGTTTTTTTTTTTTTTCATTATTATTTGGATAATAATAACTATAATTCGGTTATTTCACTGTTTAAAAAACAGAAATTATATTAATTAAATTAGAGAAATGTTCAATTAGAATTTAATATAAATCATTAGCACACGTTGATGGTGTGAAAGAAGAATTTTCAAAGCAAATATATATTATTACTTTTGATTCGTTGATTTAGGATTTATCAATGTATACACGTGATAATGATGTTTTACTATGTTTAAGGAGATGTACGAGCATATTTTGATGAATTAAAAATATAAATTATAAAGAAAATTGAAATACCTAAAGTTATTGTTGCCGCCTTCAAATTTCACAGTTCACACCCTTCTCAAATTAACAAAAACAAAGGACACGGATTAAATTTGATTTATTAAATTTCACATTGCATGAAACTATGCGTAAAAATAACATACATTTTCATATGTAAAGTGTTTTGTTTACATGACTAGTAAGCTACAAATTATTCGTGAGTTTTTCGTGTTTCATTTAATTTGTGTTTGTTTTTTATTCGTTTGTAAATATTACCTATACAATATGTTTATTTAATACAATTTGTTGTTTTTATACAATATTTTATAGCACATCGATTTGCTCCATTTATTGTTACATGTTTTTCTCTGGATATAGATTGGTTTTATATCAACATATTTTTATGTTTTCAAATGCATTTCTACTATGCACGATATGTTTATTAACGATAATATCATTATGTGTATGTTTTAACAAAAACAGTCTAAAACAAAACACGATATTCTTATTTCAATCGGTAATTTCTCTTTAATGACTTGCATACAAGTCGGACGAAGTGTACAATTTTAAGAGCATTTTCAATGGTTTTTAAACAGTTTCCTTTTTTTTTAAGTAACAAGGCTTTTTGCAGTTTAGTTTTTCGTTTTATAAATGTTCACTCATGATAAATTCATTAACTCATTTTTTTAATAATATTTAATGCATGTAAAGAGAGAGCGGCAAGATGATGCAATTAGTTGTGCGTAAATGAACAGTAAAATACAATACGTTTGTGTTGCAATGTGGTAATTGTACTAGATATGTAGAAAACGTGACCTTGAATTTAAAGTCTATTTGATTCCTTGTTTAAGGATAGTGACGAGAATAAAATTACATAAAAAGTGGGAGCTACTGCTCCTAAATGGCAAGCTACAAGGTGTATATATTTATGTATAATAGAAACATTTGCTTTAATACTTTTGTTTTACCAATTTCTTATTGTGTATAATTTGATAGGGCAAAATGATAGAATTCTCTATCTTTCTCTTTTTCCTTTGTCTTTGTTACATAAAAATTTGTATGCGTCTTAAATGTGTTATAAAAACATTAAGTGGATGATTTAATAGAGAATCAATTTATTCGGAGACGGAAGAGACCTCTGGACCTTAAATTGTCCCCCCATAGAAATATCCAAAACGAAAAAATACGACCACATTTAAAATCCGATTTAATGACGGACATAAAACCTTTTTTTTTTCACATAAATAAATACTTTTTTATATATATTATATATATAAAGCAACAAATAAACAAAATAAATCAACAACGTTTAATTGTGATGCATCCCCTCCTTTAAAGGTCACATTATTATGTAAAAAGTCTATAAGTAACCGTTTTCCATGATATGATTGAGATCAGTAACAATGTTACCAATCAATTCACGGTACGGCGACTCGGGATGAAAGGCCGTCTCCAGCAGTGAGGTGCTGCTGAAAAATGTGAACACCTCGTCAATGCGATTGAGTGATTTCTCCGTGAGGTGATTGCGCACTACCGTCTTGAGGGCGTCTTGGGCATCGCTGAACGATTTTTGTAGATAAGGCAAGTCAAAGCTAAAATCTACCTCGTAGAATGATATAATGGCCATTTGTGTCATCTGCAAATAGAATGCAATTGTGGTTAAAAAAAAATAATCTGCACCTTTTTTGAATGCTTTTTCAAATTGACACTTACTTGGAATTTTGCTTGAAATCTTTCACACGCTTTCTTGTCGTCTGCGCTGAATTGATCATTTCTGTACAGCACACCGATCTTGATGACAATTTTGATAATATTCTTAACAATTTTCTCAGACTCTTTTTTATTGTTTGTCTGCAAAAATTTTAAAATGTTTTAAATTGAGTTTTCCTTAAAAATGCATGAAGTCAAAGGAGGTGGTAGGAAACCTACATGCAATTTGGTCAGTCGATAAATGTTGTCAAGCAGGGACGCCGTGGTGTCATCAATGAAGGTTTTCGCAATGTTTTTGTTTGCCATTCGTGACAAAATTTTCTTTTGTGCCCGAAGGCTGATGTCACGCGCCTTAAACGCGTTATCAGTCATGACTGTAATCAGAGCACACAAATTTAAGTACATAAGGAAATGGCATTAAATCTTGATGATATTATATTATGCACACATAATTTATATGAATCACTCAATTTATTATGCATTATGATAACGTTTGTACAGTTACAAGTCAATTGCAAATATGTGCACAAATAAATTGTTCATCCGAGCAACAAATGACTGTAATATGTGTATCAGGCACAAAGTGCACTTTATGTCTGCTGACGAAATGTTTGACGACGACGACGAGTGTTTGTGTACGCCGACCAAGTAGACTATAGCAAGTCTAGAGAGTTGGTGTCATTAGTATTTTGCATTTGAAAACATGTTTTGGCTTAATGGAATTATTCGTCCACGCACAAATGTTGCTCGTTCATATTTTATTTACCCTAAAATAGTGTGTAAGCATGAAATTTAATTTATCAAAAGAAGTTGGTTTCATGGCATATGTGCACAAACACCTGTCCTTTTAAATGGAATGAAATTAAACTTGATGGCGATAGCAGATGTGGGGAAATTTTCAAATCAACATTCTATAGGGAACAGTAATATCTATGTTATATAAAGACAATTAATTTGAATCATTAAATGTAATTTGTTTCAAAACTGAACTGTTATTATAAGTTATTAACGGTTGAGCATTACAAAACATTTAAAAAATCTTTAGGCTTACAATTCCGTTACTTATAAAATTCTTAAAATTCCGTAAGTCATTAGTTTTGCAAAAAGGATTGCATTGTTCTAACCTGCATAATTTTAATTACCTCATGTTTTGAGTTTTTAAACAAGTCCTTCTTTAATCCTTTGAGGGATTAAGTGATTTGAATTTTAATCCTTATGCAATATGCTTAATCTTTAGACCAAAATGTACTTTAATCCTGAAACGGTTTTTAAAATAGTTAAGCTGCCCTTATTTATTGTGTTTCATAATTTTACAGTTAACAAAAAAATTAGGGATAAATAATTGCGTTTTAACAACTCAATGTTGCAAAAAAAAAAAAAAAAAACAGGCTATTATGTCACTTAAGTACTCAAAACAAAAATTGTTTTTAAAGAAAAACTCTTTTCTGCATTTAAAAAAATTAAAACACAAAGTTTTAATCAATTGTATTGTTTTAGTAAAAAAAAAATTGATTTAGAGCACATTTCAGTTTAACAAAACAAACTGTTGCCATAATGCATATTCAAATCAATCACCGTCAATTATTGTTTGTGTTCCTCAATGTGCATAATATGCATTCTCTCCCACAATCCCACCAACCCCGCCCGCGCATGTAATCAAAAATCAGCCAATCACTCTCCATCATTAATGTGTTGACATGTTTGCACAATTACAATATATTCTCTCTCGACGACCATTAAAACGGGCATTACATTTCACGCCGCATTAATGTTAATGTTGCGGTTTATTTTAATTACTGTGGCAATAATTGCTTTTTAATTATGATTAAATTTAAATGCATCAATTCCACAATTTATAAAATTAAGATGACTGCGTGTGAAATGTGATTTTTAATATTATCCGTTCAATTTTAATTACCTATTTATGTATTTTGGTATTGTTGTTATGAAGTATATTTTAAATTATTGGAATGCGGCCGAACCACTTTCAGGCATTTATAACTGATTAGGAATTGGGTATTATTTACACACACCGTTATTGCTGGTTGACACTGATAAAGTATTTTTGTTGTTTTAATTTTTTTTTTTTGCTATTCACGCCACTTTATTTTTTATTTACTTAATACATATTGATTGGGTTATTTATTCGTCACTGCACTCAATGTATTATTTACTATAATAAGCGGCAAGACAGCCATATATCGCAGAAACAATCGACTCTCACGAGAGATTTTTTATTTATTTATTATTATTACAGTATATTTCTATTGTGGGCCTTAATTATATGATACAATTGGCACTGCGGTCTCGACGATACTGTTGAACGTGAGTTTTGTTGTAGAGCAAAACAAAAATACTACACGCACGTTTGAAATTATGAATATTACTACATCTGGCCTGGGTGCTGCACAATATAATATGAGCTCGCAGTACACGTTGTAACTGTTACTGTATAAATATAATCATGCAGCTGCCGTCTCATACTTAAATTCTTTATATATTTATTTCACTCCCCAGTCTCCCGTATAGTAGTTTTAACCGTATACATAAATTGGTGTGCGATGCTTGAGTATGCTAATGTTATAGCAAAATATAAAGTGTCGAGCATTGTTGAAGACATGATGTCCTGGGATTACAATCATCAAGTGACATCACACACACTCCGCGCATGGTAAATATACCTAATATGTACCTACGCGCATGTTTGCTTAATGTTTACAATATATTGGTCATTTATTTAAGTGTACTTCGGGTTTAATAAGTGAACTTACAAAGGCATCCAGCACACTCGACAGCAATACGTTGGTACACGAGCCACGTCTGCAGCTCCACCAAATTGACGGTGTTCATATCTAGCTGTTGGGCAAAAATGGAAAACATAAGAAGAATGTGTAGCAGCAGCAGCAGCAGCGATGGAATTTCATTATAATCAAGAATCATAAAAAAAACGTGCACAATAAAAGAAGTAGATCGAAGCATATAATATGAACCACTTAAGGAATTTCAATCATTTCATGATGCGTGGGTTAAACAAATAAAGAATTGAACCGTACGTTTTTTTTTTCAAATGCGAGGAAAGAATAACAGAAAATTGCGCTGTAATCTATATAAGGTCTTATCGGTGAGTAAGCGTCAAAATTGTGTATACAAAAAGTTTAACGCATTTTTTTCAATTAATTTTCCATAATTAAAGACATTAAGTTTACATTATAATTGAATTTTAATGTTTTTTACAATTAGTAGAACGGAAAATGCCAATAACTGCGTGTGCATTGTGTATTAATTTGGTGCGGCAATATTTTTGATTGGCACGAGTCGTCTTGCTGCTTGTTGTTACAATTTTATATCGTTTACGGCTGTGACTTATAATTGCATTTCTAATAATATTACATTTATGCGTATAAACGTATTTAATATTATATTTAAAACGAATTGTTCTTCTCTCTGCCGATTATAATTCTCACTTGTCAGCTGTTGTGGGTTTTTCCCGACCTCATCAACATTAGTATTCTATTACATTGTGTATAAATCGTGTTCTTGGGGTCATAATAAAGCAAAAGCAGCTGCAAAATAGCTAGTTTATGTTTCAGCACCTTTTTATTGTATGAGAAACACATAGCCGTTTGAAATCAAATCAATTTAATTTAGTACAATGTAAGGCTTAAAGGATTCTGTTATTTGAAGGTTATTGTAAGTTACAGTTATTAAATGGACACATCCTTTTATCGGACTTTAAGGACTATAATGATTGTTTTTTTTAAATTTTTTTAAAAGCTTTTTTTATTTAAAAGAATGACGAACTTAAAATTAAACTTTTTTTTATTAATTGCCCCTAAATAATTATAGGCGTCCTAATAAATTAAAGGATTATTTTGTTATTAACGGAAAATTCTAGGAAAACATTTTTTTTTTAAATAAATTAAAAGGACATCGCAATCTGGTTCCTTCTACAGGCAATCAACTAGCCTTCACATGTCATGTCAAGGTTCAATTCATTAATTATTTTCCACACGCACATAACTGTTCAATATAACATGATATTGCCAAGGATTAAAAATATAAAAATCAATTAAACGAGTGTAACCAACAATTTTGTGTAATTTCATGTTACTTACCATATTTAGTGAAGCAAGATGCCATAAGAGACTTTAGTCCCAACCACAAAATTTTATGATAACCACCCCTTTTTTATTTATACTCGTTCCAGAATAAAATCTGAGTTATCCTGACGATATGAATGAGGAACCCCGATTTGATTTTTTGTCAAATACACTTCACAAGTCCATATTATTGGTAACAATAGTCAGTATTTATTTTCAACACCGCTTTTTCACTTCAAAATATGATTCACACCAAATAATTTCCTTTTCATTCCAATTGACAATCTCACACACAAAAAAAACTGTTGCACCCTTTTTCACTAATCAACAATAATTGGGACAATGTGCATGACAAAAGTCTCATCGGGCAGTCGTAATGAAATTGTTTTGGTATTATTATTGCAGAAAGTTCTTCATCCACTTTATTTCCCAAAAAGGATAAAACCAAGACTGATATTTTGTTTGGAAATATCGATACAAAATATTCCGTATAAGTATAAAAGGTAAGTGTACATAGATGTTATCATATATACATAGTTGACACGGATCATGCGCTCTCTTATTAAAGGACATTCACACCTCTCCACAGGACACCCGCCATATAGGACAATACAACTTTGTAACGCAAAAAATGGATTTTTTCACGTTATTTATAGTTGTAAAATACAAAGCGCATTTGTAACTTAATACCTATGAGTCGATTAATGTATAGGGTGGTTCTATTGGGAGGGGTGGGGGGTTGATATACCCCCCCCCCCCACCCAATCCAAATTAAGAGTTGTAAGCGAGTTTTCATGTCAAAATGTCTTGCATTGTGTGTACTGCGCCCAAATACAAAAGATAAATAAAATTAAATTCCATCACACCGCATATACAGGTAAGCGAGTTCAAGGACATCACACCCCACATTGTTGTTTTGTGATGAAGGGTTGGTAGGAGGAATGTTGCATATATGTAATGTATGCATGTAGGATTAATATAGGATAGTGTCCTTCGAGTGTACACACAAATAAATTGATTGCCGTTAATGCGAGCATTCGTAAATAATTTGATTCAAGACATAATGGAGTCGCCCATTCAGGTGAGATGTGGTGACCCTTGTGGCATGACTCACATGAGGCATCATAATAATGATGATTTGGAACATCAATCTCGTTTTTAATTTATATACGATCTCAAGGGCATATTATATAGATTAATGTATTCCGACTATTTTCGGGAAAAAAATTCGTATATCTCAGAAACCCTAAACATTTTAAAACAACTTTGGACATATTTAAAATACGTCCGTACTCTACATAAATCAAAGCACAACTGAACTCCAAAGTCCAAGCAGCAAAAAAGAAGTAAACAACCTCGGCCTCGGCAATACCAACGTTTTAATATAATATATTATTCATATCTCCGAAACCGTCAACCATTTTAGAAAATTCTCTTTCGCATTATAGTTGCTTATGAAAAGATAAAAAAGTTGTCTAAACATTTCAAGGTCAAAATCGAAACTAAACGTCAAAATATTCATATCTCCCAAACCATACACAATATGAAAAGCAGTTCTTAGAAGCAGTCTTTTATAATAGAAAGAACTTTGTTTGTTATGTTAAACTTTAAAGGTTAAAACCTAAAAATTCAAGATCATACTATTTATCCCAAGATGTTGAGCAAACTGCTTTTGCAAGTTTCTAAATTTTCAGAACTCGAAATCACAGCTGACTCTACTCTAATCCCATAAATCTATTCTAGTGCAAAAAAGAAGTAAACAACCTCAGCCTCAACCTCGGCTCGGCAATACCAACGTTTTCATATATTATTGATATCTCCGAAACGGTAAATATTTTAGAAAATGTGATTTCACATTATTGTTGCTTTTGAAAAGGTAAAAAAGTTTTCTTAATATTTCAAGGTCAAAGTCGAAAAATTAAAGGTCAAACAATTTATATATCAGGAATCCTAAATATTTTTGAAATTTTTTTTACACATTATTGAAGAATTAAATTTTGGACAAAAGTCAAGGTCTCATTTCTCACATCTCAGAAAAACTTTTATTAAAATGTAGTTAAGCAACAGTCGTATATAAATTCACACCTCGCTTTCTCTGTAATGTATTTCGTTTTATGACTTAGTATTATGATAAAGAACTGAACTGGTGTTTATTTAAGGGCTAACGGGTGGTTCTGTGAAAGACCCCTTTATTAAGGATATTTCGAAATGAAATAGGTAACAAATTAAATGGGGAAATGCACAAATTTCTTTAGTGGTATTTTAATAGGACCTTAAATTAAATCCTAACTAACAATTAATGTACCAAATAATACTTTAAATTTACCGTTGGTTTGAATTCCTGCGCCATTATGAACGGTAATAAAATGTTATAGCTTTTATTAAAATTACGTAATTTTAGCTGTACAGCAGTCCGAGTCGCGATCCGGTTCAAACTTCATAATTTATATATAAATCGACTAAATTGCACATAACTTCACATGCCATCATACTTTATACTGCATTCCATACAGATGCAGATTGCAGAACATTCTGTTAGCTGGAAAGAGTAAAAATTTCAATTAAAATTATTTGTTGGTCAGAAGCAATAATTGTTAGTGGCAGCTTATAGAAAATTCTATAGTTTTTCATGTGATTTAAGTGATCAGTCCATTGATTGAAGTCGTCCCTCAGGTGTGTCAATTCGAACCTTGGCGACGTTTCTTGCTTTGCAGTAATAATTGCAATTTTGTAAAATTCGAGGCCATACGCAGAAAACTGTGAACACATACCAAGTGCGTGTAATTGTGCGTGCGTGTGTGCGTGATTTTGCTGCAAGGCGGCATCCATATAGTCGCCATCTTGAATTTTCATCTCGCACACAAAGAGCAATTACATTCGACATTCCTATATTCGCGTCTCGTTTGTTTTTAATATGTAACCAAATAAACGGAGAGTTTTATCAGTGTTAAATAGCAACAAAAAACAAAATTATCCATTAGTGTTTAATTGAGCTTCGTTACATGTAAGTAACTTACGTCCTTCTTCCTTTGCAATTATTTTGTGATGAATACTTTTGTACGATACATTGATGAGACAGTGCCCCATATTGTTAATTTTCAGATACACGCGCCCACATACAAAACACAAAAACAATCGCTCCCCCAATTTGTGTGTTAGTCTCCATACGCCATTTTGAACTGGTGCACCCATTTGTGTGTTGGGAGTTGGGTCCCTTTAACTACACTAGCCTAATACATTCATTAACGGTGTATAGTATTCCAAACTATTTCAATTAAAGTTAAAAAATAAAAAATGGATTCCAATTCGGATTGCCCTATAAGTCCGCAAACAGCGCCAGAGCCTTTCACCGAAAGTGACGTTGTTGACTCGAACGTTGAGATGGCAGAAGTCGTGCAAAATAATCCGATCAGTTCGGAAATTATTAATTCGGACAGCAATGATTCCATTTGCACCACAAGCACCTACAGTCAGGATGAGTCATGTTGCATCTGTTTGAATCCATTCGGTGACAAATTGGTAGCTACACCTGACAAATGTATGCATTTCTTTTGCATGAAATGTCTGCTGGGCTGGATGAAGACAAAGACCACTTGCCCCATTGATCGTTTGGACGTTCGTAAAGTCATTGTGCGTGCCGGTGTAAAACACATTTTGCGCAACAAAATTATCGAAAAAATCGATGTAAAACCCACAGATGCAATAAGTGAGTTAAACGATCTCCATGACGACTTTACGCCCTATGATCCGCAAGGCTGTATGGTGTGCATGAGCAACGAAAATGATGACTTGTTGCTGCTGTGCGACGGGTGTGACATGGCCTATCACACATACTGTTTGCAGCCACAGTTGCCAGGCGTTCCCGACACTGATCTGTGGTATTGTCCAGCGTGTGTACACAGGAATGAGACCATGAATCGGAATGTCATTCATCAAATTTTCAGCAACGTACTCATGGATATGGAAGATGAACCTGTCGAGCGAGCTCCTCCGGCACGTGCGAATGTATTGATTGAAGTTGATAGTAGTAGTAGTGATGAGTCGGATTCGACAATGAGTATTCGTTCGAGTACACCACCGATTGAGACAGATGTTGAAGATTCCGCTGTTATCCGGCCGCAAGGACGGCGATTGTTAACTCGCCGCTTTACATATCGTCGCAACGGTAATATCAGTCGTAGACTCCTACGTCAGGTTCCCCTACGTCAGATTGGCGGTGGTCGTGGCCGTGGCGATGATGGCGACGCTGGCACTAGTGGTTCTAGCAGTGGTTTTACTAATCGCACAAATGGTGATATCAATGAAGCTGACAATGATGTTGCCACACCTACAACCATTACTCCTCCACCCCCACGAATGTCAGCCACTCCAGCACTCAGTTTGTTTGGTGGCCGCGGTGTGTGTGAGGTGTTACCCGTTGAAGAGGACATTCCGGAGACTCGTGAATTTGATCAGTTCGGTTCAATGCGCATCGTTCCATTGACACCCAGCACTACAATAACACAGCGTGTTGAGAATAACCGTCGTCAAGCATACTGTAATTTTTTTTCAAGACATTTTTTTACATTGTAAATATCTATAATTGTTTTTTTTACTTTCCAATAATTAGTTGATGTGTTGACATCCATCATGGATGAGTTGGATCAATCAAATGCCGCTTTATCCCAAATGAATGGAGGCAATGAAGTTGGTGATGCATCAAGCAGTCAACCAACCACTTCGACAGGTCGGCGATCTACCCCAAATCGCAGAGCAACAGCGACAGTCGTTTCAAGCATCGGCAATAATGCCGCAGCAGCATCCACTGCAACAAGTGGTCGCATTGAATCAAATGGTACTTTCAATGAAGCCACGATAGCTGCTTTAAATAGAATTGCGGATCCAGCGTTTGATGTTCCTAATCCACGCATTGGATCACGTTTCGATTCTGTAGAAGAAAATGTTGCTCGCGACAGACATTCTACATCCACTTCAACAAGTGATACAAATCCTCGCATTGAATCCACGATAGCTGTTTTAAATAGAATCGCGGACTCTATTGCAAGCATTACATCAGATTTCAATTCTAAAGAAGATGATGATGTTGCTCGCGACAGACATTCTTCTTCTTCTAATGCTAATGGAGTTTCACTTGTTGAATCAACATGCAATGAAGGTACGAACACTGCTTCAAATAGAATCGCAGATGTAGCGGTCGATGTTCCTATACCGACCAATGCATCAATTGGTACACTCACTGGACGTAACGATTCTGAAGAAGAAAATAAAGTTGCTCGCAACAGACATTCTGCTACTCCTGTTGTTGTTAATGAGGTTTCACGTGTTGAATCCGCTTCTCATTTAGCAGGTATACCTTTAATGTCTATTAAAATATCAAAAAAAAAGTAAAACAATTGAATTCTTTAGAACCAAATGACACACGGCGGCAACGTAATGATGCTGCACCATTGGACACATCCTCCACCAGCATTGTTAAATCACGTGGACTAACTGATAGACCAACGGTAATAAATTATTATACAAAATAGATTTATTCATTGCGAATATTATTATAATTTTTGTTGCTTCAGGGCGATCGTTTAAATCGCGGAAGGAACAGTCGCGTGCATGTGGTTCATCATCATGAACGTACTTATCGCCATAATTTAGCCAATCGCAATTTGTGTCTGTTTGGCGAATCTCCAACATTTGATGATCGCAATGAAGCATCCGAAGTTGTAAGTTGTCTAATTGTTCTTTTTTAAGCTATGTAATTAATGATAACTGTCAACATTTTATATTAAGCTTGATGAAGCGCGCGTTCGCTCTGAAATCCGGAAGATTTTATTCCCCTACTTCTATCGTAAGATCATTACAAAGGCTGAGTACAAGGAGATTATGCGTCGTGCCGTTCCAAAGGTACACACTTTCTACTTGGGATCGTTTTTTGCATTGGCTTTACAACTATGTATTTGTTTCTTTATAGATCCAACGCACTGGAGTCATCAGTCCACGTCGGGTCAAAACATTTGTCATGAATTACGTGTCCATGTTCACAAAGAAAAAATAAAGTGGTGCATCATGCATTTGGGCTGGGACAAGTGGTGCCCTTGGTCAGTCATTAAGTCATTATATGTAATCCTATTTAATAGTATTTATCAGTACATCACTACATGTTGATGAAAAAAAATATATATGTGTAATAAATGTCAATATAAAATTAAGGACGTGCATAATTCGTTTGACTGGTATGTTGCAGTCAATCAGTTTTTGCAATTATTATGTTTTCATGTTTTTTGATTCATAACACACACTGTTTTGTTTAATTGCTTTTAAAAATTTTACTTTATTTCATTTAAAAAAAGCAAAGCTATGAATTTGTTAGTTTTTAAGTTTTAAATTCGAATTGTTCTTTACATTTTTGATTGTACATTTACCTTTTTAAGTAATGTTGATTTAAAAAAAACGCATTTAATGCAAAGAGATTAAACAGCGAACATTTTCCTTTGTGACGACATTTTATGTTTTAAGTTTAATTATAATTGTATGGTTTATTTAAAATATCAAAGAAATGCATTCAATCAATAACAAGACGTTTTTTTAGACTATATTCATCGAATTCAAATTATCTGCACAATTTTTTGCATTCCAGCACAAATATTTCTGACTAATACTGTCGAAATATCCCGTTAATTCGTATTCGTTTCCAGCGTAAAAATTCGCTTGAGCTGGAGCGCCTGTTGAATTAAGGAGAATTTGAACCATATTTTCTAAGAATTTTTAGTTATTAAAAAAACCTTCAATCAAGACCCGAACTGTTCCAAACAGTGAACCTTCCAGTCGTCTTGGTTTAAGGGCATCAGTTGGTAACACTTCCAAAATTCGGTAATCCATCATGTGAACAACATCTGCTGTAAAATACATTTTTATTTAGTATTTAATTTTTATAAAAACCTTTTTTAACTCACCATTGCTTGAAAAGCTGCCATTTTCTTTGGTCAATGTGCCGCAATGTCCGTCTGGATGGTGACTTGAAACAATTTTATTAAATTTTAGTTTACAAATTCAAGGGAATTTGTAATTGTTTTTCTACCTTTTCTGTAAAATTTTACCAACAGCATACACCACACACTGTAGCACGGACAGTCCTTTTCTAACAGGATGTTTCTTTAAATTAAACACATAATATCCCCGTGGAACGCCTTGAACTTGTAGTCTTGTGTTGAAAACATGACATGCCTGAGCTCCACTCGGACATTGCTTCAGTAATTTGTTAAAAATTTCCAATAACGTGTCAGTGAGTATCGTTCGAAATTCTTTAGGTTCCTTCATCAACAGATCAGCTAGTTGTTCTAAATGATATCCTGTTATTGGGGTATTATACAAAAATGTGTGGCACTGGTTTTTCATACCTGAGGCGATTACCAATTCCGAAAAGTCGATCATAATAAATGCATCAAATGGAGCCCCAGATTGTTTCCCCCCCTCTGACAACAACATCACATAATTGGTGTAATATTTGTGAAAGTCCGTCTTCAGTTCTTGCCACACCCGGCTTGATTTAAGGTAGTCGAACAAAGCGACTCGGATAAAAAATTCCTTTTCTTTGATGGCGTCCATTTTTTTTGTAATAAAAATTTAGCTCATGACTCTGGGCTTTAAATTTTGTGTCTAATTTTTTTTCTATGAAGCGCTATTCAAAAAGTTAACGTTACAATGCTGGTCCGTTATTCATCATTGTGTCAAATGAAATCAGGCATGACACTTTGAGCTGTCGTCAATCGTCATGTATTGTGCTTCATTATAGTCGATCATGTTGTGCTAATGACTTTTTAATGGACAAAAATGTTAATTATAAATTAATGAATAACGGATATTAACTATTAATTAGTGTGAATATTATTATTGCTGCTCTTTTAAAGTTGAAGCAACAATAAATAGAACGAGATTGAAAATGCCATCCAAAAGTAAAAAGACAACGGAAAGTACTCAAAATTCAGCTACAACGATAACCACATCCATTCGGAACATCATCGTCAGCTCCAGGAACGAGGAATTTACGCGAGCATGTCTGGGGCTACTGCAAGTAGCGGACGTTGAGGAGGCGCATCGCAGAATTAGGACGCTGATACTCCAATCGATTGGAAGAAAATTTAAAGGAAATAAATATAAATAAATGTTTAAACAAAACATCCACACTCTTTTAACAAATATGCAGTATTTGCGTTTATTTTAATTAATGTATCGCCATTTTCAGCTGTTTTGGTTGATTGGAGAAGAAAAATGGTTTCACAAGTGGTTTGAGTTGAGATTTGTATATGAGGGGGGAAGGGGGGGGGGAGGTAAAGGATAATTTAATATAAATAAAATTAATAATTATAAAGAGAAGCCGCTGACTACATGTATTTAGAATTATTAACACAGTTACATTATGATTTAGCATTTATAGTTTTAATAGTTTAATTTAAATAGTAATTTGTTAAAAATACGATCAAATACAAAATATTATTGCTGTAGTTACTGAGCATGTGTGTTTTTTGTTTTAGCGTAGCTAAATATTGTCTCATTGCGAGAGCGTATTACAAAGGTAAAGCGTACTTTAAAAACAGTTTAGTTTTTGTTGTTGTTGTATTATTGTTTAATTATTTATTTAATTCATATTGTGTTAATTTATGAAATGGTGTATACTTCTTAGAAAATGTGTTTCGATGTGGTTGTTAATTTTTGCTTTTTTTTTTATTTAACGTCCAATTTGTTATTATTGTTACTATTTAGTTCGTCAAATGGGACCTACGTTAGTTTGTTTAGTTTGTTGTTGAAATGTTGCACAACAAATTTGTGTATGTAAATTGTGTACAAATTGTATATTTGAATAATACGTAAATATGTTTTTTTTAAATTACAATAAATTAAAAAATAATAATAATAACCTTCTGCTACACATTTAAGTTATGTTTCATTATGTATATATAATATATAAATACAGCTATATAATAATATTATTGTAAATAGATAATAGTGTTAGCTAGTCTCAAAAGGATGATCATTTTATGGCCGGTTTGCCCCGCTTGATGCATTTGGGAGCCCTGTTGATTGTCTGTCCAAAAAAAATTTAAATATTTAGTCTCGGATGACATTTTGTCAAGCTGTTAATTGAATGTACCTTGTATTATTATCCAAGTCTTCGTTAATAACCAGCGGTGTGTCAAAGACTCCGTTTTCTTTAATCCGATTAACTGATGTTTTATTTGCTCTGATAGGAATTGAAGATAACTGACTATCACTTAGAGAATCGTCTGTCTCGTCACTGTCGTCACTGAAAATAATTAAATTACAAAATACATATTATCAAGGAAATAAGTATACAAAAAAATATAATTAACATTTACCTATCAGTTGGATTTTCATCATCCTCTTCCATGGCATGTTGAAGATCTGCAATACGTTGGAGAGCCAGTCTCAAATCATTGCGTACAGACGATGTCTCTGCCTCAACACTTTCCATTTTCTTTTCCATATCCTTGCGTTTGGCCACACTTTCTTGTTCTCGATTGGCAACTGTTTGGAACTCTTCCCTCAAGTCTCTGCGCATCAACAATTAGATTACACTCTCATAAATAAACAGAAGCATTAAAAAAAACACAAAACAATCACTTACCGCAAAGATTTTTGCACTTTTTTATTGGCGTCTTGCAATTGTGCCTCTTTGGTTCTGGCTTGTCCCACCTCAACCTGTGCCCGCTCCAGTGCATCTTTCTGTCGCTGTGTTTGCAATTCAAGGCGTGTGCGGGTTGCCTGCTCCAATTCCAATCTCGACTCAAGCTCTTTGGTTCTTAGTTCTAATCGCTTTGTTTGCACCATCACCGACGAGTCGGTCATATTCTCCACGTTGTCAAGCCGCGTTTGCATATCAGCCAGCTGATCCTTCAACGATTTCTTCTCACTCTCCACCTCGGAGAATTTCATCTCATACTCTGACATGGCCATCTGTTCAATGTTCAGTTGCTTAACGGCCGCACGATACTTTTTCATTAGTTCGGCGGTCTCCTCTTCGTTTTCCTCGATTTGTGCCTGCAACTCAACACGATCGCGTTGACCATGCACAGCGCGCTCCTCGGCTTCGGCGCGTGCACGCTGCGTCTCCTCCAGTTGCAATTGCACATCATTAAGATCAGACTCGATGGCCTGACGCGATTTGATGGCTATTGATTTGGCTGTTTCCGCATCATCCAGTTGATTGCGCAATTGCCGTATCAGCGACTTGCCGGGTGTATCAACTTTGACACGTTCCAATTGTGATTGGGCATCCTTTAGCAGTGCACGATATTTGCGCAAATCGCGTTTTAGTTTTTGTATGGTTGCCTCCTCTTCGGCACGCTCCGTACGATCGCGCTCCTCAGTCGACTGCAAACGACGCTCCAGCTCATGTTTCTCGCGTAGCAAAAATGTGCGTTCTTCATGCTCGGTCTCCAGCTGGCACTCAAGGGCTTTAATTTTTTTGCATGCGCTGCCTCGGACCTCCTCCAGTTCGTCGTCGCGTTGTTGTGCCTCGCGACGTGCTTCTTTGCGCATTGTTTCTAATGTCATTTCTAGGCGCAACTTTGTTTGTTCCAAAAGCTGGACTTGTCCCGCCATCTCATCTAACTCCTCTTCCAATTCTTTGCACTTTCGTTCGAAATCCATTTTGGATCGCTTTAATTGAGCGATCTCTTCTTCAGTGCCACCGTTAAAAGACATTTCTTCAAATTCACGCTGCAGAGTGGACAATTTCTCCTCTTTCAGATCAAACTCAAGACGAAGGTCCTGTAAGCAAGCACATAATGATTCAAATTAAAATTTTACTAAGAAAATAACTCATTGACACGAGACACATCACTACCTACTAAACCGAACCCTAAGTTACAGTGAAACCATTTTTAGTTATGTTTATTTGAATAAACACACTAAGATAAGATAAGATTAAGAAATCACCAAATTACAACACGTAACAACATTGATTTCTTTTCTGAGAACATCGGTGTTTTTTTTTTGTTCAACAATCATTTCATTTTCATTTCATTACTCACCGCCAAATTTTGTTCCATTGTGAATTTTTCAGCAATCAAAACATCCTTTTCGCGGGAGAGGCGCTCCTTGGCAACACGTTCTTGCCTGCCCACATCCTTGTTATATAAGAAATAAAAAAATGTTCAGGACAGAATAAACATTTAAATTTTATAATTATTTGCAAAACCCAAAAATATATAAAACACCGACACACACAACCACCCAAACACTGACCTGTAATGCCTGACACTCTGAATCGAATTTTCTTTGGCGTTTCTCCAGCATATTGTTACGTCCGTTCTGCTCTTCCAGCAACATACGCAAGTCATTTGTCTCGTACGTCATTTTTTGTACCTTTCGCTTCCACTGTCCCACCACTTGCCGCTGCTCTTCCACTTCCTCATAGGCATCGGCTAGTTTCTTCTCCAGTTGCTTCTTCAGCGCAATCAACTGCTCCAAATCGTGTTCATGTTGTGTCTGCAGGCGACGCTTGATGAACTCAATTTCGCGGGCAGCCCGCTCATATTTTAACTTGTACGCACTAAAGTGTTCATCATTTTCACCGCCCTCGTGCTCTTCATCCTCCGACAGCCCGTTGAGGTCCGACTTAGCACAAATTAAATCCATTTCAAGTTTTTCCGACATTTCCTGCAAACTTGTGATAGTACGCTTTTGCTCGTGCACATCCTTTTCCAGACGAAGACGCTCTGCTGTCTCGGACTCCAGTCGCTCATTGGCATGGTTGGCCGTGGAACGTTCCTCCGACAGATCGACATTCATTTCAGAGAGCTGGAGTGAAACAAGTGTGTTACGTTTAAATGTAAAAATATGCAGGTAATTAAAGTTAATTCATAAATGCAAGGCCACAATATTTTAGAAAATTAGTATTGTTTTATATTGTGGCTCCAATAGATCACCGACTAATCTAAGACAAACCAAATGCATCAGGAATATGGGGGCTTGTCGAATTATTCTTCAACTAGATTTGAATTGGTCATCATTGGCGCATTCTCCAAAAATAAAACTTCTTCATTTCATCTACGACAAGGGCGGTCAGCTGCTATTTCCAACAGGATCAGACACAAAATCAAAGCTTTAAAATAAAAACATTTTCTCGTCACTTTGTTTCTTTGCCAACTGTCTGTTAAACAATCAAAGAACTAATTCTGCTTGACACGCTGAACGAGGGGACATAGCGGGTGGTGAAACTCAACCTAACAAAGTAAAACGACTCAAAGTATGAAAGTGTAAAATTGTCTGGGACACAAATTGTCACCGACTGGGCGCAACAGTGAATGCAAGACGACGAGCCATCTCTAAAAGAAGCGAAACAATAGCGCCACAACGTTCATTTCTTTCGCTTGGCGTCCCTTCCTGTGAGCAGCGCACTGACAAAAACGAAGAAATTGTCAGTGCGCTTAAATGCAAAGTGAAAGAAAACGGGAACGCATTAATTAAAGAAATCTAAAATGTGTAGACAACTTAGACAATACCAAGGGGCGGCGCAAACGAAACATGACAAAAAGCAAAATTGGAAATGGTGTAAGTAAGCTGTTGTCGCAACGAAATAATCGTCTTTAAACAATGTTTTTGATTAAAATAATTATTGTTTAAATATGACGCCAGTATGTGCGAATTTGCATTCCCCAACAAAACAAAAAAAATCGCAATTACAACAATTTAACGAAGGCAATAAATTTGCAAAAATAAAAACAACAAGAAGCGCCTCTATTTTCTCGCAGATGTTTTTCTGTCTTATCTGTTTTCCTTTTCTTTCTATGTGGTAATTCTTTTTTTTTTGGCAAAGAACGACATGCAAGAATGTCGCGGCCGGATGCCTCGGCTGCAAAACAGTACACACAACCAAAAATATCCTTGGGACATCCCAAAGAGTGTAAATGTTTTAAATGCATTATTAAAATCCCTCCGCAATTAAACAACAATTAAAACAAAGCCCATCAACGCCACACAACACACTGCACACATGGCACAAGCGACACACAAACCTCTTCATCCTCAAAATCCTCCATAATGGTGGCGTCATCCGACAACAAATCCGCAGACGAACTGCATCTGGACGTTGGCGGTAGATCCCGCATCAATTGAAACCCTTTCATCATGATGTTGGTGACACTTTTTGAGCGTCGCTGCCCACCACCACCGCCTGCACAATCAATCAGGCCACTCATCGACGATCGGTCACCACCACCACGATTCCGTTCAATTTGATTGATCGATCGACTGCTATCACTGCGTCCCAATTTCTGCCACTCCTCGTTCACATGATCCGTCCGCTTCAGGAACTCATTGATTTTCGCACTCAAATAGTATGACGCCGTCTCGGGGTCATTGTGCGCCGGTTGCGGCTGCACGGTTTGATACACATTTTGATTCTTGCATCCCAGCACAAATGACATGCGTCCATCAAAGACGACGGGTGATTGCTCCTTGGAGCGCAACTCATGCACATTCAGCGAGTTATCACGCTGATACGTTTGGGGGAAGACACGACGTGGCGTTAGGGAGCGCACGGAACGCGAGGACGTGCCTGACGATAACACATTGTTGCTGTTGGAGTGTGTGGTGGTGGTGCTGCGATACGATTGGGAGAGGGGACTGGGCGAGCGGGAATACTGTGTGCTGCATATGGAGGACTCACGGGAGTAACTGTTGCGTGGATCGGGTGTGCTGTAGGCGAAGTCACGCGCTGTGTGGACGGGCAGTGTTAGGGTGGCACCGACTGGATGTGTTGGCGGTTTTTTCATCAGTTTGAATTGCTTTTGGACGCGTATGTGCGAGGTTTGTGGTGGTATCGGTGGGCGACCCATTTCGGAGAGGCGTGCACGCACGGATGTGGCCACCGACGATGATGATGATCGCGGTGTGTAATTGTTGTTGCTGCTGCTGCTGATGTTGTTGTTGTTGTTGTTGTTGTTGATGGATGCGGAAGATTGGGGTGGCAATGAGTCGAGGCCCTTACTTACAGTTTCTTCACTTTTGTGGCTTTTGCCAGCTGCTGCAGAATTTGCAGAGAAGATGTTACGTAAAGATGAATGCATTGTCGATACAGAGATTATGCGGGAATAATGCGACACTTTGTGTTGTAACGAGATTTCCTTTCACCAGATCAGTTTTATTTTCGGCATAGGCTGCTGCAATCCATCATAGTACACGCATAAATTGCACAAAACCCCGTTTTGCAGTTTTATATATCTGGGCGGTTTATTTATGTGAAGCACAAACTGCAGACGCTGCCCGATTTTGTGATTGACGGTTTATCGCGAGATTATTTAAATATTTACTATTTGAAAATGCACTTTGTTCCGGATGGGGATTTTGAATAAAACTGCACCGGCGATCTGAGACATATATCGGTACTTGGTGTACTGTATTGCAGCTCAAGTGAGCTGAACGCAACAGCAGCAGTAGTCAACATTAACGCGGATAACGAATGTGCGAGCTGCGACGACAATGGATAATACAACCGATATAATATATAACAAGAGAAGAAAAAAGGCTGAAGAAGCAAAAAACAAAAAACAAAAAAAATAGCAACACACAAATGTATGGTATGTAAGAAAAAAGAAGTTGAGTTTTAATGAGGGAAAAATATAAGTGTTTTGTATTTATTCTTATCCGCCTGATGGGAAAACTACAATATGCCGACTGATGATACCTAAGAATAACATTTGAAGCGTTTCATATGTTCGACAGACACACTTGTAGATTGAGATCGAGAGCACGGCAGCCACACATCCAACGCAGAGAGGCGACGACACCACACAATCGCGCAAACGAGGATAGCACAACATCGCTTAATGCGCGATCTATAACAATTCGCATGTTATTCTTCATCTTGAGAGATTTATTTTAAAAATAATTTGTAGACGCACAGCCCCACACACAATCGTGCACTCGCGGGTATCAATTCGAACGCGTATAATAAAATATGTAACGATATGAAGATTGGCGAGCGAATTGTTTAATGGTGCGACAATTTAGCGACACATATATTATTGCAAAACACAGCGCGAGTGTGCGCATTGCTGCGGTGAGCGGTCATCTTAAGTTGGGGCAGTTTAAGTATCCTCAATATGTGTTATTGGCCCCTAATCACAAATTTGTTTTCCTTCAGTTACATACGCAACAACGTTGCGTGCGGAGACGACTTTTGTGCGTAGGCTCAATTGAGTGAATCATTGCCACGCATAACGGGGGGATTGCCTATGCGGGTGGATGATGGATGACGAATTCGGAAGCGTCTTTTACGCCATCATAAGGTTCCATAGATAACCCTGAAACACTTTTTTTTTCGTTCAATTTACAACACGCAACATTGATGTGTTCCTAATTTTAAACTGCGAAGCGCTTAAAATAGTTCAACAAACAAATCTCCAATTATTGTGAAACTTAAACATACCAATGATACATGATAAATCATAACGACTTGAAATATTTATTCTCGTATATTTTTGGGTGGACGCGGCCGCAATAAAATGATGGGCGGATGTTTATTTCATTTGTAATATTGTTAATGTTTATGTTAAGACGAATGGAGGGGGACCTGTCATAAATCAAATGACGACCATATGATATTTTGGTGTGTTTGATTTAAATCCCCAATGATAAACAAGATACAAGAGAGATGATTACATTTGTGTAATCGAATATTGGAAACAACAGCAGAACAACACAATTAATGTGTAAAATTGCAAGGAAATGTGATAGGGACGCATTAGAAGAGGAATATTTAGGAACTATTAAACATCCATCCAAAAATAATATTTAATTTAAAAAATAAACATGAAATTCCATTTTTGTACTAATATGTACTTCTGAAACTTCAATCCTGTCGACAATATCCAAATATTTTTTTCATAAGACCCCCTCCTTCCTCTCAATTTTTAATTAATTTTCTCCAATTACAAACATTCACATTTTTCTTAACTGGTAAGTAAGGTATTTTGTTTTCAAAATCCCCGAGATATTGCCCAAATACAATTATTTCGAAATAATTTCCCTAACGCCTCAAAAATCCTTAAAAAATGAACATGTCAAGATCTTAACATTCTAAAAAATTTGACGACTGCACTGGAGCAGTTGTGTTGACATTGAAAATTCATGATGAATCACCTCCTTCCAATCTCCTCCAGTTGACAAATCTCTGCCACATAATTTTGTTTTCAACTCCAACACAAATAACTTAAAATAATATGCATGCTTAGAGCAGCCGCTAAGACTTTTAGAATTTAACAATTGTATCAAGTCGCATAATTTTTATACTACCATCTAACCACAGCAGCAGTAATCACACCTGTTGGATTGGCACGTAGAAACAAAACAGTAACTTAATCACACAGTAATTTAAATAAACCACAAAGTTTAACACCAATCACCACCATTCTGTTTGACAACAACCCACTGTACGTGTGTCACATTTGTGGAACAAAATGCAATCATCTTTTATTACAAATGAATCAATTAACACGATAGTTGGCGTACTTAACAATAGAAACCACAATAGTTAAAGTTTATTAGGCGTCACACGTCGATGTAGTTGCTGGCGCAGTCGCACTAATCACTGCAATGCAATTATGGAATAACCAACAAAACTTTAACAGCGCCATCACAAAACTATTTTGTTCAGCAGTTAAAAAGTGTTAGGCTGCACCCAATCTAAAAACTGTTAGTGTGCATCCGATGCATCAACTCCACAAGTACCACGTTGTTGCAATAACTTATGGTACATACAATTTGTAATAATTACCATTTTGAAATGAAACTGCACAACGATGCAACGCCACAAACACCCAAGAAACAAATGAAATTATTATTAATTGAATTTAAAACAACGTATATGAGGCCACATAATAAACGCAACGATAGTGCATTATGTATTAGTCACACCAATTAGCAGTTATTATAGTGAACCATGGAGTGAGTGAAAAAAACTTAAAATATGTTGATATTGAGGAGTAGGCATAACAAAACTGAACGCCCATGCTACAAAACAACACATGATGTGTGTGTTGTGGACCGGCCGGCAAGGCACAATCCACCACTACTCCTTCCACAAAAGCCAAATGCTGATAACTAAAACTGTTATGCTGCAATTATTGCAATCAAAGTTGTTGCAAAGTGCAAACAACAATAAAACAACGATTGTAAGACTTTGTAGTGTAGCGCACCAATGAAATTGTTTGCCAATTCAAATTGCCCCAACTGATTGATATGCAGCACTGTGATGTATATGGAGAGAACTGGTACAGTTATGCATTTATTATAAAATGCATTATATGCACTCTCAACTAATTGCTGTATGAATTTATACTGTTTTACTGTTGGTTGCCCGTAAGACGGAAGTTTTGTTTGTTAACTGAATTTGCTACTTAAAGCGACTATAAGACGCGTGTTGGTGGTTATGGTAATTCAATTTGTTATTGGCGGGGCAGATTAATTGATATCATCATATAAGTGAAAAAAAAGGAAGCATTTGATTTGTCTGAGATTTAGGTAAAAAAAAATCATAAAAACCGAAAACAGGATGACAGAAAAGTTAAAATTTAAAAAAATACAAAAGAAATTACTAACCTTTATCTCCAATCGGCTGTTCTCAGCTTTCATTGCAGCCCTATCCGCCTCGACACGCTCCAGCTTCAACTTTAATGTCGCCAGCTCATCCGTGGCCATCTTCAACTGCTCCTCTGTCCGATGCACATTCAACAACGGTGTTACGCGTACAAGTAACCGCCACCATGGCCAATCTCTCACCCGCATAAATGCACGCACATTTCTTTGAATGCACCGCACAGCCAACACTTGAATGCGTCGCTGTGCAACGTGTTTGCGTACTAAGAAACCACGACAACACGACTGGAACTGTATGATGCGATCGGAGAGCAATTCATCGCGCTTTGCTTCAAGTTGGCACAAAACACCACACCGGAATAACACCTAAATGGAGCCAACAAAAAAAAAAAACCGAACCGCAAATAAATATAATGCATCACCTTTTTCTTTGCCGGACTATAAAAATAATTGTTACCTGACTCGAACCAATTCTATAACCAGATGGATCAATTTCATTGGTGGCCAAAATTTGCGCCACCGAATTCTCTTTGCAATTGACATCACCCAATAGTCCAAAGCGTCGGCCAAATTCAGCCAAAGGAATTGCCTCCGGAAAACCAAGTCGATGCAATCTGGCCGCCTCCAAAATTTGTGAGCCACGCAACTGACTACGCAACAGTGGCACATTCACGACATCGTCAAGAGTGTGTTTAACAGCATTGCAACTCACCAATGACGTTGTGCCGGCATTGTGTTGCAACAAAAAGCAATGGACGAAATGTGTTTCGGTGCGACGCAACGTATCAATGATGCCATCGACCGTGAACTTCACTTGCAACATCACCGAGTTGCGTTTAACACTGGTCGATGTGAATGACCGTCGAATGCTGGACATACGACGCAATGACTGATTGCCATCCAGTCCCACCATGGAGCCACAAAATACAACACACTTCGACATCGAGCCGATAAACAAACGGCTAATTTCGGGCTTGGAACTGTCTTGCAACAATGTGGTTGCATTTTTGGCCATGTGACTGGCAATGCTTGCTTTTAGCCAGCCATTTGCTGAGTACAGAACCGGATTGGTTCCTTGCAAATGTTGCAGAATAAATTGATGGGATCCGGCGGCGCGACGCAACAACATTTGACTGTCACGATCACAATGGTTTGTAAACAAACGCTCCAAAAATGAATCATCATTTGCATTGGGATACATTGCCTCCTCATCCAGCAGCCACAATAAACCACGTCTATCTTGTCCGCGAATATCTCTTTGAGAAGTGCGAACAACATGGCTTTGAGGCGTTTTGTCGAGAAGCGACACTAACGACACGGGATGGGTGTCCACAATGCCTTCCACATCAATTTCTACTAATTCCTGAGTTAAAAATAATAACAAAAACAATCAACATTTATTAATTAGGTTTACATTTGAAATGAATAGCAATTTACTTGTTCATAACGGTCCTTTGGAGCAACTAAATTAACATGATGGAACAACATTTGCAGACGCTCCTGCAAGTAATTGTACTTCAAATCTGAAAGTGTAGCCCCCATTTGATTGCCACAACTAGCAGGATTCTGAAATCCAGGGGAATCCACCAACAATATGGAAGCAATGGTATGGGTTTGGGCACAAATCGCCTTATTGATGAGTGAGACAACAGCCGACATTACTTCCGAATAGAGACCAACTACCAGCGTCTCAAGTGATTCCCAAGCACTGTCATATGTATCCACGGTGACTGAGTCAGAACCCGGAGTTAAATTTGAAAATGCTGCCGCCGTTAGTGCCTCCACAGAAACGCCCAATAATGTAGACGTTTTACGGGCAGCTAATGCATTGGCAAATTGAATGCGACCAGCAGATGTCTTAACAACGCCGGCGACACCCAAGTGGAAGATCGCTGCTAAAACACACCAAATTGCTTTTACTGCATTTGGGTCAAAACCAAAGCAATTGAATGCTTGGACGATGCGAATGAATTCGGCCGAACATTTTTCACGCTCCTCTAATTTTTGGGACAATTGCACAAACAAATTGCTTTCTTCAAATGTTATGTTATCCAGAAGGAGTTCTTTCTGAAGATTGCCCTCAGCACCAGCTAGCAAGCGATGAAGTACATGGAATGTTTGATCGTTATTGAGACGTCTTCCAACGCGTTCACGTTCCAAGAGCATTACCTAATAAAAAAAAAACAATTAACAAATAAATAAACATGTAACGGTAATGGTTTAATGCAATTCTTACTTGTAAGGAAGCAGACGCAATGAGTCCACTTTGATCAAAATCAAGACTTAAAATTTGCGCAAATCTGGTGGCATTCGAGTTAAGACATGTCTTCGTATTGCCGAATGATTCTAAAATTGTATTTATTGCGTGTACTTTTTCAGCCGTCAGCAATTGATTAACTGATCCTAAAAGATTATGAATGGTGAGCCGAAATGAAGACAAACATTTTATAAAGCAGCAAAAATTCCTTACCAGCTGCAAGTACTAAATAATACAGGGCATGCTTAAAGCTAGTAGTTTTGCCAGAGCCTGATCGTCCCATGAATACCAAACTTTGGTCGCGTCTAGTTTCTATGAGGCGTCTGTACGATGTCTGTGCTAGTGAATAAATATGCGGAGGCATGTCTTCTGTCTTGCAACCACGAAACATTGAAACGACCTTTTCAGAATAAAGTGATAGTGGCGCCATAGGATTGGCAATTAAAAGTACTGGACCGGCTTTGGTGTGAATTAGGTTGCTAGCGTAACGCTGTCGCAGACAGTTAAGCACTGATGCTTCATTCAGATGCTTTATTTGGCATATATCTTCGACCAGATTTAATGCTGGTGAATTTGACTTCTCAATGTCATCCTCATCAACAGTCAATTGTTCATCATTGTGCAGCAGTTGGATGACAGCTTTGCCCGGCTCGTCAGCTTGTATGGGCAACCGAATAGCTTCACAAAAGCCGCCGCGATAAACCAGATAACAACTTTCACCATCACGAAATGGAGTGTGCTCATCATGTTTAATCTAATTTAAAATGAAAAAAAAGAGTAATTAAAATATTGGTTGACAAACAAAATTCAAAATACTCTTACCTCATTTTTAAATCGCTTGCTTGCACTTCGCTTCAATGTATTAAACTGCGAGCTATCCGTATTGGAAGAGCGTTCAGTCTCTTCATTCCAAATATTCTTCGTTGTCATACAACGCCGTGATAATTCTACTAACTCTGCAACTGGTTGCACTTGCACAGTAACACTGTCACCACTCGTGCGAATCATCTCAATAATTGACTCACGTGGCAACTCCTCCACCGAAATGCCATTCACCTTTAACAAACGATCACCCGGTAACAGACCAGTGGCATCACCGCCAGCTCCCGGTTCAGCAAAAATGACCGGCCTAAAAACGGGCGCAACCAATGACTCCGTACGATCCAAACATATGGCTTTTCGTAAACTGAAGCCAAAATCATGGCGCGGCGCCTTTTGACGCTGTATGACCAGCTCTCGGGGTGCTGGAAGATTGACTAATTTGATGGCGGGCAGCGGCAAGTATTTGTCTTCAAACAGTTGCACACGTGACCAACGCAATGTGCCTTGGGACTCACCCACAGGACTCAGGGAGAAGGGTGGCGTCGCAAATGATGAGTTTGTGGTGTCGGTCAGACTTTCAGCACTCGGTGATGGAGACGTCATTAAGTGTAAATTGTTTAAATTTAGAGCAGAATTTATCTATTTAACATTAAGGAATTAATTAAATTACATAATTGCTGGCGAAGGGTGTATTTATTACTCATACCTCTGTTTGAACATTCTCACTGGAAATGCTAATCGCTCCCAGTTCACTTTTGTATGAAATTATCTCATTTTGCAAAGTATTTCTCACCAGAAGAATACTGGCTTCGGGACTTGACACCCCACCAGCGCCACTGACACCAGTCATTTCTTCGGTATCGGAGATTAGACTGTGGCGGGGACCCTTTAGAATTCCCCGCTTTGGTGGTTTTGGTGGTATGGGCGGAAATACACGGCCCTACAATAATTGCTCATATGAGAAACAATACAATTACGATGCTTTCAGTCGGAATAGTTTACCTTGTTGTGACCAATGGAATGCAATGAAGTTTCCGAGCTGTCCGACTGTGAAATGTTAGTCTTTGACGAGATAAACGAATTTTGTTTATCATTTGGACTGCTCGCTGTTAGTACTACCTTAAATGAGTCATTGTGATGCTCTGGATTGTCCAGCGTGGTGTTTGCGTTGGCCAGGACTTCCTCATTGCCACGATCCGCCTCGACACCACGGTCCAAATCAAGGTTGGCAAAGAAATCAGCACTGTAGTCGGCTGTAATGCCACTAGGCAGTTTCTCTTTTTCCTTTCGACGGCTACGAATTTTAAGTGAGCGACGCACCTGCAAAGGGGACAGGTGTTATATTAAAATATGCGTTTGTTTGTATGTACGTCAAAATAAGCCGGCATAAGGAAGATGGTTACAAAAGAAAATCTAATTTAAAACAAACGCAATTAGCCTCCTCGTAGAATTCTCACTTAAGGGGCGAGTTAGTCAACGTCGATAGATAACAAATTGAAATGCAACTTATTTGTTTTAAAAATTTAGATAAGGCTGATACTAATAATTGTAACGGAAGTGCGATTAAAGGGCACAAAATGATTCGTCAACATTTAAAAAAAGGACATTTACCTCATCAAGTCGATGCAACTCCTCACTACTCATGGTACCACTGGTTGCAGCGGTCGCCCCTCCTTGTTTTCCATCCAATTTGCGAAGCTTTTTGTCACGCTTACGTCGCTCCTTCTCATCACGATCCTGTTTGTCACGGTCACCACGTTCACCACTGCCCGTAACACCGGTCACTCCTTTTTTCATGAAGTTAAACATCGTTGTTTTCGCCTAGACAGCTACCAACAACTCCAACTCACAGCAGTATATTATATATAAACTGTCTCAATAGTTTGTCTTTTTATTACAAATGCGTGCCTTTTTCTATTATTTGAAAGTAGACAAAAGTATGCTCACATATGGGCGATCCACACACAACCACCCTCACAAATAAATAAAAGTCACACTCTAATTTAGCACTCAGACTTGCATCAATTGTAGGGTACAGTAATTGTTGTCTGGCGCTGCATGAAACGCAGATTAAATAAAGGGGTGTTGGTGGTGGTGGAGGAAGCGAGTTTTCTGCACAGCTGATGATTCCGATGGACCATTGACACTGAGATGCAATTTAATAATTAATTATAGTGTATATTATGTTGCAATATAAAATGTTTATTGTTTAATTAGCATTTAAATTGCACCATAACAACTCTGGAACAACAACAATTTAAAACGCGACGCACTCACATTCTCCGTTTTTTTTTTATTATTATTATTATTATTATTATTGTTAATTTTTTTTTGTTGTTGTCCAGTGTCTTTTAATATCCGTGGTGTAATGTTTTGCTTTAAGTGGAAGCTTTGGCACAATCAAAATTGGGTCACTTTAAAAATCAACCACACACGCTCTGCTCCACCGTGATTAAGACAAGGAATGTCACGGCCTAATTTTAATTCAATAATTTATTATTTTGGTATTTTGTCACAATTACAAGAATAAGACAATCTCACTGCATCACTGGATGGAACTATAAAAGATGTGCAAAAATAGGTAAAGAGACTGCGATTGCATTTAAAATTAAGGCACTTTCTATATACTTAGGGAAACTACTTTGCTGTTTGTTGTTTCAACTGCACTGCAACTTTTAATAACAATAACAACAATTAATGTAACAAACTATTAATTTTTTGGTCTCACAGACGTACTTCAGCCCAATTTCTACATACTGTTAATGTAGTTAAATCAGTTAATCCACGGTTAGTATTACTGTTATTCGGTGGTACCCCCCAAAAATTCATTCAGCATTCACGTTATTGGAATTTTAATGTCTTATTAAACCAACAACACCACAGCAAGCATTTGATGGTAGCAGCGATCTCATTATTTACCGTTATATTGCGTGGAACGATAGAGAATTGGTACACTGCCGTGTTGTGAGATGTGACTTGTGTGTTGTGTGTCCAGAAAGAAAACACACACACACACACACACACAAATAAACAGTTAATATTTAAAGCGCGATCGCACGTACCGTGTGTGATCAAAAGATTACCGCAGGTGAGTTTGGAAATATCGCGAATGACTTATATTTTGTTCATTTTTGGGCAACACTTTTAATTAATGCATGTGGTCAAATGTGATTGATTTACAGCTTCATCCGGACTAATTACAGGACAATAATTGAACTGCATTATGTTTAGATTTACTGTTAAATATGCACATACATGTACGTACAGCAATGCACATGTGGGTCTGCGGTCTGCTGGGCACGTCCCTCGTATTGATTATTTATTATTCGTGTCACACATTAACGCGATTGTTCACACTCAAGTACTGTTACACATTCATTTGCGTATTTAATGAAGGTATGTTTGGTGGATTGTCTTGTCCCATTCCATCATCATCATCATCATCATCATCATCTTCTTGGGCTTGTTGTTATTGTTCTGCAATAATTTGTACGTGTTTATATTGTGTAATGTATAACTGAATCAACAAAACAAATTTTCACAAAAACAATTGGCATTTGCACACGTAGCAATTGCTGCCCTGCTGATCCACAAAAAAAAGAAGACACACACAGACACACACCTCAATCGACAATCACCTCTTACTTAATCGAATAGATTATAATTTATAACTGTGGTGCAGCATGCGGCTCCAATTGTGTGCGTTTTAATTGTTGTTGTTCATGTTTTAGGAGAGCTACTGACCGATTGCACACGCAGTCCGATCGCGTTGAGACTTGCGACTTTCGCCACATTAATTAAATGGAATATTCCGGATTTATTGCTGACACACTGATCCGATGATTATATTATATTCTTAATGTTGAAAATATGTCTTACAGTTATAATTTATTAATGCTATTCTAATATTTTATACCTGCAATTTGTATACACAACTCTTTAAGTTACTTTAAAACAGGACACTATGTATTATTTAAATATTTTTTTGTGGTTTTCGACGAATTGGCGTGAACAACGTCCTACTCATCATCCTCCTCCACCTCCCAACACAAAACTACACCACAATGTCGCACACCAACAATTCGATTTCCGGATAAATTGTTCATTGGAAACACTTCTAAGTAAATCCCGATATGTCACATTTTATAACTGTGCATCCTATTCACTTTTAAACGGTGCATCATTATGCAGTTAATAATTGGGTGATTCCCGTTTATTATTGATGCGAGTGGTATCAACGATCTTCTTCCACACTTTTTTACGGAGGCATAGATTGTAAGTAATTGTATTATATTTAGTTTTTCTTTCCTCCTCCTTTTTACACTGTGTGCGTTTTCTTGTTTTTTTCTTAATAATATTAGTTTTTTTATTCTTTTTCATGCGCGGTGCTTTTGTTCTACTTGCATGCAGACTATACGGGATGTCAGTGTGTGCTAAATGCTTCCTGCAGCGACGCTCTAGTACTAGTGCGTTTATAATTTATTATGTACTAAAAATATGGTAATTATGACAGTGGCTGTCAATATATATTTATATATAAAGAATTGAACCGGTTCAAAACAAATTTAAACCGTTAGAAGTTATTAAAATTTTGTTTTAAATTAACTTATTTACGTGCATTATGAATAATAATAAATTGTGATACAATTAAAGGGTAAAAATTTTTGAAAATAAATATTAAGTAATGTTTTCTTTATATTAATTACTCTATGTATATAAATAAAACTTAAATTTTAAATTATTAATATAAAATATATATATATGTAAACTGTCAAGTACCGAAACTATATATATATATTCATATATATAGTCATTATGTCAAAACAATTGAATTTTTAAATAAAATAATTAATGAATCAAATTATATCAAATTGCACATTACAAGTCAGTTGAATTGTTTTGCTATAGTTTTAATTGTTAAAATTTAGTTATAGTTAAATAAAAAGTGAACGTGCATTTAAAATGTTTTAAAATAAATTTGCAACCATACATGTAAATAAATTTTAGTTAAAATAACAAATTCCTAAACATATTTCGTTCAGTTCAAAAAGAAAACACTGGCACAAAATGTCTTACGTGATTGCGTTAAATTACAACACAGCTTGTAAAACAACGTCTTTGTGTTGCAAAACATTTGGGAAGCATAAAACAATGAAACCTGCAATTAAGTAAACAAGGAAATGTGCTAATTAAAATAAATGTATAAAAAATATAAATCAAGGAAATAGTCCCAACCCCAAAAACGCGATAACGTTATCACATTATGCATTAACAAAAAATATGTAACGCTCATTAAAAAGCATTTAGTCAAAAAAATAATAATTCACGAATGATTATTCGTGTGAAATGAAATTAAAAAAACCTGATAACACATGTGATTTTATTTAGTTGCAGGAAGATATAGCGCAATACGCTGTCGCGGGTCATGTTATGAATCATATTTTATAATGGCTGTGATTGACCGCCTACTTAAACATTTATTAACAGCTGCATACTACATGGTTGCACAATCTTGCACGCCACGCGCCACAGCTGTTTTTAAATTTAATCTATAACTATACATCGCGCGCGTAAAGCATGTAATATAATATTGGGGAGGCCTCATAATAAAGGTCATTACCCACTTGGATGTTGAATTTCAACTTATATTAATATTAAGAGAAATGTTCCACACATCACTCGTTATCATTTATTCACACACATTCATTACAGTCGTTTTTAAGTGATTAGATTGATTTGTATTTATTTTGCGGTTGAATGCATAATATACAGATGACTTGCGTCTCATACCCACGTATATTAATTCTCTACGTTAATATTATGATTAAACCCCGCGTCTTAATTTGACCATGCGTTTAATCTCAAGGTCGTCTGATTGTGTTACTGCAGGTCATAAATATTTCGTGCGTCTTTAAATAAACACGATTACTACTGCGGTGTACTGACCTATCACTTTAAGTGGATGCGTCCGTACAAAATTACAATCCAGTATCCACTGCAATATGTATTGTGATGGAACGTTCATAATGGAACAGTTACGAGTGTACACTGTACAATTGTTATTTATTGGGGACCACCCAAAAATGTTGACAAAACGTGCTTAATCCATTTTAGTTTGCATTTAAAGTTTGAAGGTCCTAAGTCAGTTGACCCACCAGTATGGAGTGTGTGAGCTTTTTAATTGGATGACCTCAAGTGGAAACATTCCTCAATTTTGGTGTAATACTAAAGAGCGTTTCAATCTATTGTTTTCTTAAATATGTAATAACGGCAACAGTAATAACGAAGCAGCGAGATTTCTCCAATGCAACTGCAACAATTGCATAATAAAGCATTGCGTGCTAATAATTCTTAAATACCTAACTAAAGCCCGACACAATAATTCTTTGTAATCGGTAATATACTAATAACTTAAAGTATAACAACAAAGCGATACAACAATGCACAAATGAAGTCGGGGAAATTCATAATAAAGCACACAACACGCTGCGTTTGTTGTTGCTGCCAGCCTTTAAAGCAGTAGTCCTTGAGATTGGCGTACAAACTTCAAGACGAATGAATTTCTAGTCGGTAGCACATACTTTGCAAAGCTTTGCGTGCGTTCAACAATAATTGTTGCATCCAGTAGCAGTGATAAATTGTGTTGAGATACATTCCCGCTCGTTATAGTTAATCAGTTACTTTTGTTTTGCAACAAGAAGTTGTTGCTTTTTCCATTTATTCACTCAAATTTTCATTTATTTTGCAAAAAATTACTACAGGTGCTTTGTACAGCTGCATTCCAGTTCAACAGTTATGTGATATTGCAGCATTTATGTGTTTTAATCACCTAACGAAACGACAACAATTAAGCAACAAAAAAAAAACAAAAAACAACAAAACATTCTTCTGATTTTTGCTCAACTACTCCATTTAAAATCAAAGCATAATGGACACGATGGGTGCAGAGGTCCCAATCAATGCGCCAAAAGAGGAGATTCCCGACGATAATCTGGTGTTGCTGAACACGTTTTTTGTGAAAAAGAAACGCTATCGCGTCATGTTCAATGCGAGCGTGTTAGTTTGGGAACGAGAAAACAGCAAAACCGGTGAGTACCATTCCCAGAAGCCTAGCTATTGAATATTGTACAAAAAAAAAGGCCAAAGACACTTCCCATTAATAGCTCAAGTACTTATATTTCTAAAGTGTTTGGATAAGTCGTCGCTTATGTACAGTTTGTGTACTCTGTTTTGCTTTGGAACATTTTCGACGGACTTTGGAATTGTTCATTTTACAGCATTGAATTGAAGTGTTGACATAATGTTAAGTTTACTGTGTTAAGACGATCTTAAGAAATGATTTTTAATAATAAGTCTTTGAATGTTAATGCGGGGCAACCGGTTTTATTTTTACCTTTGGTTTTGGATTGGCATAACATTGAGTCACACTGAATAATCTATGACCAATTAACTTGTGCATTTCAATTCCAGAAAATACGTTTTAATTATATGCAATTCTTATTATCCAGACAAAGCATCAATCCACAAATCGGACATAATTGTCGTAAAGCCAGTAAATGTCTCGAATCAAAATGCATTTCAACTGTTCTACGCTAGACGCGCCCACAAGAATAATGCCAACAAGTGGCGCACACAAAAAATAACATTTCAATGCTCCGATGCCCGCATTGTCAACCAATGGGTGGATAAGCTCAATCAACAAATTTCCGGTACTTACTAAACGCAACTATTTCAAGATTATAAAATGTTTGATTCCATTAATTTCAACAACCCCTCTCATCCAGCAATAGCACATCGCCCCAAGCGTCTGCTGGTGTTCGTGAATCCGTATGGCGGCCGCAAAAAAGCTCTCGTCTACTTCGAACAATATGCAAAGCCACTGTTCGAGTTGTGCAACATCAATGTGATGCTGATTGTGTCGCAGCGGCCCAACCAAATCACCGACATTTTGTTGACTCAATCGTTGGAGCAGTTCGATGGGATTGTGTGTGTGGGCGGTGATGGCACCGTGTCCGAGGTGTTCAACGGTTTGGTGTATCGCACAATGAACGACCTGGGACTGAGCACAACACATCCCAAATACATTCCCGAGCCGAAGTTGCCCATCGGTATTATACCGGCGGGCAGCACCAGTACGGTGGCATTTTGTTTGCATGGCACAATTGACATTATGACCTCGGTGATACATATTGTGTTGGGCCAAACGGGTGGGCTGGATTTGGCGACGGTTATTGGACGTAATGGGTATATGCGATTGTTCGCCAGTGTGATGTCGTATGGGTATTTGGGGAATATTGCTAAGGATAGCGAGAAGTATCGTTGGATGGGTCCGAAGCGTTATGATTATTCGGGATTTAAAAAATTCTTCAAGAATGAGGGTTATGTGAGTGACATATCCATACTGTTGGATGAGTCCAGTGACCCCAAAGCGGGGCCCGAGTGCTATGAAAATTGTGATAGATGTTCCATGCAGAGTTCGATAAAGCAGCGTGCTGCTGGTTCGCAGGAGATGTTGAGTGATGTGCATAAAGAGTTTTGTGATTCGGAGGATGATCTTGAGGAGGTGCCCACCAGTGGCAGTAGCAGCACAATGGACGGTGTGGGTAGCAAGTGGAAGCATATACGGGGGAAATTTTTTATTGTCACTGGCGCTAACATATCGTGTATGTGCGCAAGAAGTCCAAATGGTTTCTCAAAGTATTGCCACCTTGGGGACGGAGCAATTGATTTAATTTTAATTCGACACACTAATTATTTCAATGTGTTGCGGTTGTTAGTGACAATGTCGCAACGGAATCGAAATATTGTAAGTCACATTTTTGGTATGCTTAATTTTTAAACTATACATAATTAATTTGTGTGTGTGTTTTTTCAGACAAGTTTACCATTTGTTGAAATTTATCGTGCGAAGAAATTCATTTTTCGCACTCCAAAGAAAGCAACATCTGAATACAGCTTGAGCGACTCGACACATCCCATCGAATCCGTGGAGCTGGAGTCTGAGAGCGTGTGGAATTGTGATGGCGAGGTGATTGATGAAACTGATGTCACAGTGATGTAAATTCATTCATTTATTTTTTATTACTTCCCACAAATTGTTGATGTTTTTTCCTTTTAGAGCAAATTGCCAATTAGTTAAAGTGTATAAGCGTGGCACATATGACCCCTCAAAAAAGGAGTCACAAAAGAAAAGATGTTGTTGCTGCTGCAAGCCGGAACTTGATGAATAGAAAATTTACCATGTTGATGCTGCGTGCCTGTAGATCAGTGGCGCATTGTCTTCATTTTCGTTCAAATCGAACACACAACAATCGGAGGGGATGTGGTACTGAACAACAAACATTAATTGATAATAATTTATTTAAACAAAACAAACAACAAAGATGCTATTTAAAAATGCCTTTTGCATAAAAATGCTCAGTAATTTTGAAATTAACATTTTTGATTATGTAGCTTTTATTGTAGCGATGTGATAATATTGAACACACAAACATGCATTTTCAGCAATTATAATAATTGTCCAACAAATCCATAGTTAACAGATTATGGGTTGGTGTAGTTAGTGTATAGATAATAGAACGCGTTTAAAGGCGACTTACACATTTCATTCCTGTTTTCACGGTGTCTGCTCCTTTGCGTATTTGAAAAATGGTCCAATATTAAGTTAACGCTATTTTAATTAAACACAATATTATGTATTAGGGCACCAGTATTACTTGTACATACATTTTATGCACAACAACTGTACCTATGTGGTTTATAATTGTATTATTTTTAATATCATTGAATCGTTGTTTGCATTGGCCAATAACGTATTTCATTTTTATTTTAATTGCATAATTAAACTTCCTCGACAATAACATTTTAATGCATTTTTTTTTTATAAACAATTATTGTTTAGTTTAGTATCTGTTTTTAAAAATGATTTTAAATACCAATAATTTGTAACATTGTTGCATTTTCATATTAAAAAAACATTCCTGCATAAACATTTCAATGTTTATTTATTTAAAGTAATGCCATAAGCAATTTATAAAAAGAATATTAAACGTTGTGAAATTATTTTAGTTACAGTTGATTCTTTTTATTTTTTATATGGTGTCAAGTGTAGATAGAATAATCAAATATCCTTGTTATTATTGTTAATTAATTGAATAAAGTAATCAGATGCAATTAAGGGAGGTCTCAAATTTAATTGCAATATTTTTTATCAACCAAATAAATACTCGTCATTTAAACATTCTATATTGTCCACATATTACAAATTTTAAATTAACCATATAATACATTGTTAATCCAAAAAAAATAATTAATACGCGACGATTTAAAGCACACTTTATTTACTATTTAAACTATGGTTTCATATATAAATCACAAAAAGTAAGTCCATTGTTAATCAATTAGAATTAGACCTCAACAATGTGTCATCCCTCTTCGATTTGTCCACATTGCAAGTTGGATGCAACTTCAAATGCTCAATCAAATCCACCAATTTCCTTGACAAACCGTCGTAATCATCCGTGGATATGTTGCCCAACGACGATGTCTGCATCTTGACATTATCATTACTGTCATCATTTGTCGACAATGTGGATTGGGCGTCACTATTTTTAGATAGCATCTGCATAACGTCACTGTCCAAATCCGAACAACCAGATAAACAACTCTTTTCGGATCCCCCCTCCGTTGAAAATGATGATGACTCCACTTGGTTGGGAGTTTTGTTGTTCAGCCCAATTGTGTCTGGTGTGGGTGAGGATGAAATTTCTTCAACATTACTGAGTGATGGTGGTTCCGCATCCACCATTGATGGGCAGTAACCATCCAGAAGCATTTGAGATGGTGAAAGGTATTTGGTTGCCACTGAATTAGTGTTTGATTCACTACCAGTGGCTGTTGCCGAGTCAAGTAAGTGATGAATTCGTTGCTCCAGTTCAGTTATGTGAGATGCAAGAATCCTTGAATTTAATTACATTGAGGAATGCAAGGATGCTTAAAGAAATTTAAATTGGACATACTTATTTGTGCGCTTTTGGTGTGCTAATGCTAATTGCTTGTCATTCACATTGTCCAGCAATGCGAGGCACAGTGACTTCAAGTCGGATATTGTTTCGGATTTGTTGGGTAACTCCGTTGCAGTGCTTTTCTCCAAAAGGGTTTGGGCTATTTAAAGAAGGGACTTTTAGGATTACGACAGTTGATGCAATATTTATAATTACATACCTTGTTTATGTGTGAGAATCATTTCACTTTGGGTGCTTCCAAACTTGATAAATCCCTTTTTGCGTTTACTTTCCAGCATTGTCTTGTATTTCGCCGCATTTTGCTGACTGAGTTCCAGTTCGTTTTCTAATCCTTTCACTCGATCTTGGATCATTTTGTTTTCAAGGATCAAAGCGTCAATGTCTATGATCTAGAGATTTATATCCATTAAATTAATTTTGAAAGCAAACTTTACCACGTTTTGTTTTTTAATGGCCATAAAATGTACCTGCATATGCGATTTAGAAGTATTCAAAATGACTTGCAGCTCATGATTCAAACGGTGTGCCTTGCACTTGTATGCATCACGCTCTGTTATAAGCTCCTCCTTTTCATCCAGCAGCGAACGAAAGTCATAGTGCATTTGAGCGTTCTAAAAACACAAAATATAAACATAAAACACATCCATTTAAATTGTCCACAAAAAAAAAATGGCAACAATTGACTGCACTAACAGCCTTCTTGAGTTTCTCCATTTGTGCAATGTAGCCGGATTTCTCTCGCATCCACACGCATTGCTCCTCATTCGCACCCACATACGGTTCACATCGATTTTTACACTCCACCTCCAGTGTGGCATTCAAATCACGCAACACCCGTATGTCACCCTGCAGCTCGGCGAGCTTCTGTCGCAACGCCTCCACTTCGGTGTTGAGCGCAATGTTTTTCTCTCGCGTCTCATTCAACAAGGTGATCACACCAGATCCACCGCTGATGGCGCCGCCGTCATCACCGCCGATGCTTTTCTTGATTGCTGTGTAACGCATTTGGAGGGTCTCCGCCATCAGTTTGAATTGGTCACGCTCAGTGCGAAAGCGTTCCAGTTCACGTCGCATTATGCTGAGCGCCTCCACTTTTGATTGGAGTTTGCGATAAACTGCTGAGGACTGAGACAGGGCACAATTTTAAAAAATGAAAATGCTTGTAAATTACTCTCCCGAATGTACCTCAACATTGTAGTTTTCCAGGTGCTCATCGTAGTCATTTGTGGATGCCATCACAATGATGGTCTTGGTCACCTATTTGAACACAATTGGCCTAAACTATAATAATAAGTGTTTAAGGTATACGATATATCTCAGTTGAACCATATTGTAATATGCAGTGTAATGTTTTTCAATTTAGATTCTATGCAAATGTGGGCCCGCATTCATGGCGCATGCGCTTTTATTATGAAATGAAATACACCTCGCCAGTCGTTTTCCTTGCGATGATTTGTTTTTATGCTCGTATAGTTTTACACAATTTACAAATCAGCTTTGTAACTTTTTGTTATCAAAAAAAAACTACATGGCAGGGAGAGCGACGTGTGAATTTATATACGACTTGCTTAACTACATTTTAATAAAGCTTTTCTGGGATACGGAAAATGTGACTTTGAAATTTCCGAGTTTTGACCTTGATTTTTGTCCAAAAGTGGTACTTTTTGTGAGATTAGCAATAATGTAGACCCGAAAACAAACAGTTTTTGAATTACGTATTTATCGTTATAAAAATATGGCCTTGAGTTTAAAAATTTTGACCTTGAAATGTTCAGCAAATTTTCTTATCTTAATAATAATCTTATCTTATCTTATCTTAATAAAAATAATCAACAATGTGAAAGAATTTTTGTTGATATTGTGTAAGGTGGCTGAGATAGAAAAGTGGGGTTTGGTTTTGTATACGCATTTGCACATTTTTTCCTAGACCGCTTTTTTGAACTCAGGAAGAGTCAAAACGAGTTTCAGCATCGTCAACTTTTTCTCAAAAAAAAAATCGAAATGCATAAATCTATATATGCCCTTGGGGTCGCATTTAAATATTTTTTTTAAATCCCACTTCCGCGTTATCAATTTACAACACCACAATAGTTGGTCGAAATTAAAGAAAAAAATATTTTACTGAAATAGCCAAGAAATGTTTCAGCGATAAATAAATAAAACCTTTCAAAGCAAGTCTGCAGACATTGGTCTGAATTTAATAAAATTTATTTAAGATAAAATTGTAATTTAACTGTAATATTTCGGTGATAACAATTAACAGCTGCATTGGAAGAAAAGCGACATTTGCACTCGATCGGTTTTTCCAAGTTGATAACGTTTTTATTCAGTTAAACCAAACAAAATACTTATTTAGTTATTTGGTTAAACTAAAATAAATCCTACGCAATTATAGCCAACTTCGGAGCCGCAAAAATTCCCACGCTACTGTCAGTGAAATTCATTACGCGGCGTAACGCGGGCATACCATGACGCTTCGATGACGTCGATTATATACATATATATATTTATACATATACATATTCGTACTTAACGTATATTTGGCGTTAGCTGTCATTTCGCATTTATGATTAGGGCAGTGGCCAGTGACGGCCCGAAAAACTCAAATGTCTCATCAGTCATTACTCTTTTCATCTCATGCCAGACGCAGACATATATTAACCAACTAACTGCACACACGCACGATTTCTTGCTCCATGCAAAATAAAGAATAAGAAAAAAAAAGTTATTAATTGAATATTTTGATAGATTAAGTTAAAAAAAAAAGTGATAAATCACTGCAAATATGTCGGCAACCAGCGGTGAAGGTAGAAAATTGTCGGAACTAAGAGTGTGTGATCTAAAGATAGAGTTGGAAAAACGGGGGCTAGAAATAGGTGGCGTCAAATCAGAGCTGGTCGATCGACTTCATAAGGTAAGTGATAAATTCCAACACACAAGCGTGCTTAAAAGGCGTAAAAAATTAATATGTTTCACATTATTGATGAACCGTGTATTTGTTCTAATCTAAAAAAAAAAAGCGTGCTACACTTTTACAGTAGTCGTGTGTGCTTCCGTGCAGTGTGCGGCCATTTTAGTTTTATCGCCGAAAATAAGAAGAAAAATTCCAATTTTATTGATTATTCAATAATCCTTTGTTGTTTTATGTTTAAATGCGGCGCATTCAATTACTCTAAGTCGTATAGATGTTTTTTATATTTATTTACGTACTTAAATGTAACGGTTAATTTAGTAATTTATAAAAATGTATTTAATATTCATTTTTTAAATATGTATTATGTGTAACTATAAGTGTGTGTTTAAAATTAAAAAAAACAAAAAAAACAAACAACCAAATTAACTAACAGGCACTAAAGGAAGACGGCGAAGATCCCAGTGAATACATTTTTGAGTCGCTGGACAAACGGACACCAACGAAGAAGACGCCACTGCGTACTAAAATTACAACATTACCATCGACGTCGACTGGAAGCGCCGCCAGTGTTAACAACGTCAACGCATCAGCTCCCAGCTCTGTCAATAACGCTAATACAGCAAGTGTTACCAACAAAACGGCAGCCAGTGCAGGCAGCGCGGTAACTGATGAAAGCGATGACATTGAGATGTTCAACATGGATGATTTAGTAGTTAAGGATGATTTGGAAAATGTCTTGAATGATGAGAGTTACGACGAGTTGGTAGTTGAGACGGATACGGTTAATACCAGAAAATTGGACACCATTGCGTTGAACGATGATGAAGATAATGTGCTTGACAGCGCATTAGGAAATGATGAGTACGACGAGGAAGAAGAAGAAGAGGAGGAGGAAGAAGATGATGAGGAAGAAGAGGAAGAAGAAGAAGTGGGTGAGGAGGCGCAAGGTGACGAAGAACATGTTGTACCAGAAGAAGAGGATCTGGAGGAAGAACTAGAGGATCCTCAAGGGTTGTTACACGGCGAGGAGTCAAACAAAGACTCCAATAGTCAAGCGGACAATGAGGACTCACTGAACCTAACAATTGGCGAAGAGGACGAGCGGCTGTTGCGTGATGAGGTAAGCTTTAAATACGCCTTTAAGGATTACAAAACACCTTGTAATGTGAAGCAGGTAGAAAAGCAGAGAAATGTGTCACAATTTTCTTTCATTCTTGTTAATAGCTCTGCAGTAATAATGTACAATTAACACTATTGGCAATATTGAAGTTACTTTAACAAAGTTATCAACAAGAACGAAAGAAATTTGTGTAAAGTGATTGGTGTTTGTAAACTTGAAGTGGTACATATTGCAAAGTCATCTTTTTTTTGAAGCCCTGATGTAACATAACTAATGCTTTGTTTTTTTTTTGTGTGTTTTCGTGTTGTGCTTCTAAAGGGGCCGGAAGACGATGAGGAAGAAACAAAGGAATTGGAATCGCCACCACCTCCACCTGCGCTACCGAAGAGTAAGTTTCTCATCGTGTATTGCCACTGTAGACTTATTTATATGCCACATTCATCCACTGATGTGGCTTGTTTCATTGCATTAAGCTGAAGATTTTGTTAATCAGGATTTTGCACATTTTCATTGTTATCCTGTTAATTAGCAACCGGATAGTTTACACATAATATAACAAATATTCTGTCGCAGTGGTGTTCGTTGAGCGAAAAGTTTTTTGTTGGTACTGTTCCATGTGTATATATTGCTTCAAAAGGCACATAGAACGTCCATTGTGTGTCTTTTGGCCGAAATATAGGTTGTTTAAAATAGGTCGTAACTAAATCTAAGAGGGGGAGGGCATCATTATTATAAATTTTACCAATGTCATATGTGCGTTAAATATCTTTTAATATAAAAATGAAAGAATGAAAACAACACATCCACATGCGTGAGACATGGCTGATGGAATCCAGCGGTATCAGTAAATATAATTCATGTGTCCGAATCAGTAAAGCAACTCGAAGCAGAACCAGGATTTGACTGAAGCTGCTGTACGTGTTGCTGCAATTTGTCATCGTTCTACCATGACCATCATATATTTTTTTATCATTTTCAATTTAATCTAGTTTATTGTAACAAAAAGAATGTGTTTGAAATCATGTTTCCCGCCCATTAGCTTTTATAGAGTCAGTTAAAATTAGATGTTCAATAACTTACCAGCTGTATACTCTGAACATGTCCAATTATGAATATTGACTATAATTGTTTTCGTATGATATTAAAAACAACAATTTCCTTAATTCCACCTCTCTCAAACTATTTTGACATAAATGTACAGAAAGGCCGAATATCATCACTGGAACCATTTTGAACAAGACAGTACGATCAGCTAGATTAGCGAATGAAAAGAAAGCTAACCTATTGGCGAGCATCAACAACGCTAAGATCGCCGCCAGAGACGAACACGGCGATGAGGGGAAAATAAGTGTCCCTCCGAAACGGATAGTCCTCAGTAAAGATGAGAGCAGCGCATCCTTCACCGCTGCAGATAAATCCAGCGGCGACGCATCTGGTGCAACGGCTAATAAGTCAAAGAATGAGACGGCGTCTGCTTCGGATGCAAGCACTACAGGCAAGGGAAAACCGGCAAAAATAGTCATCGATAATGTCACTGATAAATCGTTTGAGGATAGGTTGGTTTTGATGCTACTACTTCTACAAAATGTTGTTTACGAATCAAGTCCTTAAATTGTGTGCAAACGACCTCTTTATCATTCGTTTTTTATTTTTTCAATTCGATTAGTGTTTAATTAGTCGATTAAACGGGCATATTTAATCGTGTCTATCCTTGCTAATTTGTCTTTTTTACGCATTATGAAAATGGGCATTGGTAATCGAAAATAGGGATACTGAGCAGTATTACTGATTTAAAAGAAAAGAAATTTGTTTTTATTGACGCTATTTAGATTCAGTTAAATGTTGCCATACAAATACTAATCGAATTGGGAAGAGGAAGCGAGTTTTGTGGTCTCGTTCAAATTCTCTTTAATTATTTTAATAAGGTCGTTCTCACATGGTCCCAATAATTTTTTTGAAAATCGCTCTTATTTGGTCGAAACATAACCTATTGGTAGAAAATGTGGGTTATGTTTAATTATGTGCAAAAATATATATATGTCTGCGGGGGGGCCAAAATTTTCAAGGTTCCGCCACTGTCTGAAACATGTTTTTTTTTTTTTGGTAACATGATTTATGGTCTGTTAAATTTCAACCAATCAGAGCATAGATCAAAAACTTATTTTATTTTTAAGCAAAAAAATTATTGGAAGCGTGGTCGACATTAATGCAAATATTTTCTTCACCCAATCTCCTTAAAAAAAAAAACTAATTTTCAAACACATTCTTAAACGTTTTTGTTTTCTTTTCGATTCGTTACGTTCCTGATTTCAAATAACACAAAATGTTACAAACATACAATAGTGCTTCGCAAAAGGCCAAATATTCCACAAAACGGTCGACATCCAGCAATAATGCAGACAAAGGTAATTATATTAAAAAAATCGAAGCAATGCAAAAACATCAATAGCTTTAATACAAATAATTACAATCAAAAGATATGCAAAAAAGTGTCATGAATATTTCATAAATGTAAAATATTTTTCATTTTTATCGAAAATCACCACAAAAACCCAAAAATGAAACTAAACCAATCTTCAACATCAATCAATCAAACATCGTTCAATCTTGTGACACTGCGACACACCACAATCATCATCCCGATGATATGAATTGCCGGAAATGCCACTACGCCTGCGCGCACCACACTCGACACACCCCCGATTTCGCCACGTGCAGATCCTGGATCACCCTCGGATGAAGATGTCATCAAGGTGGCGATCATCGGCGGCAATGGCGGCGACGGGAAGGTCAGTCGCAACCTGTGGGTGTCCGGACTTTCCACAATGACACGCGCCACCGATCTTAAGGTGGTTTTCACCAAGTTTGGCAAAGTGGTCGGTGCCAAAATAGTCACCAACAGCAAAACACCGGGAACTCGATGCTACGGATATGTCACAATGTACAACTCCGCCGATGCAGTGCGATGCATAACGAATTTGCATCGCACCGAATTGCATGGTCGTTACATTCGCGTGGAACGCGCCAAAACCGAAATCACCACCAAAAAGCCAGCATTAGCATCAAGCACATCATCGTCTGTAAACGCCACCTCATCATCTGGTGGTAGTGAATCAGCTAACGCAACTGGCACAACCGCAACATCTGGAGCTGATGGCAATTCAGCAGAAGGCAGTGGTAGCACCAAAGCTGCTGGCACAAGTAATAGTGAGCGTGCGAAAACAACAGACACCGCTACATCAGCGGCGGGGGTCACAACAATAGGCAGTGCCAAGGCAGCAACAACAACAACAACAGCGAGCACGACAACCGGTTCCACCATAATTACGCTGAAGAAACCGGGTGAACCAAAGATCCCAATCACAGCACCCGCTGGAACTTCAGCACCAGCAACCAGCAAACCGATTGCATTGGTGCGCAATCCGATGGCAGCGCGTCGTTTCAAGGAGCGTTCCAACTCATCCCGACGCAATATGGCATCCAATGATGGGGGAAATAATGCACGCGAACGTGCTGATCGTGAATCGGACGCTGATCGTGCGGCACGGCTTGCCATGAGGGAGGCCAAGGATCGTGAGATGCGCGCCTTGGAACGGGAGAAACAAGTCCTCTCGTTTAAGAAAATACGCGATGAACGTGAACGCCAACGCCTGCGTGAGAAGGAACGTATGCTGCGCGAGGAGGAGCGTAAACGTGTTGAAGCTAGACGGCGACAACGTGAGGAAGAAGAGCGTCTGCAAAAGGAGCGTGAAAAGTTGCTGCTTGAGCGGCAGCGGCTGGATCGTGAGAAGGCGGAATTCATGCGGATGGAGCGTGAGCGCCAGAAGATGGAGCGTGAAAAACTTGAATTGGAACGTGCCGAACTTAAACGTCAACAAATGAAGTACGGGATTTTTTTGGTTCAATATATACTTCAGACAATTTCAATGAATGTGAACTATCGAATGTTTCAGTTTCCCTAAGTTCTTCCGTTAATTGAATTTTTTTTTTGTTGCAATTCATTAAAATTTCTCTATATTCGTTGTATTTGGAAAAGACATTTTTTGTTGCTTTTTTCGTAGTTTCTCCATTCGGTTCAATTCTGAAATTTGGTCAATTTGTTTAAATGTTTTTTTGTTGGTTCATTTACTGAATTTTCATTCAAATTGGTTGTTAAAACTACGCTCCCGAAATAACCGTAAGGCAAAATAAAATGAATGTATTAAGTTTGTTTTTTTAAACATAATTGTTGAATCACTTTCAAAAGAGGTTCAATCGCTAATTAATTGATTTTTCTCTCCGCACAATCCGTCTTTTAGAATTGAAGAAGCGGCTAAGCGCGCCATTAAACGACCTGCAGTTATTGAGCCACATCCTCATCAACACTCGCATGAACGTGAACGCTATGTGGATATAAAGTATTTATGATCAGATTTTTCATTTGTTTTTTAAATATCTTTAAATAACAATTTTTTAAAATCCATTTTGTTTTGCTTACAAAGGGCGGAGGAAGCCAAACGAGTATCCGCTAAACGTGGTGTCACATCAGTTAAAGAACGTGATCGTTATGAACCCGAGCGTAAACGCAGCGCCAATTCTGATCGGGATCATCGCTTTGAACCTCCACCACCACCGCGATTTGACGCTGTTGTACGTCCTTATGCTAAGCCGTAAGTAACTCAATTACAATTGCATGCGAGTAGTATTAATTGAAACCTTTTTGTCAATTTTTTCTGTTTATAGAACTCGTCCCGGCTTCGAGTCGACCGCGGAAAAGAAGAGTCGCAACGATGACTACGTAACCGTAACCACAAGCAAACGTAACGAATACGCCAAACGAGATGAGTACATTGCAAAGCGCGACGACTACAAGTCCAGCTCGCGAGAAGAATATCACAGCAAACGCGATGACTACAAGCCATCCACTCGGGACGATTTTAAACGCACTGAGTCCTACTCCAAGCGTGCTCGATCTCCCGATTACAACAAACGTGATCTTGATTTGCGCTCATCGAATACCGGCGGAAGCGGTGGCGGCGGTAGCGGCAGTGGCGGTGGCGGTAACAGCAACGTCGACAACAATGTCTACGAACGCAGTCAAAATAGTTCGTCACAAATGCGCGACAATGACAAGGATCGTTACATAACGGAGCATCGCTCGAATCGGGGCGACGAACGCACCGACAGTCGCTACGAGTGGTCTCGCTCCAGCAGCAATCAGGGCAAAACATCGGACAGCAGCCGAGGGGACAGTGGTGGTTTGCGTATACGTGGTGGAGGCGGAGGCAGCGGCAGTGGCAGCGGTAGCGCTAGTCATCATAGGGCACCAGCACCCCCACCACCCATCGGTAATAACAGCAACACAAATACAAAGCGGCACAATTACAAGCCCAGTCATGGGTCATCCGATTTATTATTGTTGTGCTCATCACATACCGTTGCAGATAGTCGTTATGGAAATGAGCGCGCCCAGAATGTGCAGTCGAACGCCAACACATGGCACAACAGTGGAATGCCGGTGAAGCAGTTCCCCAACATTACCCAGACGATTACGAATGATTTGTGGAACAAGGGGCAACAGGATGGGGGATGGCGCACCATTGAACCGAATCAGGATCGGTACGATCGCACATACAATGAGCGTAAGACGCAGGTGAATGCCGCCCCATCTGTGGTACCGTACATGGATGTGCCGCAGCAGTCGTCGGCGCAATCGCGCCAGAATACATTTATGGGACGTCCCATTGATCGCTACACTAACATTGTACCCTCACGTTTCGATAATAGTCGCTTTTAAGTGGTGGTAGAATATTGTGGAAATATTTGACATGTTTTTTTAAGACTAAAAATCTAACCGATTTTTTTTGGTTGTTTTATTTTTTTTTCATAATATGTTTATTATTTTTTTGCACATTTATTGTATTACAGATTGTATGCACTTACACATCATCCCCCAAACTATGTGTAGAGGGTTCAGTGGTTTTTAAGTCATTTTTTTAGCATTACAATAGTATTCTATTCTAATAACAAAGTTATTTTCACAGATAAATGATAGTGCACTGTGTGTCGTAAGGGTTTTAGATGTCAGAGTAATACAAGATGTATACAGAAATAGGAGGTGTTTGTTTGCTTGCCAAATATCTTCTAACAGTAATAACTGTGCATATATAATTAATCAATCAACTTTGTTTCAGTTGTAGTCGGTTGAATATTAATCACTTGTAGTCTTGGGAAAAAGTAATTGCAATTTGCAGCAAATCTTGCAAGTTTTCAAGTATACTTACTTCAATTAAAATACATGTGTGATCGTGCCCCCCATTTTAATTATAAAGTAACAGTTATAGGTATTATTTATTCATATTGATATGAAACCGACGAAGTATAATAGTGATCACAATATCGTACCGGGTTGGTTTCGAAGCGTCGTACATGAGTAAGTTATATTCATTACAAATATACGAGTAAACCAACATTCGGTTATCTTTTTAATTTATTATTGTAATTCGCTATATTTTTTGTACCGACTCAGATTAAAATTTATTGTATTTTTGAACTTTAAAATATTATTGTATTTATCAAATAAAGAAGCTATCTTATGCTTGGAAAATATTATCACAATAATTAATAAGTGTAATTAAATATTGTTAAATCTTAGCCTGATTGTACTAGTTTAAATAAAAGCAAAGTTATCAAACACATTCTTTTTAAATAGTTTCAATATCAAGGACATTGCCATAATACAAAAAGAACCAGCGATTTACTTTTGAAATCATCAATGCAAATTAACCGCAATGACTAGACGTAGAAGATTCTAGAAATGACAACATAACCTCAACATTAAAATGCCGCAAAGTATTACAAACAAAAGACAATATATATTTTTGTTCAATAAAACTCACATACATTGCTAACCGATCAACAGTTGCTTGACCAGCTCAGGAATGGAAGTCACATTGTAAATTTGACGCATTATAATAATAATTTAACGATATAATCAATAATTAATTAAAAAACAAATAAAACCTAAACACAATATTTTAGGTTAAAAAAAAGTATGAAGCGCCACGTCATCGATGGTGTTATAATATAAAAAGTACCGACATTGTGCCGCTGCAAATGTCCAAAACAATGGCCGCCTCAACAAAATCATAATATGTAACATAAATTAAAACATGAGCCTGAAAAAAAAAACAACCGATTGATATCATCAAAATAGCTCCACGGAATGCCCAAACGGATGCTACATGATGATTTGGGGCTCTGGCACGCTTTGGCTAATATTTTTGTGCGGCAACACTTGTCCCCCATTGATGTACAGCTCATCCTTGACAATGACATCCTCACCCAGCACTGTAATACCCTCCATGCGCACCCATCGCCCCACCACCGAATTCCATCCAATGATGCAACTGTCCAACCACGAGTGCGACAACACAGTGGCGCCACGCAATATTGTGCACCGCTTAATGCAGGCACCCTCCTCGATGACAACATCCGGACCAATAGTCACGTTGGGCCCAATGCGACATCCCAAGCCGATGCGGGCGGACGGATCCACCAACACATTGCCGACAATGCCACCCTCCGCCGGTTGCAGCTTGTCGGGTGCGCGCTCACGCAATGCGTCCAAGTATAAGCACATGCCGGTGAGAAAGTCACGCGGTTGTCCAATGTCCATCCAGAAGCCGGACAACTCGAAGGCGTACAATTGGTTATCGGATGACATCGGTGGAAAGATTTCCTTTTCAATGGAGGTGGGACGCATTTCAATGCGTTGCAACACTGACGGATTCAAAATGTACATGCCTGCAATAATACAATTATTAACCCGAACAAAATGTGTGACGACTACCATGCATACATACCAGCATTAATTTTGTTGCTGATGAATTCTTGTGGCTTCTCAATGAACTGTTTAATGCGTCCGGTGGCGTCATCGTACAACACCACACCATATTTGGACGGCTCTTCGACTTTGGTGACAACAATTGTTCCCTCAGCCCCATGTGACCGATGGAATGCCTCCAGCTGACGAAACGGAAACTCACAAATGATGTCCGAGTTGAGCACAAAGAAGGGGTCCGCGCTGGAGGTGAGAATGTCCTTGGCGAGTGCAATGGGTCCTGCAGTGCCCAACGGCTCAGTCTCATGTGAGAATATCAGCTCAACGCCCAATTCGACAGCCTTTTGTGTCAGTTCGGCTTCCATTTGTTCAGCTCTGTACGACACGGCAAGTATAACTTGACGTACACCCGCCTCGACGAGTGCCTCAATCTGATGCAACAGTATTGGCTTGTTGGCGAATTCGACAAGTGGCTTCGGGCGTGACAGTGTCAGTGGACGCAAACGGGTACCATAGCCACCCACTAGGATGAGGGCACGCATTTTACCTGTCATCTTAGGGAGGCCATTTGTTGTGGTTGCATCTGCCATTGTATGTGAGTGTGTGGTTTTTTCTTTTGGGAATGGGATGTTATCCTTTTGCACTATTTTGGACACGTAGCTGTGCGGCGTGTGGCACAATAAATTTTGATCAGCTGCTGCAATCTCGAATGCACTTTTAATTAGTTGTATTTTGCAATATAATAAATGCTGACACGAATATAAGTCAGAGAGATTTACACAATCGTCGGTACATATATAACTGCAGTACAATGCCAGTCTTATCAGGCTTATCAGGGGAAAATTAATTCGACGTATCCGCGCGCACTTTACTTTCCACGTCACATAATCGCATTAATAATTGTTGATGCGTCAGCTTATTATGCCTAACAGCTTTTGTTCTTAATATGCGGGCGCGACTTATAGGTTGCAGGTTGTTAATGTTTGTTAATTGTTAGGCAAATATTAGCAGCGTACGTTGAAGAGGGTCTTATTTACTTTGTATGGTCGAATCAATTTTGGTGGGGGGGACACAGCGGTTTCAGGTTTTAACAAAAACAAACAATGCCACATCAGTGTATGGGAAATGGCCGGTCGCAGTTCGTTTTCACTTTTTTCGTTTACAAAAATATCAAAAACAATTGTGAAATTTGACATATACGATATTACGAGTGGCGACTGGCGCCCATCGATCGAGGAGCTGTATCGTCACTATGTCGACAAACTAACAGCACAGGGTGTTTAACGTAATCGACTAATCGACATTCTAAATTTAAACTGGCAACACCTATTATAATATTTTAATTTAACTCTTATTATTATCCTAAAACTAGATAATTTTATTCTAACTTGAAAAAAATATTAATTTGAATATTCTGGAAAATAGTTTATCTACTATTCCTTTACAAGTTTAAATAGGAAATAAACAATTTTAAAATAGAAATAAGCATTTTTAAAATTTATAATGCTCCGTGTCATTCGTCTATTGAAGACATGTTTCCTGAGAGTGAATTTTAAGTCATCGGAATTTTAGTCATCGGTTGTCAAAATGAGGCCTAATGTTACACATAACAAAACGCCTAAACGAGATTCAATTTTATTTTTAAAAAGAGAAATATTTTGTGTTTTTCTGTAAACAAAAGTTATTTTCAATTTGAAGGTATATAGATAAGACCCACATTTCATTTTATTTGAATTTTAAATTAGTAACAAGATAAAAAAAGTTAAAAATTAGTAAAGTCATACTGTAAAGTAATCGATTAATATTATTCATATTCTCGTACGTATGTACAATTTATATATATATCAGACATATATATTCTCCGATACGAAGAGACGATCAAGAGAGCTGTTGCTAATTTGAATTTATCTACAATTATACTTCAAGTGGTCGCAAAAAAATTGCATAAAGAAAATTCGGGACGCTCTATTGAACTGACAACATATTTCGCATTTAAAAATCACACACGGTAAGAAATTACGCCAGAATTATAAAGTCTATTGCATTTAAACCAAATACAAAGAACCAAAGACTACAACATCATGGGCTGGAGCGAAAGTTTAAACTACGTGCTATTCCAAAATCCAGTCAGCACCAGTGTCATCTCCACTGCATCCAGTGTCGTTAAATCTGTTGTAATTATTTTAATTTTCAACAAGGCAATTCAAATTTGTGCTAATTTGTTTCTCCTCTTGTTTAGGGCGGTCGCAACAAATCCACAACTCCACCCTTTGCAATGCCGCCCGTTGCACCAGCGGTCAAGACACTGTTCGAATTGGCCGGCGCCAATCGTCAACTCGTTCGATTTGCCGGCATTAGTGGAGCACTCGCTGTAGTGCTGGGTGCGTATGGATCACATCACACCAATCCCGCACCAGATGCGGCCGATCTGAAAAATGTGTTTGACACCGCAAATCGATTTCACTTTTTTCACTCGATTGTATTGTTGGCGGTGCCATTGGCAGCCAGAAAGCCTGTTATTGTAAGTACTGCACAAGAATGTGTCCACGTGGGCGTGGGTGTTTAAATTTTAAGACAATATATTATTACACCATTGTTAATTGATTTGGCATTTAGACCGGCTCGCTGTTCATCATCGGAACCAGTTTGTTTAGTGGGGTTTGCTACTATCGCGCACTGACTGGAGACCGCAAATACAATCGTTTGGCACCCATTGGAGGTGTATGTTTGCTGCTCGCCTGGGCATCGTTGATCATCTAAATTTTTTTCTTTTTTTAACACACAATAATCCTTGCAACTAACAATGTATCATAATATCCTTTTGTTAAATTTCTACATACGTTTTTTTTTCATTTTATGTCATGACCAGGCAGTGAGTGTGTGGTTATGCCAATTGCCAAGGCATGTACTGCATATTAAAAGTAGTGAATAATAAATAAATGCATTAAATGTATGATTATTTTTGGGCTTACAATTCTTCATTTGTAAAGGACATTGTCATTAATAATAATACAATAAATACAAATAGGATTTGCGTGTATTATCACGACATTTGAATTTTTAAACATATTAATTGACATTTAATTGTGTTTTGCATTTTTTTTTATATGTATTGAATTGAACACATCGACAATTGATACAAAATTCTTTCATGGTAATTGAAATTATACCGTTATTTCAAATTATTGTGTGCTTCTCTGTCGACTGCTTAATTACTGTAAAGCATTAGTGCATTGCTGTCAGGGTCCACGTGTTTAAATTTAATTAATATTTAATACCAATTATACCCAGGAAATTTGAATTTTGTTTTGGGTTGGCATATTTTACATTTCCCCCACTTATTTCAGCGTTGTGTTTAGGACTTTAAGGATTCATTCCATCATTTATTTCGGCGTTGTTTGTTTGGGACTTAAAAAGAATTATTTTGAATAACCCAAAAAATTTTGTTTAAATTAATTTAATAAATAATAACACGAACGCAACTGATTCAAAATAATTACGGCTTCAAAAACTATCCTTAATCTATATAATAGTGATCCTCCCCAATTAGTATGTGCGTTCATTTTGCGGTCAAATAAATGTTTGATCATTGTACTAGTGAAGCGACATTTTTTGTGCATTTTTTAAGAAAAAATTCACCAATTAATAACAGCTTCAAGGGGACGCTTGTCCACAGCATGTTAATTGGCCGACAATGCTTTCTATACTGTGTATTTGTGATGCTGTCATCAGTTGTGCGTTACACAGGTACATATCACGCGTTTTTGTCCTGATTATGTGTGTCGCTTTTTCATTGGATGTTAATAAAGAAAGGAGGAGAGAGGGGGGAATAAACAAAACAGTGTGTAGTTTAATATAAGAAGAAACCCATTAATTCCGATATTAATACAATAGACTGCTGCTCGAGCTATATGCCTGCACGTAAACGATCATCCGCCAATTTAACGAACAAGCGTTCTGTACAAAAATCGCAATTAATTGACGAAGAAATGTCCACTACAGCATCTATCGCAGTGGAGGATCGTACACAATCAACATTAACCGATGAGGAAACGCCAAATCCAGCAATAACCACACTGGAACAGAATGACTGCGACCCGTCATATGACCTTTATTACTGCCTCAATGGTGGAAAGTGCCGCAACACAACCGTGGCATTGCACTTCATACCAACATGTTTATGTCCGTTAGGATTTTGGGGCGAACGGTGTGATGTCAAGTATCTGGAAACAGGTATGTTTTCAGGATCCACATCACGGAGTTATTAAAATACTAAATCGGCTTATTCCACATTTATTTTCAATAAGACTGCCATTTGACGAACACATGCCCCCAAAAAGGGTCCACAATAATGGACGGTGAGATGAGCAGCGCCGCAACAACCCCTATAGATCGTTCACTCGTGCATCATACAAACCATGAGTCTTGCACGCCACCATACGACACGGTGTTCTGTCTAAATGGTGGCCACTGCACAAACATTACATTCGACGATGCCTACGACTTGAAATGTGAGTGCGCCAATGGTTTTTACGGTAATCGCTGCACCCACAAATACATAAGCCGCGACGATCAGGATTCAAGCGAGTCAAGTACAAACCGTTTGAGACAAACCGATGGAGATGGTACAGAAGCAGCATCAACTGCTGGATCGCATCGGGCCTCAAGGGCTGTTAATAAAATTGATGCTGGCATTATTCAGTGCAATCCGCCGTTGGATCGTCATTACTGCGACAATGGTGGAATGTGCATCAACATTACGATTGGGGAGAATTTTGAAGTGGTGTGTAAGTGTGCAGCGGGCTTCATGGGGCGGCGATGCTTTGAAAAGTATTCGGAACTAACAAGGCATTCAGGTGATGGCAGATACAATCAGTTGTGTTACATTTTACATAATTCATCAATAACAATTTAATTTCCAGAACGCAGTGCACCACTTGCAGCAACGGGGAAAACGGGTGTGGCCCATGTTGGGTTGGCCTCACTGCTGATACTGCTGGTGATTGTGGTTTTGAGTGTGTGCATTCGTTTGCACCGGGCTCAAAAGTTGCCGTTTCGTAAATAATGAGTGTGTGTGGTCGCTGGTTAGGCAAATTAAAATTGATAATGGGGGTCCAAAACAAAGACAAACACTTACCACTAATTAATAATCCTTTCTTGTGGTAGTACGTGCTCGTATAATTAATGTAAATGGGACTAAATATACAAATGGTTGCATCAATTAATTGAACGTGTAGGGAACATAATATGAAAAAGGATGCTTAATTGAATCGCGACCCCAAAATAATAATGATAATGCGCCACATTCTGGGCCAATATAATCACATCCTAAATGTTTAGGCAATACTGTTAGGATATACGGAGAGATATTTTGTTATGCATGCAACAAAAACTTCATCGAATTCAAGGACCACCATTGCGACATCGCATGGAGAGAAATGGATGGATGTCCTCATGATTAGTGCGAAATTATTGGTGAAACGCAGAAGGACGAACTGACTGCGAATGGCCACAACGTTAAATATAATTAATGGAAATTCTTCTTCTTGTTTTTTTTTTTTGAGGCTTCAATGTCAAGCTTTATTTATAATTTTTTATTTATTTATTTATTTAATAATTGTTAAAAATAATGCAAGTAATTCTAATGCACGCATTTTCAATGTGCAAATTGTCTTTCGTAATTGTGTCTTGTACTATTTGTACTCTCTGTGTTGAATTTAAAACACAACCGTTGGAATTCCAATTCAGAATTGAATGTCAATTGTCATGTCAAGGATATTCAAAAAAAAAGAAACGTATTTAACAGATGTCTGTACATAAAAGGAATATATCTGTAATTAAAACAAGATTTAATTGCTGTTGCTTTGTTTTCTTTTATAAACTAAATTGATTTGTAGCTATCTGACTGAAACGTCCACGGAATTCAAAGATTTCAAAGAAAACCGAAAGCAAATTAAAAATGGTTGCCTAATTTTATTATTAATCTATATACCTAATTGCTGGTGTTTGGTTATTTTAGTAATTGGCAATATAAATAATTAATAACACAAATATATTGGGTGCCCATCCAACTTCTTACAAAGCGAACCTAAATCGTTGCCATTTATTACAAATATTCAGAAGCACGAACGGCGACGAATCAACATCACTCGAAGGATAGGAAAGGTGATCAAGGATAAGGGTTTTGAAGTCCTATATAAAATGTGAAAACGCGAAAGCTAAAAGGAAAACCAATTAGTTTAGTATTAATTTAGCAAACATGCGTCTGACCATTGATACGAAGCGATGTCGTCCAGGCAAGGCGTTGCATCCAACACATGAAAATTCCAGGAAACTGCTGTCGCTTCTGTGCATAGTCCAAACACGGTATTTATTGCCATTTTTTTTTTGCAATTATCACAATCACACTTTTCCAATTTTCTTGTAAGAACTTATTTGGAAATTTTCAAAAGGCCATTATAAAACACAAACAACACTAAAACATGCCGCATTGAGCTTCTTGTTAGAATTTTAACATAAATTGTGCACTATTACCAATTAAAAAGCATTTCTTTTTTTTACGTTTTGGTAATTTCAATATATGACTCTTATAAGACATTTTGATCCTTTGGCACTCAAATACACTGATATTTAATTGCTTTGAACTCCTTCACTCCTCAACACTGACGACGATTACGTTTTACTTTTCCCGATACCGGATGCGTGAAGAGAGTTGGAGTTTGGACCAACCCGTAAGGACTTGAAGACACGAGCGAATAGCAACTCTTTGAAAGACCAAAGCTTACGAACCCGATTATTACTATTATTATATACGATTTATATTAAAAATATTTAAGGTTTATCCGTTATTAAGCCAAGCAGTTTTTTGGCAATAACTTAACCTTGAAGTATCTATAATTACATTATATTATATCTTATATTTAATTCACAATAAAAATTTCATATCGATATGGCGATGGTAACGGTTTTACATAGTACGGCGTACGGCTTGTAACAACAAAGGCGAACACCCAAAACCCAACCCCATTTCTCATACCTTGTCCGCAACCCGAAATGCCCTATCCCAACCCCATCCTTGAACCTCCATCAAATGCCGTACTCTGTGCCATATCCAGAACCTACTGGACCGAATTCTAGTAAAATTTAATATAAAATAATAAGGGAAAAAAGAGAAGCACTTTTTAATTTTTTTGATGTCAAGTTACTGCCAAAGAGGTTACGAGCTTTACCCATTTCTGCATAAGCTTCTTACAAGCTGCACAAAACAATGGAAAACAGGGGAAGGCACAATTGAGGAGGACAAAAATCACCATTCACCACACCAAACGCAGAACGACCATTTATATTTCTCGTCTGCCATCTGGTGTAAATTTTAAGAGAGGTGGAAATGTAATTAAAGCATAAAGTACAAGCTGAACCGAATTTAATTGCAATCGGTAAAGTAATCCAACCGGGTACGGTATCACGTTTTTTTTCACGAAAATCTGCGCTTGGCGTCACTTTTTAATAACCGCACTAAATCCAATTGGGATTTTCTTATTTTTCCGCGGCTTGTAACTGATTTTCTTTTGTAAATTTTTTTTTTCCGATAATTCAATAAGCCTTTTGTCATTACAATAATTTTTTAATGATTTTTTTACTGATTTTAAAATTGGAATGCACACGGACACAATTTTCCTTTTTTCACTTCAACTGACCATTTCATTTTTAATTTTTCATATAAAGGTTTTTACAACATTTCACTTTTCTCTGCTTTTGTTTACTTTTAATATTTTTTTCACTTTTATTTAATTAATTGATTTAAGTCCTTCCAATTTGAACACAGCACTTACAATGAATTTCATACTCTAAAAGGCTTTCAACAGTAGCCAGAAAGTGCTAACTGATGACTGGTGTGTGTTAGAATTATTTCTATGTGTGTCTCTCGTTACACTTACACAGGTGTGTGAGGTCAGAGTTGGCCTGTGGTCTATGGTCTAAATACTTATACTGTGTTAAAGTTTTAAATATGCATTAAAATTATGCATAACGAGAGATCATAACGATAGCTGAGATATTTGGCCTGGGTTGATAAGGTCGGACAAAGGCTTTTATTTGCATACAGGCTTCTGCCTAAATAATTTTTGTTACACGTAATAGTGTTCGTAAAATAGCTCACCACAATTAATTTCTCTTCTCCTTTTCCATCCAGCACGGCATTTGCACCTGATATTAAATGGGAGAGATGAAATAACAAAGCGGAATGAGAAGTTACCGTTAATTACGTAACACCGCACTCGAAAATATAGAATTTTCGTACAGGAAATAATTACCATTGAAATATTTTCATTTAAAATTAAATAAACTGACGATAATCTTAAGGAGTTTCGCATGCAATGTTCAAAATCAACATCATATGACTATAATATTATATTAAGCTATATTTCGCAAGAAAATGTAAAAAAACAAAATTGACCTTGAAATATAGATTGTATGACCTTGGAATGTTTAGCAAAATTATCAACTCTTTCAGGATCTATAAATCTCTAGTACATTCTATGTTGACAAAATGTAAAACGCGAGAGATATTGGATATTTGCGGTTTTATCCTTTTTAGTTTTTAGGTTATAAATCAAAAAGCAGATTGAATTTTTAATTGTAATGTACCACAATTATGTGAAGGATGATCTGACGAATCACATTTAAAAAAAATGGCGAATTTAAATGTCATCTTCATGAAAAATAATGCAAAACCGCAGTTTTTTGATAATATCTTGACCTTGAGGGTAATTTTGACGCTGAAACTTCATGCAACTCTTGAAAATAACTACTGACATGATGTATCAAAATTTAGTGCAATTTGGTTCAGCCGTTTAAAAAATATACGAGTTTTTATTATTTGAAGAAATTAAAATTTTTACTCTGAAAATCGCCAAAATCTGAGTGAATACCGCTAGTAACTTTTACTTAGAATTTTGACTATTTCGTGCCAATTTCGTGAGATTATAAAAGCACGGTTATTTCTTAAACGGCTAGACCAAATTGCACCAAATTTTAATACAATGTTAAAATTTGTGTGGCAAAGACTTACATAAAGTTTCATAGCCAAGATCTCTTTCAAGGTCAGGTTATTGAAAGAAAACGACTGTTTTTCAAATTTCCTCATTATGACGACATTCAAAATGGTTAGGTTTTTCAAATGTGATTCGTAATGTTGTTCTGCATAAAATTGCCGTACGTCGCCTTAAAAAAATCGATACGGTTTTTGAATTATAACCAAAAAACTGAAAAGGATAAAACAGGAAATATCCAATATCTCCCGCGTTTTACATTCTATTAACATAAAATGTACTACAAATTTGTAGGTCTTGAAAGAATTGATATTTTTGTTGAAAATTCCAAGGTCATACAATCTATATTTCAAGGTTACTTTTGTTTTTTTACAATTACTTGAGAAAGAATACTAAATATTTAAAAAATAAGTTTAATTTTAAATTTATTAAGCATTAACATTGTCAACACTTTTAAGGTTAAAATGAAAATATTTCCCGTCAAAATAAAGTGCATTTTAAATTGAATTTGGAATAAAATAGCATCAGATTATTAAACTAATTTCCAGATCAAAATTGGTGCATGTGTACAAAGTTGAGCGTCAAAAGGTTTTTACACACGGATTTTTTTCCGTTGAAAGTTGACAAAAATATTTAATGAAATAATGTTATGTTGATTTTCAATATGTCATGCAAGACTCCTTGAGTTTTTCATCAGTTTTTCAATTTTAAATGAAAATATTATGGTAATGCTAATTATTTCATGTATAAAAATTCTATATTTTCAAGTGCGGTGTTACGCAATTAACGGTAACTTCTCATTCCGCTTTGTTATTTCATCTCTCCCATTTAATATCAGGTGCAATTACCGTGCTGGATGGAAAAGGAGAAGAGAAATTAATTGTGGTGAGTTATTTTACTAACACTATTACGTGTAACAAAAATTATTTTTGATGAGAACTCAGAGGCCTGTAATCAAATAAAAGAGTTTGCCCCATAGCAACAACTGGCTATATATATCATCTATCATTATGATCTATCGTTATCATACATTTCACGAAATCACATATAGGAAGTAGGAAGTATAAATTATTATAGTGTTTGTGTGAGTTCTGGATAGACTCGAGACTCGAGCCACTCCAGAGTTATCCTAACTGACCACTACATGCGTGTCGCATATAAAAATCTGCAATTTTTAATTGATGTAGCTTATGAGGATGGCTCGACAACAGGGTGATTCTGCATTTTTGTTTTATTTTAAATTTTTAAATACATTATATTGAATATATTATTAATTTCTGTTTAACTTCAATGATTGTATATTATAGGTATATGATTGCTGCTTTTCGTAAAAGCTGATTGAAAGCTACATTTACCGCATTATTTTGTACGCTTCATTTTATTTAATCGGTTGAATTTTGTATTTTTAATACTCTCGTTTATTATTATTACTTTTTAAATTTTTCCTTTATGATAATTTGTCAAAAGAATTTTCTGGATGGTAAAAATAAATAGTTTTATTCCATTTACCATTTACCATTTACTTTATTTATTTATTCTTTATTTTAGTTTTAAAAGGAAACTTTATATCCTTTTCAAACTAATTAAAGAATACCGGAGTCCTTTTCATTTGGTTTTATTTTACCGAAAACCATTAAGTAGGTGAATAAGAACAGTTTTTCATCAACACTCAAAAGAAAGGCTGCTTACACAATTTCATATAAAAGGTTCAATTTCCAATTTTGATCAATGAGAAATGAGTAATGACTAATTTAATTAAAAATCTCGAAAATACTATATTTTTACATATAAAAATACTAAGCGCACATCCACCATGTAATTGATAATATGGAATAAAATAAATCACATTTCTTCAAAAGTCGTCGTCGTATTAAACAAAATATAAAAGTAGTCCTAAATAGTGTGCGTGATTACTTTTTAACAGTTGCGGAATAATTTCATATTCCTAATTCCTATTGGCTAAATATTGGTGTGGTCCACAATGCACACCTCAAACACCTGTGCAAGTGTAACGAGAGACACACATAGAAACAATTCTAACACACACCAGTCATCAGTTAGCACTTTCTGGCTACTGTTGAAAGCCTTTTAGAGTATGAAATTCATTGTAAGTGCTGTGTTCAAATTGGAAGGACGTCGTCCTTCCTTTCGTGCGCGAAATAATTAAATCAATTAATTAAATAAAAGTGAAAAAAATATTAAAAGTAAACAAAAGCAGAGAAAAGTGAAATGTTGTAAAAACCTTTATATGAAAAATTAAAAATGAAATGGTCAGTTGAAGTGAAAAAAGGAAAATTGTGTCCGTGGGCATTCCAATTTTAAAATCAGTAAAAAAATCATTAAAAAATTATTGTAATGACAAAAGGCTTATTGAATTATCGGAAAAAAAAAATTTACAAAAGAAAATCAGTTACAAGCCGCGGAAAAATAAGAAAATCCCAATTGGATTTAGTGCGGTTATTAAAAAGTGACGCCAAGCGCAGATTTTCGTGAAAAAAAACGTGATACCGTACCCGGTTGGATTACTTTACCGATTGCAATTAAATTCGGTTCAGCTTGTACTTCATGCTTTAATTACATTTCCACCTCTCTTAAAATTTACACCAGATGGCAGACGAGAAATATAAATGGTCGTTCTGCGTTTGGTGTGGTGAATGGTGATTTTTGTCCTCCTCAATTGTGCCTTCCCCTGTTTTCCATTGTTTTGTGCAGCTTGTGAGAAGCTTATGCAGAAATGGGTAAAGCTCGTAACCTCTTTGGCAGTAACTTGACATCAAAAAAATTAAAAAGTGCTTCTCTTTTTTCCCTTATTATTTTATATTAAATTTTACTAGAATTCGGTCCAGTAGGTTCTGGATATGGCACAGAGTACGGCATTTGATGGAGGTTCAAGGATGAGGTTGGGATAGGGCATTTCGGGTTGCGGACAAGGTATGAGAAATGGGGTTGGGTTTTGGGTGTTCGCCTTTGTTGTTACAAGCCGTACGCCGTACTATGTAAAACCGTTACCATCGCCATATCGATATGAAATTTTTATTGTGAATTAAATATAAGATATAATATAATGTAATTATAGATACTTCAAGGTTAAGTTATTGCCAAAAAACTGCTTGGCTTAATAACGGATAAACCTTAAATATTTTTAATATAAATCGTATATAATAATAGTAATAATCGGGTTCGTAAGCTTTGGTCTTTCAAAGAGTTGCTATTCGCTCGTGTCTTCAAGTCCTTACGCGGAGGGTTGGTCCAAACTCCAACTCTCTTCACGCATCCGGTATCGGGAAAAGTAAAACGTAATCGTCGTCAGTGTTGAGGAGTGAAGGAGTTCAAAGCAATTAAATATCAGTGTATTTGAGTGCCAAAGGATCAAAATGTCTTATAAGAGTCATATATTGAAATTACCAAAACGTAAAAAAAAGAAATGCTTTTTAATTGGTAATAGTGCACAATTTATGTTAAAATTCTAACAAGAAGCTCAATGCGGCATGTTTTAGTGTTGTTTGTGTTTTATAATGGCCTTTTGAAAATTTCCAAATAAGTTCTTACAAGAAAATTGGAAAAGTGTGATTGTGATAATTGCAAAAAAAAAATGGCAATAAATACCGTGTTTGGACTATGCACAGAAGCGACAGCAGTTTCCTGGAATTTTCATGTGTTGGATGCAACGCCTTGCCTGGACGACATCGCTTCGTATCAATGGTCAGACGCATGTTTGCTAAATTAATACTAAACTAATTGGTTTTCCTTTTAGCTTTCGCGTTTTCACATTTTATATAGGACTTCAAAACCCTTATCCTTGATCACCTTTCCTATCCTTCGAGTGATGTTGATTCGTCGCCGTTCGTGCTCCTGAATATTTGTAATCAATGGCAACGATTTAGGTTCGGTTTGTAAGAAGTTGGGTGGGCACCCAATATATTTGTGTTATTAATTATTTATATTGCCAATTACTAAAATAACCAAACACCAGCAATTAGGTATATAGATTAATAATAAAATTAGGCAACCATTTTTAGTTTGCTTTCGGTTTTCTTTGAAATCTTTAAATTGCGGGAAGGGTATTTACATTTGAGAAAGGTACCAACCTAAAAGTGGATATTTTAAAATGCCCATTTGTGTTGCTAATTTAATTTGGCGTATTTTTTTTACACTTTTATGTATTTGCAATGATTCTAATTAACTAAAAAAGACAGTGAGTTGGCTTTAATTTAACACACAATACTAAAAGATTTTAATGAATTGACCCCACTCCTATTTTCTGTAACAATTTAAAACGATCCTGTTATTATAATTCAATATTATTTCCGTGAAAATACTCACCATATTTTTCGATTTACTTTAAAGCTTGCGTTGCCAATCATTACACTAAAAAAAGTCCGTTAAACCTGAAAATTCTTGAATATGAAAATGAAAAACACAAATGAGGTAACAAATTCCTTTATTCCTTTCCATAATCATTGTGTGTACATTCGTACATCAGTTGAGACCACTCAAACTACATGTGAGTGAATGAAATATAATTAAACATTATGGGAAAAAAAACTTAAATTACGACTAAATATTTTATTTACTGCTACGGTTAACAAACGCAATCAAATATTGCTAAACTAGAGTACTTTTGGTAAGCAATTCGATGCATTTCATTTCAGGTATCTATTTCGAACTAATTAATGTCTCCTGTTTTTTGTTTTGTTTTTAAATTGCTGTTTGGGGAAACAAAATGTTAAAACGTTGTGGAAATATTTAACGTAAGTCTCTTTTAGGGTATAACGCAACTTAAATTGAATGGACAAACATTGCTGTATAATTTCTAGAATATAATTTGTATTTTAACTTTATTTATTGCGGCATTAATTGTCGACGATAAAACTATTTTTGTTTTCATATTCTTCTTTTTTTTTGCAATTAATTATTAAGTTTAATTTCACTATATAAGTTACTAACGTGTTTTAATAAAATATATACTTTGTTAAGGTATTCCGTGTAAGTTTATAGTTTGAATTATTATTTTAATTTAATGAGTACATAGTAATACAACCGTTGCTTTTTTATTTTGTTATATTATTAGTTGTTTTGAGGATAAACAAAGTCCACCACATTTTTGGGAAAACTCAAAAAAAAAATTGAAAAAGGCAAAAGAAAGTTTGTGTATGGCAACCAAGATAATCTCATTTAAAAATAGATTGTCATTCATGTTATTGAATTGCTTTCGTTTGTTATTAACAACGCATGATGGCTGAGTAACAAAAAGTTGATGCTAAAACTATTTTAAAACATGTTATTGCGTTTAAATGAAAACAAATGTATTTTAATTACTTAATGATGACGATTTTAAAATAATTTTAATGTTAAATATTTTATAATTTCAACAATCCGTTTTTAAATATGTAATGAAAAAGAAAGCGTGGTGGAAATGTGCGAAAACAAAACAACATTTTTAAGAGACGCATTTACCTATTAAATGGTTAATCATTTTGGTGTTTCATTTCATACAGAGTATTATTATTATTATTGTTAAGTTCTTAATAAAACCTATAACCTATATAATAGCAATAATGTTCCTTAATAATTTGAACAAGGATAATTGAATTCTTCAATTTTATTTAATTAATACCCCTTACAGTCGCAGTATTTATTTCTCGTCTTGCAATTTGATTTTACAAACTTAGTTTGTTTATTCAAATACATAATTATTTAATTAAAACTGAAAGGGTTTGGTAAATATTACTATATATTTGTTTTAATCAAACATTAAAGGTTATTTAAATTGTAAAAATTAAAACTAAATGAAAAATTTGGCCACGAAATAATTAATAAATTAAAATAAAAAACAAATTCACCCATAAAACTAATTAATATAAACTTGATAAACTGACTAGTACCAATTCAAACCAGTCCTTTATGAAATTAAAAATGTTTAAAACAATAACCGCATCATTTAAATAAACTTCAATACATTTCGTTGTAAAATAAAATAATAATTAAAAACTACATAATAATAATAATAAGAATAATAATAATGGTTAACATGTTTTGTGTTATTTGCAAATATGTATGTATTATAAAAGTAATTATTTAATAATGTATTATTTAAATGCAATAATTATTATTATTTGTTTTATGCAACAAAGCAATAGCACATTGTTTGTTGGGTGTTTGCAAATTAATTAAACATTTAACCTGGGAAATGTGGTTAACCAATTAACGGCTACCACGTAACATCAAAATTGGGCAATCAAAGGAATAATACGGTCAACAGTACTTATGCATAATTTATGTACATTTAACATACGATCATTTAATTTCGTAATACATTGGTAATTGAGAAAGGGAAATTACATTTAAAGTAAATCATTGCATTTTTTGCTTTAATTAATTATGGTGTTTTGAAAATTTGTATTGTTATTTTATTATTATAATATAAGGCTGATGCATTTTACTGAACCTATCATTATTATTATAGCGATGACTACATTTTAATTGAGAAATAGGTTGGTGCAAATCCTTTTTTTTATTGCGTCACAAAAAATTCAATTTAATGTACCATTAAGTATTTAAATATTAACACAAACCAGCTGGTGTGCATATTTAAGTGGATTTGCAATTTATTCGATTACGTGTCTTTACGTATAGATTATTAAGTATTGTGTAATAGTTGCGGAAAAGGTCAATGTGTTATATTTTGTAGCAACAATGGTCTTACATTGAGTGCGCTAAAAAAAAAAAGATTACCAAAATTGGGTCAGATGAGTTGGCATTAATTTTAACTATCTACATATTTTTGTTGTACTTTCAGAATTAAAATTACTTTTTGAGATAAAAAATGTAAGCTGAATTGTGTGACCGATGATGAGTAACTGGACGTTTTGTTTTACTAATAATAATAATCAAAATTAAATTTTTACATCGCCTGTTGTTAATTGTATATTATTATTGCTTTTCAAATTGTATTTAAGGGAATTAATTGATTGAATTTTAATAGTTATTAAATGTATGTAGTTAAGGTTCGGTTTACATAATAATTTGCTGGCAACTTCGGATGGTACACACTTTTTATAATACATATAATTTATTACACGTACTTAGTAAACGCACGTTAACGTTAACGCGCAATTGTATTTAATTTAATAAAATTACTCATCTAATTTAAAGGTTTAAGTTGATAAGGCAATTTTATTCTCCTTCGTGGTTGTCTCTTGGGAAATGTTATCGTATTCATGTATAAATGTAATATGCATATCATTTAATATTAAGTGAAACAAGCCGTGCAGATAAGAAGAGAGAGATTTAAATGTAAAGATTGCGAAGATATTTTAGAAATATTACAAAAAAATTATGAAAAATGTAATTCTAAATGACACACACAACACACATTAAGGAAACCTTCTTGTTGTTGAGGTTAAAAAGTAATAAAACAATGAATGGTGAGGAGTTGTGCTTGTTGCCTTTAAGTAATAAAATTGAATTCTAATCGTTTTTTTATTTGATAATTAATTACTATTAAATATTATTGCAATTTAGTTTTGAACTGTATTGTATTGATCACTTGACGAGTTGTTATTTCGAAGCTGATTTTAGTTATTTAATTGACACTATTCACAGATTTAACATTCTAATTTATATTTCGAACAAATATTTGGAAAAAGACAACAAACAACTCCTCTCCATAGTTAGCTGAATAAAAAAAAGGATAACAAAAAACCTCCCCTCAACTCTCTCGACGCACATACATACTTAGTTGGTGTGCTCCTTTGCAGCAGCTGGCGCTGGAGGAGTCTCCTGAATCACTGCAGCCTTATCACGATGCAATCCCAAAACGGATTTCAAAATATGGCGATACAATGGCCACGGCAAATACAAGAAACCATAGTAGTAGACGCTGGCATACACACGTCGCCACTTATCAAAGCTCAAATGCACAAACGGAATCAAACACCATCCCATGCCCACAGTGACATACACTTTAAATATTAAATACAGCACCGGCTGCACAAGCGGATGATTCACCACAGCCATCACTTTGTCACTCTTAGTCACCACACCAATCACCTCACGCTCACTGTTCATCACAATGAACTCCATGATGAAGCACATGTAGTAGCCGGTGTGGAATCCATGCCATACAGCCAAAAACATCAATGCGGCCAAATGGCTCAAATAACGATTGCCCAAGAATTTCAACCGTTTGTAAATGTACTGCGCTACCCAGTGATTGGTGTTCACATTGAACGAGTCGACATAGTGTTGGAAACGCATTGCATTCTCAAATACGGAGAGTCGAATGTTTGCCAAACTGGACCATGGTCCCTCTTTGCTGTCCGCTGTGTACGTGAGTCCAAAGCATGTTGCAACGCCTTCCGACAACAACCAACACGAGATGTATTTGTACAACGTGCATTTACCCCAAATGCCCAGCACAAAGAGACGATACCAAAACGGTTGCAACAGAAACTCATCAGTCAGCATGTACGAGTCCGGGTAGATGCTGCCACCAACTTGGTGCATCGCCAAATACAACAAACCGAAGGCACCACGCTTGAGACCTGCCTCAACGAAGCCAGTGTGTCCATTGAACTCCTTGTTCATGAAGCTGTCGTAACGTCGAAATGGAAATTGTGGCCCTACCATGAAACTGGCTGGGAAATAGGTGTACGAAGCGATTTCGAGTAGATTTGGTGTGCGACGCAGGCATGATTTGCCATTCTCAATTGAAAGTTCCGAATCGGGAAAAGTGCCATCGGACAAATCAAATGACAACCCAATGAGACGCAGCACAAGCACACAGTGTGGCATTGTCCATTTAATGTCATACTCATCGGTTCCGGTGAGATAGTAGCCTGATAGTAGATAGGTCATATGGAAAATGAATGAGGCGCCCATTAGAGTGGTCCCGGAGACAACATTAGCCAGCAACCAAGTGACCACGACCGCCACAATACTGTGATACACATCCGTGCCGTAGTTGAAGTAGCACACGGCGATTCCGGTCAGCGCAATGAAGAGATGATTGATGACCTTTGTCTGGGCGTAGACGAATTTGCGGTAGAAAAAGGCGATCGGGTATCCTGCAATTGTGAAAAATCATTGTAAGGGTAATGTGTGTGATAAGTTTTGTCAAAACAAATGCGGCAGGGGGGGGGGGGTGATAAATCAATAAAATGATGTACTTAGGTACATTGCTTTCAATGTCGTGAATTCTAACTTTTGTTTCGCAATTCATTCGTTTAATATGTATTAAGTAATTAGTTGCGTTTTATTTACAACACTACCCAAGGTTAATATGCTACTTATTTGTTGTTATTTTTATATTGTGCTGAAACGTTTCCTGCGAGTAATCTGACACAAGGCCACATTGGTGTGAGATGCAAGTGCAAATTTTTGAACGACACAATTCATTGGAGGTCCCGCAATAAAAGATGTGGATCAAATAAATATGAGAATAAAACACTACTAACCTAAAAGTATGGAGATCAGAAGTCGTAGTGCCGGCTCGGACGCCCCAATCATTGAAGCCAGCTTCCCCACAACGCCAAGGCTTGCTCCCAGTTCCATGTCAGGCGACGCCATCCTCACAGCCTATACTCAAAATTACACTCTTTTTGTTTTAGTTTCACTTAATTTGGGCACCAAGAGCCCCCCAATTCTTGTCTTGCCCCCTTTTAAGGAACTTTCGTTACGTTTTTTTTTTTTGGTATTAAAATCAACACCTTATGGCACTGGTGCTTGAAACCTCAACAACCCTTTAGCAATTCTCGTATTTTCTTCCACGTGTGGCAAAAAAACACCCCCTTCAAAAGATAAAAATTCGCAAAATTTCTCTTTTTTTTCAAATATTCGTTGTTTTCCCACTGAAAACCGTTTTAATTCACAATATTCCGTTGGTTTCACTTTTCAAGAGCTACTTCACTTTGTGGACGCTTTCGTAAGCACAAAAAAAATTTCACACCAATGCTGCTGGCTGCTGCATTTAATATGCAATCAAGTTAAACAAAAAACGCGAACAATGCGGGGAATGATCAATGAATAATATTTTTTGTATAAGAAAGTAGGCAAGAAATGTGTATTATTCGGTCGTCTGCTAGTGCTAGATTGAATGTTTCTTTTGTTTTGAAGCCATTTGGAATATTTGACAGTTGCTGTCAAATTTGACAGCCATCAGCGTTGCCGGAATACTTCACCATACTTTAGAGTGGAGTTAAAAAGTATTTAAGGAAATTAAGTAATAATTTAAAATACATTAAATTAAGAAATAAATCATGCGATTTTATTTATAAAATAAATTTACACAAAAAATATAATTTCATATTCCAATCAGCCTCATATTTCTTAACAAAAATTCTAACAATTATTTAAAAACAAGTCAAGACATCTCCGACACTGCAATCCCCAATTAATGCAGCAAAGGACTTCACATCAATTGACGACAATTAGTACAAAATGTGGGTGGTGTTTGCTTTTCCGTCAACATTCATTCTAAGAACAATCAAGAATGCATTAATTAAAAGTGTTGTTTTATTAAAAAAAAAGACTTTTTAAATAAAAACTTATTCTGCAGTTTAATTTAAAAAAAAAGGAACCACACCAAAAACTAAAATCCCATCAGCGTAAATATCTCACCTCGATGGTCATCAACCGCCAAACCACATTTAAAGCTCATCCACAGCCTTTTTGCGATGCTTCATTTGCACTGTTTCCACAGAACCCGCCACCACCAGCTTCCTGGGGAGGTGCTTATCCGCCGGCACAAATGACACTGTGTCCGTGTCATTGTAGGCACTATTATCGGAATGTTGTTGGGGCGCCACCGACGGATCAGGGCTTGTGATTGTAATGCGTGAGCCAGACGCTTGTCTTAATAATTGGGTGGATTGTGCAGGATTGAATTTATAAAAAGTGTATTTAATTATAATTAAGTGCAAAATAATTATTATAAAATGTGTTTAATGTTGCTTGTAAAATGTGCAATGTGCCAGGGTTTCTGCAACCAAACCAAAAATGATCCACTTCTTAATATACTCCCATAAGACTTACCTGTCACGAGTTTGAATCTTAGCCGACACATCAATGGAGCGTGCCTTGCGGAAGTCACACTCCAACGTAAAGGCTGCATCACCCGGTGTGACGAGATCGGGATCGTGTTGCACCACCACCACATTGGTGTACAAGTCGCCGTCTTGTTGGGTTTGACACTTGCTGAATGGGAAGTTCATGTGCAATTTGCGTGCGGATTTTGACTTGCCGGATGGCTTGACAAAGCATGGTTCGGTTTGCTGATGGAAGCTACCACGTGTGTACATGACGCCAGTGAATTCGTCCTCGGTGATGAGCTCCACGTCCATGCTACTGGAGCCGCATTTAAGGTTGACCTTTTGTAGGCCTTGTGTTGAGTAGTCAATCTTGAATGAGTCACTAAGATCTTGCTCCCAGATGTCTGTTTTGTATGGGAAAATGTTAAAAAGGAACTTAAATATTTTAATTGCATTAGTTAAGAAACATCGGTCGAATTGTTTAAATGCTTATCCGATACGATTCTTCAATCCCAATTCTAGAACATTGTTCTATTATAACCACATTTATAGAAGAGGATGGATTACCCTCTAACATCATCACCAGCACACTAATAATGCCGGTTCTTAATAGTTAATAATCCACACACACAAAGAATTAATCTAATTGTTTAAAGATGCAACCTTCTCACCTTCTTTCTTTGCATCCTTGCTCTGCACAATCACCAGCAACAAAACAAAACAACACAAACAGCTATTGCACTTCATTTTTGGAAGAACTTCTTTAATAACAAATTTTCTGACAGATTGTAGTTACTACAAAATAACCAATTCTTTGGTATTAGTTTGTAATTTGACTGATTGTAGGCTGTAGCACCACTCTTCGTTGGATCGCAGCTCACACTGAATGAATCACCCTCCATGGGCCACGTCTTAATAGTAATCGCCCCACTATACGAATTAAGACGCACACACCTGACACTACTTTGGTAGAACCGCGAGCGCTACACAAGCGCACACAAGCCAAGAGAGTGAAAACAAAAGAAAGAAAACACGTTACACTACGATGGACAACTTACCATTATACCGCGTACACATTTTTTCAATAATGCTATTACAACACGGGAGGAACAAAAATTAACAAACACAAATACTTGGAAGACGAGACGATCGCACGTCAACATATTATAACTTTTAATTTTAAATTCACCAAAGCGTGACTTTACAATACAAAGTTAAATTGTGGGATGCGGGTGTAGCGCACTTCTGGGTGGGTAATTGCACTTGAAATCATGTGAGCCTTCTGTAAAAGTCATTGCCATTGTGTGCAGGTAAATGCGCGTAAACGTAATTGTAAACCAATTGTTTTTGCGGTTCACTTTAATGCGAAACAAACAATTAGGAAGTTAAATTAAGACTCGGTTGGATTAACAGTTGTGCAGATATAGATAGAGTGCAGGTATTTTCAACAACTAGGAAGAATCAACCAGCTTATATTAATGAAGTTACATGGAAGGTGGCAGGCAACCTGACATTTTAAAATCTTGAGAAGTCATTTCATAGTTTGCTGCCTCCTCAAAGGATTCCCCGTAAAGATTGTTAAACCAATTAAAAAAAAAACAATGACGCGTGTTTAAACTTGAAACCTCAATTGTTTTCACTTTCAAGTTCAAGTTCCCAGCATCTTACATCATCCAACATCTCTTTGAGGCAATTACATGATTAATTATTACCATCAAGAAATGGGGGGAAAAAAAAAGCTGACATGGTATTGAAATCTAACTTTAATGGAAGCATGCAACAAAAGCATTTATAATGCATAATTGTTGCTCGCATTAACTTTCTCAATCATGAGCAATCAATGATGCATCGCCACATGCATCTATAGTGTATCGCGAGCACGCGGAAAACAATTTGCATTACAGCTTATTCAATTGAGACAACAACCACAACAACAAGAAATTGAAAGTAATATGATCCCTGGGCGCAACAAGCACGTCTTCATTCATGTTCAATAAGTAATTAAAAAAAAAAAAACAACAAATGCATTTTACATTTTGCGCCATTAAAATCGCGTTGCATTTATTGCTTCTTCACACCAGCCCAATACAGAGCCACTTCAATGCCCTCCCAATTTGAGGGCTGCTTAAAATAATCCGCTTGCAATTGTCTCAAAACATCCAGCTCACGCTCACTCAATCCATTGTAGTACACGGCCAAGTTGCTCAACAGCTCCTCGCGATTTCGCACCCCAACGAGATATGTGGCAGCACCAGGCCTCGACATAAAATACCAAATAGCCAATTTGGCCAAATCGACACCAGCTGTGGCGCACACATTAGCCGCATCGCGACACCGTTGCTTGATGTCATCACCAGCGGGATGCCATGCTTGGGGCCCGCCTTGGGTGAGCAAACCCATGCCCATTCCGGAGGCGCACACAACGCCCAATTTGTGGTCGGCATAAAATTGGGTGTACTCAAAGAACGCGTCATCCGTGAGGATGTGCCGTGCGTAGCTGAGGACCATGTCGAATGCGCGCGGTGCCATCGTGATCATTTGTTGCAGTTTTGTTAAATCGTAACCGGTTAGGCCGATAAATTTGGCCTTGCCACTGGCGACCACAGATTGCAGCGCGGGAAGTGTCTCATTACGAAGGATGTCAAGGCTTTCGCAAAATTCAACATCATGGATCTGGGAGATGGAATTAAAAGATAATGTGAAATGTGTTATGAGGAAATTTTACGATGTCAACCTGTATAACATCCACATAATCCAATTGCAGGAGCTTCAAACTGCGGTCAACGCTGCTTAGTGTTTTGGCCGCACTGAAATCAAACATTTGGTTGACGTTTGGTTCGTAGCGTCCCACTTTTGTGCCAATGTAATAAGCACTCCTTGGGACGTCTTTCAGGGCTTTGCCCAGAAATTGTTCGGATATGCCGTGGCCATACCAGGGGGCTGTATCAATGTAGTTGATGCCATTCTTGAGTGCTGCATGCACCGTTGCAATGGCCTCGGCTTCATCGTAAGAGCTGCATGCAATTTTAATTTAAAATTATTACTTTATAAGTACTCGTGTAATGTAAATAATTGATAGGAATATTGTTTTTGTTATTAATAGACTTTATCTTTGTTTACAGTTACGGCGCTGGCAGCTGCACAATACCTTATTGAAGTGTTTCTTGATAAGAAATGCAAATTTAAAATTCTCATTTTGAAAACAGAAGGAATATTCCCAAAGATTGTCGTAAATTTAAGAAGGACACTCGTGAAATTAAAACAATTGTGAATTATATTGCAACAATACCCGTAATGGTTTCCAAATGGTCCCCCGCCCAGTGACAGCTTTGAGACCTCCAAGCCGGTGGCTCCGAATTTGTTGTACTCCATCTTCAGAACCATCTCCTTGTCGTGAAATCCTTCCACGTATGTTTTGGGCAATTTGTTCATCTTGCTAAATTCAAAGCTTTACTGAGGGCAGATTTCTATTTTCAAGAGAATATGATCGTTGAACGTTAAGTGGTTTAACTACACTCCCGGTCACCGCTAAATTATTATTTATAATTCTTATTATCGTTATCAGCTGTGTTCACTTTTTGACATTGTACTTCCAGTGTTGCCATAATAATCGTCGTTATTGTCGTCTGTTAAATAATACAATTTCGAAGATTGACTTCAAGAAATTTTATAATTTTGTGTTGAAAAATTAGGACTTGTACCGTGTTTTGATTATTTTTAAGCTATCCATATTTTTTAATTACACAGTAGAAATACTTATCTGCCTTAGAATTAGTTCCCGCAATCGTTTTTTTTGCCAAACACTGCATTTTTGCTACAACAATTTGAGTTTTTCGATGGAAACGAATTTTACCATAATTTCAAACAATTTTTTTTGTGAAAGAATAATTTTTGTATCATTTGACTTTAAAAACCTAATCTTTAAAAATTCACTAATGTTTTGAAAATCCCAAAATTTTCAAATGATTTTTGTGTATAAAAAAACACTGTATTAAAAGCCAAAATAATTGTTATTTTCACATCGCTGCAACCCTTTATTCATAAGGGAGCACCTGTACATCTTCAAAAACTCTGTAAATAGCATTTCAAGCATTAATATATGGTCAAGTGTCTACTTAAATAAAATTTCACACATTTCTTCACTGTTTTTAATGGAGTTTTTTATTTTATGGTAAGTTCAGGAGCCAAGAAAATATTTAGTTTATCTATTCTTGTTTTCTCATTATTTTGTATATTTACTATCCGAAAAGGCTCACTTGAGATAAAATTATATTTTTACTGTTATTTTATTCGTAATCCTTGATTAATAACCTTCATTTTCTGTTCAAATTTTTTTGCAATATCTGTCAAAATGCGCTTTCTACGCGGTTTTTAGGGAAAGTACTCAAATTGCTCTCAAAATCCCCTCCTGAAAAATAATTGAGTAATTTTCCAAATATTCTACCAGGCTACCAGGAATGTGCATTTTCTTGGCTCTTGAACTTACCACAAAAGTAAAGTTCTCCTAAATAAGGATAACAACCGCCGAAGGATACTTTCTGCATTGCTAAACTTTTCGAAAAATAATTACTTCGGTTTTATCACTAAAGTTCGCTAAAGTTTAGAAATTTCCAAAAGTTTTTAATTGTTTTTTTGTGAATTGGAATGTTGAATTTAATAATGATGATTGAATATAGGAATTATGCATCATGAATTTTCAAAATCTGAAAAGTGACAAGGAAAGGAATTTCTTCAACCAAAACCTTCTACATAATCGATTAGCAAAAATTGCTCGAAATATTAAATATATTTAACTTGTAAATGTTTAAACTCAATCGCATTAATTAACAAATTCATTGATTACAATTGAACAAAGTTTATGAAAATGAAAGTAATTACGGGATAAAAAAAACAAATTGTATTTATAAAACGATGAAAAAATTTATTATGAATAAAAACCCAATTCAACAAAGTTTAAGTTTGCGGTTAATCTTCAAGAATTTATTTTAATGTCAGGACTTAGTTGGAGAGAATTTAAGTAAAATAATAGTTTGTTTATATAAATTCAGTTATTTAAGAATAAGAAACTAACAAATTTATTCTTAAATGGTAAGGCTTAGGGATAAATTATTTCTCCATAATGGGCGCGCATCTTTCAGGCGAAAGTGTTTGCAGTATAGAATGCGTGTCAGCTTGCGAGGGACAGAAACTCTCCAATAATGGAACTGCTCAAGGTGACAGGCAGCCATCTTAGCCGTTAACTCCCATCTATGCACATCAAAGCTGGTCAAAAAATGCACAGAAGAGCTTGCTTTGATTTTCTAAAACACCAGCATCGCACCAAGTCATGGGAACGTACAGGGGAACGATTCATCAGATAAACTAGACAATGGAAGGTTCAAACCTATAGATATTTCACTGGCGGAAGAGATAAACATTCCTATCATTGCGGGGAAAAGACAGGTTTACCACCATTTCCTGTAAGGTTTCAACGTTGTCATTGGCCCATTAGGAAACATGCAGCACGATGGGTTTTCCATTCAACACATCATGTCGAAATTGCAAAGATCCAAGTGAGGATGAAACAGTAGTTCAATTTGTGTGCAAATGTCCAGCTCCAGCCAGGGTCAGATACACCATGCTCGGTAGCTTCTTCATGGGCCTCAATAAATTGTCAGCCAAGCGTCTAACGATCCCGACACAGTTCCTAGTCGCTACTGGATGGATCTAAAAAAATACATAGTTAAGCCAAGTGAGTTAAGTTAAGTGGAGTCCTACACAAGTTTGCGGGCCTCGTCACTTCAACCAACCATAACTGCATTAAAAATGTAATATTATTTGACTTTTTTATGGTATGGTTTTATAGCAGGACCCCTAGCGGAAGGCGGTAATGTTTCGCGAATTTTTACATTTTATTATAACTCATTATGAGGAGAAATAAGCTGACTATAATAATTGATAACCAACCATAAAAAAATCAGATAACATTACATTTTTAATGCAACAATAATTTTCCAAAAAATATGCTTCATTAGAAGAATTTAAGAAAATTATTATTTATATATTGAATTTGTTAGTTTCTTAAGCTTTGGTAATTGAATTTATATAAACAAACTATTATTTTACTTAATTCCTTTTACACTGAATCCTGACATAAAAACTAATTCTTAAATTCATTTCAGATTTCAAAGAAAAAAAAAACTGATCCTGAATTTAGTAAAATAGTATTCGAAATGTAGTAACAAAATATTAGCATCAACTCCTTTAAATATAGAATTTGGTATACCGTATACTTACACATTTCAAGGTTGGATGAAATTTTCACATTTCAAGCAGAACAATTCTCTCTTCTTATTTCATTCTGTAATCTACAAAATACTGATATTTTTTATTTGTAAACTTGATCCGCTTCTGAGAACTGAAATAAAACAGTTTTGCCCTTGAAAATAAAACAAAAATTTCCTATCATTAATACCTACATAAGACGACTCATTTGGACTGAGGTCAAAACGTGATTCAGCATCGCTAATTCTTTTGCTGAAAAAAAAATGGAGAATGCATTTCCTCGGTGCCTAGCATGGAATTGAAAACATAAAAAATAATTCACCTGCAATTGGAACACGATACAAAAAAAGAAAAGGATAAAAACTCTATAAAAATTATTACAGAAATGTTTATTCAGATGTAATTATATTTATATAATTTATATAAATGTGCTAAACACTAAAAATAGCAATAATATAATGCAGGGGGATTACAAAGTTTTTTTTTTAATAATTTTATGTTTTTTCTTTCCTTTTACTTCAGTTTATTTTAAATAGATTACATTTAATTATGTTCAGATATTTGTCATCTTTATATGTAGGATGTATGTTATTTGATTTTATTTTTATTATTTATTTATGTTTATTGAATCCTAACAAATTAATCTCAGTTATTAAAATTAATTAATAAGTATTATGCAGGTTGTATTCATTTTAATTACTGTTTCAATTTCGCATTAGTACAATGAATCCTGTGTGTGTGTGTGTGTGTGTGTTTGTGTGTTTTTTTTTTCAATGCATGCAAGTGTTTGTTTTTATTTATTTTTATTACATTTTACATGATTATTTGTTTTAAAGGAGATTTTGCATCAAAGAATGTATTGTTTACGTAAAAAATCTGTTGTTTGTTGTTACCATCGCGAACACTTTCATATTATGTATTTATTTATATACACGAACTCACCGTCTATTGTTAAAATGAACAGTTCTAAATTGGCCAAACTGCGCAGACTATAGCAAACATTGTCTCCTCCCCCCCACCCCTCCCAGCCATTTTTTTCCACAACGGAACAATATTCAAATCATGTACCCCAATTAAATCATCACGTTTAGTTTAATTCTAGATTTTTAAATATAAAATTTTTCGTTAATAAAATTAAAAGTATGTAATTCTTGTATCCAAAAAAAAAAAAAAAAACCCAGCGTCACTGAGTTTTTAACGTTTTTACATGATTTAAATTAGGTTTTTTTTTTTTTGTAAAAATAAAAAACCTGTTAATTATACAAATTTACAACACCCACATAAACCATCCACTTGAGGAGGCGGAGCTTTAAGTGCAATGAATTGCCCACACACAATTTTCACATTTTACAATTTATTATTGATAACAAAATAAATACTTTTACATATTTCCTTTTTATAATTTAAATGTTTTCACTTTAGTTAAATCACACGTTTTACAAGTATATACAGTATTTTAAAATATATTATTCTTGTCATCATCAAAATGTTGAGTGACAAAATAAAATAAAATTCTGGATATTTAGTAACCAATTTGTGTTAAGCAAGTAATCAAAAATTATTATTATTTAAAAAAAAGAAGGTATAAACATTAGATTTTAATTTACAATTTACACACAATGCCGTACACAATTTGATACATATACATTTTACAAAAAAAAAAAAAAAGAACAGGAGAAGAATTTAAGCATTTAATATAAATTGAAAAAATAAATTAATGTATTTTTGTTAATGATAATTACAAGAGTTAAGGAATGAACATCCTTTAAAACTTAATGCAGCTTTAATACAACCAAACATAAAGAGGGGGGCGTGTACACAACAACAAAAGATTCAATGTAAGTGGGATGGGGTTAAAAATGCACAATATTTAACGCCCCACAAACAAACAAACAACAAGTTTATCCACCCACAAAAGCAGCCAAATCAAGTAATCAAACCCATAAATTTGAAAAATGCCACACACACGCGTTTTTCTATACAATATATTACAAATATATACATGGGCGGGGCTACATCGAATTAGCCCATGCATTATGCCAGCCGCCAATATTGACATGTATGCCAATTTATTTTAAATAATACATAAACTTAATGTTTATGTTTCAGTTTTTATCTCAAAATTTTTGGTTTGCTCTTTTTTAAAACGAAATGAAATAAATGGTTTGTTGTTATTTTTGGTTTAACAAATTTTAAAAATGTGTTATATTGCCGTGACGCTTTAATAGCAATTTATTTTACAATTGTTATTGTCTTTTAAACAAAACAATTAAAAAAAAAATCAATATGATGAAATGCATGAAAGGGGCGTGGTTTGAATCGGCTTTTAAATTATGTACACAAAATGCATGTTACGAGGGCAGGTGGATAATATGAATGAGAATTGAGGGAGGGGGGATGATGAAAATGCACACGAATAATTTACAGATATACAACAACGTCACTGGAGTCTGGACGCCAATAATATGCTATTTAATTTTATACAAATGGAAAACAAATGGAGTGGAGGGGAGGGATGGTGAAAAAGGATTTTCTTTTTTTATGGAAGTTAATGAAAAATAGTGCGCTCTAAATTCTGGCCGAATGAGAACCCGTTTTAAAACTCTTTTTTACAGATTAATTGTTTAATTTTTTTTTTGTACAATTTAAATTCATTTAAAAAAATAAAAAAATGTTTATTTACAATGATGTGGGTGTTACCGACCGCAATGTGTGTGTTTTCGTTTTCAAGTGGAATGGGGGGCGTGGCTTAATAGATGGGCACTACTTGTTGCTTTAATTGTAATGTACACTCCCTATTTTAGTTGGGTATAATCACCACACATACAGTGTTTGAAATAAAATGTTTTTTTTTTTTAATTTATTTTATAATAAATATTAAGTCTTTCTTCAAAAATATACATTTCGTGTTTTTATTTAGTGTTTCATTTTTACAATTTTGCACACATTTTTTTTGTGTTTGGTTTTTGAATCAATATTATAATGATTAGATAGATTTGTAATTTTTGAGTAAAAGAGCAGCGTCCGAAAAGAGGTTAAACTATATTCAATTCATGTTTGGATTTTAACACAGGGAAATTTAAATGACGATCCTTTATTTTGTCATGTATTCATTTCACGTGTAAGAATCCTTAATTGATTTAATAAAACAAATTAAGTTATTAACAAATTGAAGCCGTTAAGACGAGGATACAAATAATATAAATATTATTGAGCATAGACACACAATGTGGGGGGCGTGGCTATGGTTTCATAGTGTTGTTTCAAATATACATATACATATATATATATGTGAGATGTTCGCGAAATTGATTACAACAATAACAGGAACTTTATACAACGGATATACAATGTTTTACAAATAACATCTAATATAACAGTGTTCGTCCTGCATCATCATTTCGTCGGTTTTGTTAGTATAGTATTTATATATAATATATATATGTCTATGTCATTAAAATTATGTATTTGTATCAACTACGCTATCGGTATCTACTAATTTTACAATGTTTTATTTTATTATATTTTAGTTGTACGTAATATAATTTAATTAGGATAGTTTAAAATCAAGTATTCAATATATTTTTTATATAATATGTTTTTTCATTTTTTTTTTTTGTTATCATTTCATTGTTTCTTTATATATAAATATTATTAAAGTTGCAGTAAAAAATGGATTCTGTTTCGTCGTTTTATTTATTTTTATTTTGATGAATTATTACTCTTATTACATAATATTTATGAATTATTCCTTAATTAAATACGCCACATTTAACACACATTTTGAAAATGGGATTTCTTTTCAACCACATTTTATTATATAATGTACAATATTTTTGTGTATCGCAATGTAATAAAGTCGGCAGCTAGGATTTCTGTGAAAACTCTTGCCTTTTTATTTTGTGAAACCAAAGTGTATATCAAGGTTTTTTTTTTTGTATGGAATTCCACAAATCAGCGTACACACCCTGTGATGATGTGCAGCAGTGCGCGTCAATTTAAAATAGCCACCGTCTAACCGGGTGTTTGCGTTTAAAATGTTACACTTTACAACAATTGGGATTATGTAGTTTTATCAGATTCCTAATTTAATTTTGGTACAAAAAAAAAAAAACACAAGAAAAAACCATAAACGTTAACACTTAACTGTGGGTGCGTGAGATTCACCAATTTTGTAGTTGGTTAGCCAAAACAATTAAATCCCTTGAATTATTAATTTCTAACGGTTTATAATATTCGTTGATTTTTTTAAGATCAAAACGCCATTGTTGTTGTTATTGCAATTATTATTTTTTTACAGCATTCATGAAATACTTAATCATTGCTGCTGTGTATTGAAAACCGTTATACTTTTGCTGTCGTTTTTACTGTTTTTTTTTAATACGACATTTAAACAAATTAAATTAAATTATAATACAATACATAATGAGGATCAGTTTCAAATTTACATTAAAAGGTTATCTCAACACAAAATGCGAGAATGTTCTAAAATTTAGATTTAATGGGAACGTCTGTTGTTTAATTTTTTTTAAATCACTACCCTAAACTCTAGCTGGCTTACCTATACATATTAATATACTGTGTGGATGCAATAATACATATGTACATTTATTAATGTGCATTTGCGTACAATATGCAGTTATTAAATTAATTTTAGTCAATTGGTACACAATAATTGGCAATAATCACGCTTTTTTGTTTTTGTTAATCTCTATTTAACAACTTAATTTTCAATCAGACCTGAAAATCAACCACAAAAATCGTACAGGGTGTTTTTGGTGTGTGTTTAAAATTTTTATTTCCACAATTTCCTTTTTGTATTACCGCTAAAATTTTAAAATTTCATCTCAGTAATGTATTTGTTTTACTTATGTATCTGGTTTGATTTCGTTTCCATTGTTATGCACAAATATTTACTGTTCCTTTATCGTCTAGTATTTCAATAAATTTAATATTACTTAGTATGTATATGTACTAATTACAATGAGATAGATAAAAGAGAGAAAGATAGGATTTGTTTATCGTTTGAGAGAGAGAGAGAGAGAGAGAGAGAGAGAATTAGAGAGACAATTATATATTAGAATGAGAGTGTTGTTTTGAAACTGCAGGAAGTTGTATTTATTTAAATTTAAATGTTGTAGTTATATATAAAAAAAAAAGGCGTGGCTTATATTTGAATGTGTTGGTTTTAATTAAGAGGAAGAAACATTTGAATGAAACTTGAGGGGGGAAAGAAAGTGAGAGACAGAGAGATGTAGTGGCCTGGCCTACAATAACATGGTACCGCAACTTTTGTTATAGTTTACCGCTAATCTAGAGATTGGTACAGATTTATTTTCGCTCCATCATTGGGGGAAATACTCCTTTATAAATGAAAACAACAATGTTTGCGAGGAGTTAAAATTGGATTTACAAAAACGTCTGACCCGTTGTTTTATGTTTGAAGTTAAGCCCAAAGTACCAAATATTTTGACAGCAAAAATTAACGGTACAGTTTTATTCAACGAAACCGTATAGCCATGAAAAAGGAAAAGAATATGTTTTTATTTGGTTAAGAGTCCATTAGGTAGTTCTTTTTGTTTGATTTATTTATCCTCGGTACAAAAACATGTTTTAATAAGACGTCTTGTTTTGTTGCAAATCATTTCATCGTCTTTATTTTGAAGTAAAGATCTTTTAATTTTTTTTTATTATTGTGTTCCCAATCCCAGCTTCCGTATTTTAATTTTTTTTTTAATTTGTTTTTGTTTAATGACTATAAATATAGGTTTTGGTCTTTTTCGTCTAATCAGACAAGGATCAGTATTGACATTTAAATTTTACATTTTCTCTCTCTGTCTGACCGTTATATATAGTAAATTGCATTTTTAAAGTCTGTAAAAAATTGAATGTTGTGCTTTTTAAAGTTTTTATTAATTTACACATTTTAGCAGCATTTGTTTCATTTTTAGGTTTTTAAGGAAACAAATTCAATAAAAAAGAAGTCCCACACTTCTACATCACTTTTCCCGTTACTATTTATAAACGAAATTTGTTTATATTACAAAAAATGTAACTGTTACAGCTATAGGAAATGTACAAATTGTATACAACAACAAAACAATACAAATTACTGTTGGAAATGATTCATTTAATTTGTTGGTTGTGGTGTGGATGAAATGCAAGGGATGGGGGTGGCTTTTTTGTTTATTCATTTTCTAAACGCGTTTTGCTGCCCCGACATGCGAAATTAACCAAACCTCACCTGCAGTGTAATAATGAACATGCAGACAAGATAAAGCGTTATATTGCGGTTGTTTTGCTATTTAACAAAAGAAACGGCTTAGCGCCAGCCACTTATTGTTCTAATGATATAAAACGCAGTTCAATTACTGTACAATGGAACGTGGATGACGAATTGTAATTTAATGCATGTCTTTTTTTTTTTTAATTCATTTTATATTAGCTACTAGCTAGATTATTTAATGTTATGTACGAGTTCTAGTATTTTTTTAGAATGTAATGTTATTACCTAATCTAAATGGTCGACAATACAACAGCTATTACAACGGAACATAAAACATAATTGAATGCAATAATTATTAATCTCAACATCAAAATGCTTATAAACAGTTATACTATATTGTCCATAGTACATATATTAGTTAGTTATGCTATTTAAATTACATAGTACTTTTGTTATAAAAACTTCTTCTTCTTTATTAAAATTATTTTTTGCGGTTGTTCCTTATTTTTTTGCTTAGTTTATTGTTTGTATTTGTAATTAGTAATTGGCAATTGCAGATTTATCCTTTTGATTTATTTGCGGTACATATGCAGTTTTAACAGTGCTTTTTTTAAATGTGGATCCCTTTGCTGTGCATTTGGTTAAATTTAATTGAATTGAAACAAAAAATGTGTTTACTTTTAACGTCCTTTCTTTCTTCGTGTAAATGTGGTAGTAAGGATTGCGCTTTTTACCTTTAATATATTGTACTCTAGTTACACGTACGTATTATTATTATGTTGTGTGTGTTTGTGAAATGTGGTTTAATTTTACAAATACATATATTTATAGCTGTATTAAATATTTAAATACTCTATTATCATATTAATAGCATTATAAAAAAAAATTATAATTTCTCTTGTGTCTCAAAATTTAAATGATTTATTAAAAGCCTACATATTTATTAAAAACATTGCCACACACAGGACAAAAAAACCCAAAAGTACATCAACAATAAATAAAACTGACAACACATGTGACGCGGCGCCATTTTGTTTTATATAAATGCCTATACAACCTCTTAAATGTAAATGTTTTTTTTACACGTACATTACTGCTCATTCAATTGGAATTATTATTATTTATATAGAAAGGGCTATAAACGTTTACCTACAGTAATTGCTTTATCTCTATATTTAATTAAAATATATTTATTTAAATTTATAAAAAACTGTTATTTCTATACAACTATTACACAAAACTCAGATCTTTCTTCAGATTAAAAGGATCCATAACAAATAATTGTGTGTGTTGTTGTTTGTTTGTGTGTGTGTGTAGGTGTGTGTGTGTTTTTGTTTAAGTGAGAATGTATCTTTCAATGTTTTGCTATATCCCAGGACATAATTTTTAAAAAATATTTGTATTAATAATAATTCCAGCATCATGTTTTCAAAAGCCACTAAAAAAATTCTTTTTAAACGCCATTGTTTTTTAAAAATTAAATTGATTTATTTTGTTGCTCTTCTTCTTGTTCCTTTCCTATCGCCTTAATTTCACAATTAGTAATTTATTTGAATACGCCTTTTAAATTAACGCGAACAAAATGTACAATGTGTTTAAATACACTCATTTTTTTATTTTTTTTCTTGTTGCTGTTGTTTTATGGATAAAATTTACACTTTACAAAAATACTACATACTTTCTATTTATTTATTTTTTTTATAATAAACGGTGAATCTAATTTAAATCGTAAAAAATAATTAATGTATAAAGATTACTTGTTTAAATGTTTTTTTTATAATTAATTGTTAGTTTTTCTGTTCATTATATGCATTATATATATATATTTAATTATGTATATTAATTTAAAGTAATCTTTTAATATTAATATTTTTAAAATTTATTGTTTGACCCAAAAAAAAAAAACGCAAACGCTGTTGCCGATTTTTTTTTTTTTTGTATAATTACATTTTTACAATGTTACAAATTCTACAAACTATTGAACTATCTTGCAGTATTATGTTTTATTATTTATATGTATTTATTAATATGTTATTTTATTAATAAGTTGTCATAATAATTAATTTAAAACACATTTTTTTAAATTATTATAAAAAAACTTCTTCATAACATATTTAATCAGTTTTTATATATATTTTATTATGTTACTTTTAAAAATATTATTAAACGATGACAGAAAAAGATAGCTACTTAAAAAGTTAAACGATGATTAAAAATAAGGTACTTAATTTTTTTTTACAAATTTCATTCAATTGGAAACCAATAACCAACCATAATTCATATTAAGCTTTGACACACAGTTTAATCAACTGAAGTAGCATTTATGAAATACATTTAAATACGATTATATATTATCCAGATACTATTACAGTTCATGAAATTCTACATCGTAACAATGTAATACATCGCTAAACCCCTCATCCACCTCTCCCCCATTGATTATGAAACCAAACAATTGTGTTACACATTGTTGGAATGTTTAAATTGTTCTTTGTTTAGCCATGCCAAAATTCATCCAATTTTTAATTCAATGTTTTTATTATTTGATCACCAAAAAAAAATTTGTTACGGGCGGGAGAATCCACAAAATATACTTTGTACACGACACGATGAAAGTGCAATTTTTAACAATTGAAAAAGACTGATTACTGATTAGTAATCAGCTGCAAAAAAATAAAAAATACAAAAAGGATGTATGTAAGTCCTTTACTTATCTTTCGTTTTATTGCATAACACATTTATCTTCATCCTTATTGCATCATTATTTTGGTGAATTGTAAAAACTGAAATAAAAAAGAAAAAGGAAACCAAAACAAATTTATAGCGTTAAAAAATGAATCCATTTTAATTTAGTAAGTCGTGCACAAAGTACAACAAAATGGCGCTAACCATTGCGTACTGAATTAGTGATGAAACGAGAGAGAGAGAGAGAGGAATAGTCGTCCATTTTGATCCTTCTGCATACATGCACACTTTCCATATTATTAGTGCGACAGTTGCATCAACAACTGATCAATTTGATGTGATTCCCGGATAACAAAATGAATTATTTTTAACACGTGTGTCATTGTTAATTGCTGTGTTTGTTGTCCAATCGTTACAGGTTTATTCATAATTAATTCCATGATTACGTTTTTATTATGGATGCAATTTAATGAAAACTAATTAATTATTTTAAAAAGAATTATCAATTTATTTAAGATTCATCTCTCGATGTCTAATTTATTTATTACATTATTTATATTTTAAATGTGTTTTAATGTGTGTGTGTGTGTTTAAATGTTCAATTGATTATTCTGTGTAGGTACAAAATACATACAAATATATTACACTTTACAAATACATTGCTAAATCGTCGTGTCGTCAAGTATTTTTTTAAAAATAATTCTTACATATTAATATTTCTATTCAATTATTTTCTTGTTTTTGTTTAATATTTAAGTTTTATTTATTTTTCCCACATTTTTTTATTTAATTTTTCGCCATACATTATCATTCTTTAGTTATTTTCATATTATTATGTTTAATTGTAATATTACATATTTATTAACATTTTTCATTTTATACGATTTGAAAAAAAAAATTGAAAAGCTTTCTCTGAGCATATTCTATAATAGGCGCCTAGTTACATACATATTATGTATGCATACTGTTGTGAAATGTAACGTAGAAGATTTCCACCCATAATACCCCCCCCCCCCCCCCCCCCCCAATAAAGAAAACAAATTTAATTATGTGAAGTGATATTTCGAAACTGAAAATGCTTTAATTAATTATTAATTAATGAGTGCGAAAGTCTATACCGTTTTAAAGTTATTGTGGGACTATTATGTTTTGTCTATTTTACTCTAGAACACATAATTTGAATGCTTTATCATTTAATTATGTTTATTTTAAACGCAACAACCAAATGGAATAATGCGTCCTTGAATACAAAAACAACATTAAATAAACCAAAATAAAAATGTAATGTTTTGATAAATGAAAATAAATTACTATACCACAACTCGGCTAATAATAATCGTTATTAATTAATTAATTAATTAATTGAGAGGATCGAGTCGATGGAGGGGGCTCCCCTAACGTGGTGAGCCTCCCCCTCCATACATTTAATATGAAAATAATACATATACAAGCGAAATTAACTTTATACATTAATATATACGGATTAATTAATTGTCAGACTATTAGATGTGAGAGTAATGATATTAATTAATAATTGTAATATAAAATAAATTGTTATAATTAATAATATGCTGTCGAATAATCGTTTTTAAACAAAAATACAAAATGTTAACGATCGATCGTTACAAGATCATTCAAATCGTTATGATCCAACTACATTTATTATTTATGTATTTTTAATTGCCCAAATAACTAAATGTGACTGCATTTCATTTTTCTATCTTTTAACAGTTTACTTTGCCTTGTTAGGTTATTACCTGAGAGGTGTGAAAAGCATTATATTATTATGTATTATCATAGTTTATTTTGCATTGTTTTTTTTTTCGTTTTAATTTTTCTTTTAATGCAATTTAAGACAATTATATCAATGAAATCATTTTCATTTAAATATACACAGAACAAATAGTAACTTTATAGAAATAGTCTGTACACTGCTGTGTCTACTGTTGACACAAGACGATTTGATTCGACGACAATGAAAATAAATAAACATAGGCGATAATACGAATTATAAAAAAAAAATTATTTAAAACCAAAATACAAACTAAATGTAGAATAATAAATTATATGAAACAGTAAACGTTTGCAACCAAACAGTAATCATGAAATAGATTCCATTTTAAATGATCAGCAGAGCTCTTTTAAAATGAAGCCCCCAAAAAAGTATGTTTGCGGCGAATTCGTTTTTTTTTTGTTTTCATTAAACAATAATTATCTTTCGCACAAACAAAATGTTTAATTAAACTAACACATGACAATAACTATTGTCTATTTGTGTACTGGTGTGTGTGTTATGGTTGCTGGTTTATAAGTAGTAGAGATTATAAACTTAAAAAAATACGAATTAAAAATAAGTGTAAACGATACACGTAAATCAATTGATTGACAAATCAAACTCTGTAACGACTATCGTTATACACATTGCCTTCTTAAAATCTTTCTGGATGAACGAATTAAAATTTTATACAATCCAAAGATTTGAGTTGAAAAATATTAAACGACAAATTAAAACTATTAATAAAGACAAATTAAAATAATTTGTTACAAGAAAAAATATATAAATAAGCGACTAAACATGAAATCCTAATAAAGACAATTATTTTATCTCCTTCCATTATCATTTCGGCAATTTTTTGTAATGCTCACAATCAATTAAATACTATTGATAATCATCTCGTTCTTGTCTTTGCAATGTTCTTTCCCTTCATTTAGTTTGTTGTTGTTGTTGTTGCATCTTGCGTGTTCTTCAACTATACTGACATTTATGACGAATGCGAGAATGGCTGCTTTGCTGCATCATTTTTCATCCTTCACTTCTTCTCCCCTCCGCTTCATTGATTTGTACAAATCTTTGAAGGTGAATGTGGTGGCAGGCAGGCAGGCAGGCAGCATTTTCGATTCATCCATTTACAAAACACCATTTGTAGGTGGTCCAATTGGGCCAAGGCCACCTTCCGCTGGATTGGCGAGTGCCCCACCGACTGCATTCGTCGATTTCATAAAGAACTTCTCCAGCTTGGCGATGATGTGCTTGCCGTATGTGTACTTACGCAGCGAATTCATATGCGGACGTATCTTGTGCATCAAGATTTTGCGTTGTGTGGGCTCGGACACGTCGATCATCTTCTGGACGACGTAGTTAGCGTATTGATCCTTCATCATTATGTGCAGCGAACTGTTATTGTTTTTGGTTTCCCAATTTTAATTAGTCCATGGTACGGATAACTTTTTATTTCAGTCATTTTTCATTTATTTAATTAATTGCGTTTACTGTTACTGTATTCAATTTGTTTTACCGATTTAAATGAAAATTTTATTAGAAATAAATGCATCTGATTCCCTTCTTTAAACCAACGTTAATTTAATTCACATCAAAGTTTTATTATATTTAACTTGATTTTTATCGGTTTACTTTAAAATCATGCAAAGGATATGTGAAGGACATAAATAATTAAAAATAACTTACCCATCATTAAAGGAGCACACTTCCTCGATGAGTAGCGCCCGCTCCGACCGTGTGGCATGTGTGACGCACTTCTCAACCACATTTGACGCAAACTTATGCTGAGACAATGTTAATACCTTGCCACGAACGCTGGCGATTAATACAGACTTGTCCTCGGATTTGCCATGTTCTACAAGGGCAAAACAAAAGAATACAGGATTTTAGATTAATAAAAATTGTCTCCAATTAACATTTTAATTAAAACAATTTAAAAAAAAACCTTTTAATTGCATTAAAAAAATTAAAAAAGTCAAAACTTACCCAACACATGTTGAATTACATAATTTCCATACTGATCCTGAATCAATTGCTCCGTGTTGGAGTGCAACTCCGCCAAAATGGGGGCCGTCTGCTCCGCAGTGCAATGCTCCAGAATGCGTTGAATCACACGACACCCGTACGGATGAGTGCTGAGCGCAAACACTTGTCCCTGGAATGCATTGATAATGAATTGCAATGCACCCGGCTCCACGCACTCAATGCACTTTTGCACCACATGATTGCCGTTCTGATCCTTGACACATTTCAACACATGACCATCCAGCTCGCGCACAATCTCCTGCTGCTGCTCCGACGGAATGCTCTCCAACGCCTTCTGTATGACCCGACATCCATACATTTGCAATGCCAACGGCAACACGTGCCCCTGCACTTGGGTGGCCAACGTCGACTTTTGTTCGGGTGTGCCGAATTCAAAGAACTTCTGAATCACATAGTTGCCAAACACATCGGTCATGAGACTGTAGGCGGCGCCCAAAATTTCACTAAACACCAACTGCTTCTCGGCGGACGTTGCACGCTCCAACTTCTGTTGGATGAATCGCGAACCATGCTGATCCTGTGAGAACTCCACAATGTGATTGTTGAGATCGCGCAACTGCAAATTGGGATAGCGCTGATTGCGGAAGTCCTCCAGCAAGCGCGAACGTCCTGGCAGCCGATCAATGGGTTGTGCTGGATTGGCTGCGGCGGCCACCGCATTGGCTGTGGCGGTGGCTGCTGCTGCAGCGACAGCGGCTTGCGCTGATGAACTGGACGAGCGCACACTGCCCGTCAACTTGGAGAACAACGAGTTGCTGGAGCCGAACATTGTGTTGGAGCCGGCGGACAAACCCACCGGTTGCAAGTGATTCATGTTGCGGTATTTTGTCTCGGCACCGGGTGCCCGATTCGACACCAGCGAGCTGAGGCCTGTGGGTGGCGGTGTGAGTGGTGGTCCCAATGGACTGGCGGACGCTGTGGTCACGGTGCCCAGATTGCCGTAGTTGCCGACTGGCCACTTGCGGGCGGCTGCTGCTGCTGCAACGGCGGCAGCTGTATTGGAATTGGTCATGTTGGATGAGTTGTAGTCCAGCGATGGACTAAAGGCTGATGTGTTACGGTCGAATGAGTCGCGACGTGCTGTTAGCGTGTTGGAGGTGTTAAGGGCAAGTCCTGAATGAAATATATGAAACAAAGAAGGAAAATATTAAAATGAGATGTCGAATAACGTGAAATATAGCATCCAATTTAAGGATCAACATAAAATATCGACTTTAAATACAATAAAAATGATAAACAACACAAGCAACAGCTTTTTAAGATTTCACATTTTTTATCCCATTTTGCAAAGACGTGGCTGTTTAAATGAGAGAGGGGATAAGGGGAAAGTTAAAAGGACATTCATTGTGTTTTCGTACAATAGGGGTTATGTATATACAGATGTCCAGACAGTGGTGGCAATATTTTGTGTCAACATGACACAAACTAAGTATCTGCATTTATATTGCACCGTCGCTGCACAACAATAAGGACTCATCAAATCAAATATGCAGTTTTATACAAATGCAATTGCATTTTAAAAGTAAATCCAAATCCGTGCAGGAATTTTAAAATTAAATTCTTGGGATCCTTCCCGCATGAGTTTACAACACACTGCCGAGTAATTGCATTTTAAATCCCTATTTATCAATGCAATCCTTAATTAAAAATTAAAATTGTCAGCAAACATAATTAATAGGAACAATGATGGCGTTGCAACAGTGCAGACATGTTAACAAACGTTAAGCAATCACGTGCACACACTACAGTTAAGTAAACAAGTATCGCACATCTGAACAATATGCGCTTGATTGATCAATTGCACTGATACAGAAAAGTGTTGCACTACACAACGTCTATCGTTTGTATGCGAAACCAGAAGATTCAGTTACAAGCTTTAATGATGCAGAACAGATTATGTTCTCTTGGATTTTCCATGCCAATTATCATTCCCCTCCCCCCACACGGACAGCCGGCATCTCCCCATTACATTGCACTTTTTATCGTTGTAACCGAAACACAATTTAAAGGTTTGTACGTTAAAAGAAGTACGTTGAAACTAAAATGTATAACACTGATGGTCAAAAGCTGTTGTATTTATATTTTCACATTTTTTTAATAAAAAAAAAAAAAAGGAAAAAAAAAGAAGGCAAATGCATTAAAAGTATGTGCATTCTAAATGTGCACTCAGTTGTGGTGTGCTTTTAACGTACATACAGTCCACAGGGAGCAGTTAATCTGTACATCCCAAACGAGCAAATGCACTAGCCCCCCCGCTCTATCATGCAGTTGCACGAAACACTATTTCCCTCCACCAACCCCCACCCCCATTACAACACAGTGAGTGGAGCGGGGGGGGGGGTTGTATTTTATAAAACGGTGGACCAAAAATCGACAGCAAATTAACTCAGCCGCATAAAATCTCGCTAATTTGCTGTAAATGGTTGCAATAATGCTCATTTGAGGAGCAAACAAACCAACAACACAGCACAACAGAGATTATATGAATATCCCCTTTGGCGCAAATCACAATTGTGTAGCAGGGGGATGAAGTGGGGATAGGGGAGTGGGGCTAAAATGAATTTTATTATTGTGGCAGGAGATGTACGTTGCACTTGAAATGGTTAAGCGCATGTTACAGCCTTCAAAGAAAAATATTAATGTGGTTATAATGTGGCCACAACTAGGCCAACTGAATGGAGCTTTTGCTTCATTTTATTTTGTAAATTGTACAGTTTATATTTTATATTTACATTGCCGATGCATTTTATTGCATACAAGTGCACTATAAAAAATTTACATACAAATAACTACAATGTTTGTTAAAGAATTGGGTGGCATTTATGATGCAATTTGTGTCGAATCAATTAAAAGTGCATTGATTCAACGCAATTTTACTTGAATATACAAATAAATACATTAAAAAATAATTGTTGTTATTTATATTATATGTACAACATTAATTTTAAGTAAAAAATGAAAAGAAAAAAGATTTCTATTTTATTGTTAAAATTTTGAAAAATATTTTAATGGCAACTACCTGACTGTTGTGCGGGGCTTCCCAATGTGCCTAAACCACTGCTGAATGCTTGGGGTGCAAACAACCCGCCACCTATTGTTAATTAGTACATGAAATAAATAAAAAAAAAGAAAATTTATGAATTGTTGTGGTTGGTGTAAATTAATTTTTTTTTTGTTAAAACACTTTTGAATATTTTTTAATGAAGCTTAATAAGTTGTTTAAAAACATAAATTTTTTTTTACACGTATTTTTTAACGAACAGGGTGTCTCATTTGTGTACCAAATACATTGCATTCAAGTGATTAAAAATAAAAATAAAGGACCAAATACAAAATGTATCTTCTTTTATTTAAAAAATTTTTTTTTACAGAATAGAATTGCTGCGAATAATTAATTAGTTCACTCTAAGGTGGGTGTATTTAAATCAGATAATGCAAATGAATGAAATTTAAAAAACAAGCGTCCTTTAATTACATCCAGCCAGTTGATGAAAATGATACGGAATTGTTTTCTCAGCGCATCCTTTTCTTGTTAGCATAATATTCGCGTGTAAAGACGAGGCGACAACGTCATTCTCCATTAAAAAAAAAAAATTTACTTTGCTTGTTGTTTGTCCTGGTGAGACAGGATTAGCAGCAATTAAGTATAAAGGAATTGATATACTAAATATGATGAGAAAGCGACACTGCTTTGACGTAATGCAAATTAATTCATTAGGAAAATGTCTTTTCAAATTAAAAAATCACAACTTATTAGTTGCTTTTGTATTTAAGAATTCATTTAATTTATTTAAACACTTTTTTAATCGATTCAATTTGAATTTAATGAATGACATAAAAAACGCCCTAATTTATTTAAAAGAAGCTTTGCAGGAGCATTATTGAATAAAATATGTAAAAAATTACACGCAGAGATTGAAAGTGCACTTAAAAGACAAAAGTGTCATTGCCACACAAATCAATCAGTGTCCAATAAATGTAATTAGCTGCCATTAATTAAGGACGTGTCTTGCGCGCTCTTATGCATTCTTGTGAATTACAAATCAAGGTGCATTCAATCAAGGAAGAAGTGTTTCAAAAGGATTTCACGCAACCCACCATTGTTACTCACATGAACTTTTCCTTTGAAAAAAGGAAGCACTGTAATTTATTTTCAAACAAATCCTTTTTCCTCCCATTTTCAGACCCACAATATACAATTTTATTTGTGAAACAAAAAAAAAGACACACATTGTGTAAAAACAGTGAAAAAGGGGTTCAAAATTTAAAAGCATGCCCGCTTCTTTTGGGTTTTTGACGATTGCTAATGACATTATACTTTAACACAGGAGGTCCTTTATAATTTTATCATATTATGCAGTCGCATTTAAACAAAATATAATGAGTAACAAAAAAACAAGAAAAAAAAACATCACAAATCCTTCACATCATTTTGCACAATGCAAGTGCTGACTGCTGATGCACTGATGAATGTTGCATATATAATTAACGCACGGAAATACGATTAATTATGATATTCCGCACAGCAATTTACTGGTAACTGCAGCGGAAACAGTCGCCCGGCGAATTTCGCCTGTCACACTCGCTGCGCGTATTGTTTAATTAATAATTATATGGGAAATTTAATTTCAGATAACTGTTTTGAATGTCCTGTTTGACAAATATTGTCACAACAATGCACGCCATACCATAATAAATGTGTAGTCACTGGCGACGCGCATATAACTGCATATAATGTTAGATTGTTGGTTGCAAAACAATTTCACAGTTATTTGAATGCGAGTCCTTTTTGACTCAACAATATGAATAAATTAATTAGTGCAGATAGCAATAAGTTGAAGTGGAGTGTGGGGTTGATCCTTACTGCAATGTAAAATACATTTCAGGATATATGAAAAGCAACAAAGTTTTGCAATTAATTTAAAACACAACATTTATACGTTTGAAGTGTGCAAATTGTTGTTACTGAAATAAAAGACACACTCGACAATGTATTTTGTAAATGAGACACCGTTACACTGCGTTTAAGGACACACAATAAAAAACACAAATTTATAATTTATAATTAGTTAAGTATGCTTTTAAAAATTTGCGAAATATTTTTAATTAAATGTACACAAAATATTAAATGTTTAAATAAAAATAAAAAAACGATGTAAAATTTTGTACAAACATTTCAATTACAATTAATTTACAGTAAAACAATTAAACCGAAAACCGGAATAACGGTAAAAAAATATGATTAATAATTTTATAATTTATATTAAAGGACAATAGAACAAAAATGACTATTTAAATGAATTAATATTTTAAAATATAATTTACACGATTTGTATTTTTTACAGTTATTAATTATTAATAAATTATTTACATTCAAGTTAATGTTTTGTGGTTACTTGAAATATTAAATAAACAAATTGTCAATTTAAAACAACGATTAAATAAAAATTAATAAATTAATTATTTTTTCATTTCAAACAGAAATATGTATTAATAAATGAGCGAGCTTTAAAAACGGTTAAAATATGAAAAAAAGCATAATTTTTGATGAATAAAAAAAAGAACAAAACACAAAAACAAAAACAATTACCTCCAACACTGGACCCATTTTGCGTGGAGTACATATTTTGTTGAGCCGTTTGTGGCTGCGGTGGATAGAGCTGTTGCGCTTGTGGTGCACGTGGTGCCCCTGGTGGGACCAACACCGGCGCCGGACTGACCAAACGCATCGGCGTACCTGTGCGTGGCCCCACCATCAGTGAGCCACTCTGATCATAATACGCAGAAATCACCTATTTTGTTGATGCGATTTTTTTTTTTGGTCACATTTTTTGAGGCATTGTTTGTGCAAATGATTGGGAAAAGGATATTCACATATTACATTTGTTTAATTTGAATTGGAACAAAATTTATACAAACAATTAATTTAAAGAAACAAAACAAAACCGAAAATAATTTTATATTCAAGGATGTGTTGGGGATTAGGGATGGACAATTGATTTTACATGGAAATAAAAAAAAAAAAATATTTCAAATCGGTATTGACGTACATTTGGATGGTGGTGATTGGAATACGACGATGGGTGGTTAAAAGAGAGAAAGAAAGAAAAAAAAAAGTATCGATTAGAAACGATAATATGTACAATGTGTCAACAACTATATTATCGACGATAATTAATTATTAATTAAATATATATTATGTATAGAAATGAAAAGCATACAAATTAAAACATTTTGAATATACAACGGTAAACCTAATATTCTGTATAAATCTATACCGAAAGATCTTCGAATACATTCGGCTAAGTGTTATGATTTTGATTTACAATAAATTTAAAAATATAACCGTTAAAACGAACAGTTATAAAACATACAACAAATAAGCGTTATATTTAATGTTAATTAAAGCTGTTGTAATTTATTTCAGTAATTTAAACTATTAAATTTCGGATTTAATTGCCTGTCGTTGCACATCCTTTTTTGGCAAGATTATTGTATTAAAATTGTATTGTTTTACACAGTAATTAATAAGTATTTATTTACAATGTACAATTATTAATAACACGTTGCATTAAATACAACAGCATTTAATTAATTATTATTAATTACAGATGACTAGAGCTCTACCGAGCGCAATTATAATTATTTTACTGTTATTTCTCGCGCTCTTGATTTATACAAAACGAAATAAAAACATTGCAAATAACGCTGTGTTTATTATGAATCAACATCTCTAATATAATTTATATAATATGTATAATATTTATAATTTGAGAATCTTTCTATAAAAAAAAACCTCCCACTCTCCTCTCCTATTCCAACGAAACAATATAACACGAGCATAAAAAAAATTCTCAACACACGTTGTGGCATAAAACAAAAGCCAAATAATGGTGGGTGGGACAAAAAAAAACATAAAAAAAAAAATTATCACCTGACTACCAACCTGATACGGCTGATTTTCAGCACCCTGTTGCGACGGTGTGAGTGGTCGCCGCGGCTGTGACCCTTGCTGCGGTATCAAATTCGCTGGATAGACGCCCCATGGCGCTGGCACACCATAGTACTGTGGCATACTGGCGGCAATTAGTCCCATGTATGGTGTCGCATCCTGACCCGGATTAATGACGTATGGGGCCGCCTGTTGGGCAGCGTACGCTGCATTTTGTTGCGCCAAATATTGTTGCGATTGCAGTGGCAATGATGGCTGCACCGGTTGGCCACCACTTGATGCATTTGCAGCGGCGATTGCTTGACTTTGAGATCGAAAGAGTTGCTGTAATTACAAAAAAAAAAAACAATTGTTATTAGTATTTAAAAAATAAATAAATTGAATTGATTTAAAACAAATTATTGTTAAGTGTGGTCTTTATTGATTGAGTTGAGCAGATAATTTTTTAAATATTCGCATGAATATGCATTTTTAATAAAACGCCAAAAGTTAGGCAATTTCAGCGTAACATACAAAAAGCATACATTAAGGCGAATATTTTGTGGTAAAATGGAATGGAAAGTCGAAACCGACGCACAATAAATACTTTTGTGGATGTTCATTAATATACCGCTACCTTCTGATTCTGTTGATACAAACGTTGCACCCACTTTAACCCTTTTTGCAGTTGAAACAAACAACCAAAAAGAAAAAGCGAAAAAAGAAAAAGAAAAAAAGACAAACAAGGCGAACACCGCGCACTGAATGTATTTGCATAATAAAATAGTGGCGGGTCGTGCCTCATCGCACTTCTGTAAGCGCCATTTCATTGTTATAAATTATGCAAAACAACAACCACAAAGAAACGACAAAAAGCATGAATCTACCACCCTTCGTTTCCTCCCCGCCCCCACACCACGAACAAACAAACAAAAACTCCATGAGGGAGGTGCTGGTACATTGTAAATTCAACACCACCTACGTATCGCACACACACACACACAAACACACACACACACACACACACACACACACACACACATCATATGTACGCCTTACAGCACAGCTTAATAGTGTAGAACAAGGGATTGGGGGGTGAAAAACCTGTGGGTACTCGTACATGTGCAATTACATGCATAATTAATGAAATCAAAAATAAAACAATGGGATTTAAAAAGTGAAAATTAATTTTGTATATTTGTATGAACGTGGAGTAATAACACGGTCCATATGGTTCGGCGTGCTTTTTAAATTATACAGTTTGAAATGCAACGAACAAGCAACAAGCATGAACCAGCAAGATGAAGCCAAAAAGGAAACTCAACACGATCTCTCAATGATTCCATAACAAAACGAAAACAAACAAACAGGATGAAACAAAAAAAAAACACGGAATGCTTTTAGTGCATCACAAATATAGATTCAATTAGTTTGAAACGCTCTTGAGTGCATAAAAGCTCTATGAGGAGGTAGATTGCATCGTAACCACCCCCTCCCTCCCTCCCTCCCTCACAACCCCCACACAACTTTTTCATATTTCAAAAACTTTGCGTATCACGTCAATCTCAACTGAATATTCAGCCATAAAATGTCCGACAATAGATCATGATGGCGGGCGAAACGTTCACATAACGGTACATCACGAAGTGTGACTCGTGTCACCAGTATCATGGCAACAGCTTGGAGTGGATGATAATTGATATGATGCAAATGCATTTACAAAAAAAAAGGATGCAACCGATGTATGAGTCATCAAAATTAGAAGGATGTGATAAAGGATCAAAAAACTATTTAAGAAAGAACTACTCAAGTACGAAAGGATATTCTAAATAATTAACATAATTAGCTAAAAAGGACACTCTTATTCATAAAGAATTTGCCATCTAATTATTCGCAACATACTTAACGGTTCTGTAAATCCCTTTTACCTTATCATCCTTTAAGGATTTATAAAGACACATTGAAAATATAGGGGTGGAGAGTGGAAGGCAATTTGTGTTGCACATTAATCCCCAATTACTAATGCGTTCAATTTACCGAGGAATATTATATTGAAGAGTCCTTGAATGGGAAATATGTTTCCTTTATAGGAATTAGAGTTTTCGAAAAACGATAACGATATATTTTTTTTTTTTACTGATAAGTCATTACGGTAATAAAATACGTCTCGTGTTTTTTAAACATGCAAGTACTCAAAGGGAGCTACGAAGTAAGACTACACCGTTAAAAAATAACCGATTTGAAATAATGCTTCTTCAGGTTCAGACTTTCATATATTATTATTTAAAGTTTTGATATTTAATTCATTTTTCCACAACAAGTATATTATAATAAGAAGCAATTGAAAAACCGACGCATCCCAATACGAAAGATTTGAGGCACTTCAATTCCTAAACAGTACGACGCAAATTATCTTCCCTCCATTGTACATATTTTATTTGTAGGTTGCATTGATCACGGCGTAATCAAATAAATATTATTATTAGTTATTACTAAAATTTACGCCCCCTCCATCGAAATGTGCTTGACAAAAAGTGTTAACACTCTAACAAGTCTTCATAGCCAAGCGTGTTAATTGTTATTCCCATTTCCTCCATTCTCTCTTTCGGGCGCGCCGGGTTCGAATCCACAGAATTTTTTTTTTAAATTTGTGAGAATTCACCTTGTACTAAAACAAAGGAACCTTTTTTCCGATTTCGTTTTTTTTGAAAATTGTTTTTCCCAACATGTTGGAAATTTCGCCCTGATTAACAGGATGTCACTAAAAGTTTCATGAAAATTATATTTCAGTATGAAATTTGCAAAAAACTGTGGGAAATTTACTCAAGTTCACCGTTGAATTTTCCCTCAAAAACCGTTGGAGAAAATTATGAAAATTAGTTTTCCTAATAAAAGCATTTCTTAAGAATAAAACAGTTTACTTCAATTTCATTTTAATGCAACAATTTAATTGCAGTTAAATAAAAAAAAAAATGCTTTTTGACCAAATGCATTCAACGTGTTTGGACAAATGCTTATTTTCCCTATTTTCCGTTAATAATTTTATTAGGTTTTTCTATTCTTCTTTTCTATATTAGTCAGCAATCATATTGATTCCCAAAACCACAATGTTGTTTCAATACATTTACCGTTGTTCGGCTCGGAAATGCGGTGCATTTTCTTTAAGTTTGACCAGTAAAAAAGTACCAATTATTTTTCCTTATAATATTTTCCCGAAACTTCATTCCTTAAGCAGTAAAGTTCTGTAAAAAGTTTAGATATCAATATAAAATGTGTTGTGAGGAATTTTTTTAAAACTTCTCAAATATTTCACAAAAAGTTGGATATTTCGAAAAACTTTAATCTGATTTTCCGGAAAATTCATATTTTTCTTCACAATTGAAGTCTCTTAAAGTGCTACAAATATTAGTTGAAAATTCCCAAAAAAAAATTGTTTGTATGGAACCACCAAAACTGACTTCATTTCAAGCCAAATCGCCAATGCAAATTGTTGTTGGAATTTTCCCATTTAAACTTTTTTAATAATTTTTTAACAGAATTAAATAAAATTAAATATTCTGCATTAAATAAACAATTTAAAAAAAAAAATTTCCATACAAAAGTGTTTTCGAGTTAAATTACAACAACAATTTGTATAAGAAATTTTTCCCCGAAATGTCTTCAGTTTAGGTCGCTTCATACAAAAAATGTTTTTTTGAGAATTTTCCAGTCAACTTTTTTTCAAGCATATGTAGCTCTATTGTGATGAATAATCCAAATTTTCCGGAAAATCGGTTGTACAGTTTCCCAGATATTAAATATTAGCCTTTTAATTAAAGTAATTTTTGAAAAATCCTCACCAATAGCGTTTTTAATAAATGTGAAAAAAAATTCCCGAAAGTGATACATAATGAACCAGGACATGTGGGAAAAATAACGGTAAAAAATTAGTGAACCCATAACGGTTCTTTTTGGAAGGTCAAACTGAAAGAAAATAGACAACATTTGTAAGTCGAATAACGGTAAAAGTGATGAATTGGCGAAATATTTCAAAGCACCGTTATAAATGCCACTTAATAGTGAGAATGAAAAAAGAAAATTTTTATTAAATAATTAACTGTAACTAGGAAAAATTCGCTGTTTTCCAGACCCCTTAAATTGAAATCGCTTAAAATCTTCATTTTCTAAATTTAACTGTAATTAAACTGTTACATAAAACTTAAAAATAAGTAAACAGATTTTTGACCAAAACATACATCTTTAAGGAAAATTGATTTTCATAATTTTCGTTATCAATTTTAATAATAAAAATTGCAATTGAACAACCACATAATTTACACAGTTTCTCGAATTTTACACATGAAAACAAAATTTTCACCAAATTTTCATTACGCTACCGTTAATGAGTGCAAAATTTGCAATAAGATGAAAAAAAAAATTTGCAAAAAAACGATGTCGCAAAGAAAAGTCCTTTGTTTTAGTACATGTTGAAATTTGAGAAATAAAAAAATAAAAAATGGCCGGCCGCGGGATTTGAACACGGGCCCGCCGCTTCGCTGCACTGACTGACATTCGGCAATGTCGGACGCTCTGACGATTGAGCAACTGAGTGATAATTGATTTAAAGGATTTTTGCGCACTTAATGCACTGAATGAAGGAAAGGCCTGATTTATTTTATGTTGTTGTTGTTGTTGTATAATTTTGGTTTTTATGAAGAATTTGGAAGATGAGAGTAATTCGAATATGTAATTATAATAATTATGAAGGATTTTTTAAATATTTTATTGCCTGGAAGATTTTATAAACAATTTTAATTAAAGGAGGAAAATTCTGAAAATTAAATATACTTGCTGGTAAATTGAGTTTTACTCAATCAAAAATCGTTCCTTTGTTGTCTTGTGACTTTCCTTTATATGAAAATTATTGACAAAGTGTCCTTTCCTACAGTTTTGGGTGATATAACGTCGTATTTCCTGATACCCGTCTAAAATTGTGTTTTTTTTTCAACGTTTTTTTTTGTTAAGGGTGCGTTTTTTTATGGCGTATCTCCATGTTACGAAATTTTATCACATCCGTTGGTTACATATTGACTCAGCTCTAATTTCCAATCACGCGGAATTGCACAAATACTGTACACAAGGGATGCTCGACAAAACCGATTTATTAATTTCCAAAACGTAAGGACTCTTGAATCATGTTTTTAATACAATCAACAAAACCGCAGGATTAACAACATCCTGAATAGGTATGATGTACAGGAAGGGCTGCACTTATGGTATTATTAAATCGTATAAACAATAATGAACGAAAAGCAAATATGCAAGGATGTACTCAAAAACTAAGGAGCTCACTAATCGCATAGACAACAACACTCATGTGGAAGAATTTTGCTTAATAAAGCAACACATCCTTGCAGGTTCCAGACACGACGGCACGCGGGGTGAAGAATGGCCGGGAAAACCGTGCATACTTGCGATGGTGATGCTTTCAAAATGGTTATAGAGCGCGCACATACACACGCTCTTTAATCTGATGAGTTTTAATGTTTAGTAGTTCAAACCACCCCCGCCACTACATTCCCATCCCCCAATAGTGCACGTGTCTCACAATATGTAATATCTTTTAGCGCACTTACAAACATACCACTGGGTGCGCTTGTGTGAATATACAATGTTGAAATGCTACAGCCATGTAAGACTTCTTTAGGAAGACAACAAAACAACAACATAAAAATGATTATACATTGAAACAACGTTGTGGAATGTTTCCTTGTGTACACATTACAGTTATTATTGAATTCCTTTTATGGAGCAACAAAATTTAACGAAAATATTTAAATTTCGGTGTCGTGGCATCTTTTGTGGCAACATGACTTGACGCGACTTTTACTCAACTACACTATATAAACAAGGAGTCTCATCCCCCTACCCACTGTGTCGCCTTACCCCAAACAAATAACGTCTCATCCAAAATAAACCCCACATCCCGCCCCACGTCACATTCCTCTATGTTATGCGATTGTTACGTTTACAATTTACCCAAAATATTATAATCTCTGTGCGGTTTCATTTTCTTACACCAACATCCCGTTTTCTCCTTCCTTCATGCACATTACTCAGCCGTCATAATATACAAGAATAAGAACAACATGCTGTAATCCTTGTGTTGACGGTGGTGAAGAATCTGTGCGAAACTGAAGCCACAAACGCTTAATTGGGGAATGGTTTAATGCGTTGTGCATGCTGTTAAATTGAAAATTGGGGATTGCATTTGTTTTTTTGTTTATTGTTGAGTGAATAAAATATTTTAAATAGATTTTCTAGTAATAATAGTCTTACGTATTTACTACCCAGGCTATTAATTTATTAATTTTAGTTAAGAATTGTCAAATTTAAGATATATAATATTAAAAAAAAAGCGCCAAATATTATACCAAATATAACAAAAAAAGTCAAAAATAAAACGCCTACATGATGCAAAATTAAAAAGCTTTAATTGCATTGAGCTAGGCGTTTTTATTTTTGATTATTTCTTTGGTAAAACAAACACTTTAAACTTTCTTTAAATATTTTGTCAATTTAAAATTGAGAGAATGTCCTTTTACGAAGTGGTGATTTTACTTTTAAATCTAAAACACCAACAATTTAAAAGGGATGTAACATTAATCATCACATTAGAGTGGTGACTAAGTCGTTACAACAAAAATTACGTGAAAACACAAATACTCGTAGAAAAAACTGTGAATTTAATTGTGCAGTCGACTTAGAGCATAATAGGAAGAGGAAAAGGCTACAAAAAGCTTTAAGCTCTTTTAATGTGATGAGGGTTGAAAGGACATTGTCCACAAAACATGTTTGTTGGTTGAAAATCATCGCGAAAACCATTTGCTGTCAATGAAATTGACAAGGGAGACGCCAAGGCAATCACCCACATAATACGAGTAAGTTAGTGCTTCTTTTAGGTGAAACAAAAGTAAAAACATTAGAAGTTAATATGCCGTGCGTTGATGATGAAAGAATTGGCCTACTTCATGCCTTTTGGATTTTTTCTTCTTCCATAATTTAATTAACTATTATTTGCATTAAAATTATATTTTTAATTTTTGTTCTTGTTTAATTAACATTAGAGGATTTAAAAATAAACAAAATAAAAGTAATTGGTGTTTGAAATTCAAAAAGCCCGATCTGCTTTCTTTAGATTAAAGCAGAAATGCATGTTGACGCTTCAGGGTGGATGGTAAAGATAGAACTAATCGCGTGTGCTGATATCACCTTGCACGCTGTCATGTGCATATTAATAGGGATTCAAAATGCTTACTGAAAATACCAGTTACGACGAGTTTGTTGTGCACGTCGCGCTCAACACACATGAGCAACTCATGTCACACCTCAAGTATTTCCACGGTGTGTAGATCACAGGCGCACGCTTCTCAATATTGTGACTATCGAAACATGAAACACAGAAACAACGGAGCACAAAAAAAACCTTCCCCTTCCCACTAAAGTTCCTTAGCATTAAAATACAATCGACACGGGTGCATAGACACCTAGGCGACGTCCACATAATTCAACACACAAATGTCATGCCACATACTGCCTAAAATTAGTGTACACCTAATTCGTTTTGGAATCCCATTAAATAGCGTCAGATAGACATTTATAGAAATTTGCTGGCACATTGCTCCACGGGACACTACTACCTAAATCGTTTAATAGCTTTACATATCAGTCACCTCCCTTACTGTATCTCACAAGGCGTCCTTCTCCCAATCCACAATCATGCATAGGACAACAAAATCAGCTTTGACGCAGGGAATTCGAAAGATATGTTTCTCCTAATTGCTTTTAATGGTGCCTCATTGCATGCTGAGTAAAGTGCACGTTCACATAACAATAGAAAGCAAACGCATTGGCGTAAAAAAATAATCCAAAGCATCGATTTGCTAACTATTAGGCGCAAATCAATTATGGTGGCAATTAAAATGTAAAGGAAACTTGACTTCTTTAGTATTAAATGTGTGAAATTTAATTACAAAAAAAAAAAATTTGTGCTGAGAGTAGGATGCCTTCATTTTACGAGCATGTTGGGACGAATTTATTGTGCAATTTGACTACATTCAGGCGCTTTTTTTTTTTTGTAATTATACTTCGTTTAAACCATTTTAATTTTAATAAACACTCAAATGATGCAACCTTCTTTAATTTATTAAGTTCACAAAACTACCCATTTCAAAATAAAACCGCCCAAATGTATGCCAATTGCGCACATAAATGTACTTAAATCCTCCCAAATGTAATCGCCATACTTTTATGTAATCATTATGTTGATACATTTTGGTGCAAATCTCCATAGACCTGACCAAACCATTTGACAACAACCTAATTTACAACACTTTGTGATCACACTTATAAAATTACAAGGGGTGGAGGATGAGGTGGACCCATTTTATATTCGAACACAATTGTAGCAACGCGGCAAAACACAACAAAAAGCCCATTTGGGAAGTGCCATCAAATGTGTCCAACGATTCCCTATAATAATTATTATTATGGTCACCAAGGCAGGTCTATTATTTTCATTCAATGCAGCAGGGAATGTGCAAAGAAGGGGGACATGTTAAGAGGTCACACACACACACACACACACACACACACACAACGTGGCGCATTCAATCGATTGTTATCTACAACTAACTGTAAATATCTAACTTTATCTAGCGTGTGTTAAAACCGATATACTACACCGATTGGAGGTGGAGGGGAAAAGCGCGCTGAAAATTTATCTCTCGCATATAGAACAACGATTAGGCTTTGTGTTTTACCACCCCACCTTCCCCCTCCCATTGGGATGTGGGAGTTGAAGTTGGGGGGGGGATGAAGTGCGCCTTGTATTAACACGACGGTGTATTCATATTTGCGTATTCTTTTGTTTGTGTTCACAATACCTAATTGTAATTCGATGGTCTTGTGAATTTATTTAAATTTGTAATTGGACACTGGATGGATATGAAAAGGACTAAATCGATATGTATGTTAATTACTTTTATCTAAATTCGATTACTTATCTTGATAACAAATAATCTAACTCAATATACAATCGTAATTATTGAGGTGAAGATTTAAAGCTTGTTTTTCACCACGTGGTGAAAAGTATCAATTGTCCAATTTAAATTTAAATTGAGCAACGAATTAATTAGACAAGATTTAGTCCCAATTCATGGAAATAAACCTATTTCATAAATGTACAATGCAATTAAAATGTAATTAAGTCAAAATTAGGCAATAACATTCCGAACATAACCTCAAAATTTTGCAGAATTTAATTTGTTGCCGAATTTGTGTAGCTTCCTAAAAACATTTTTCCAGCAAATATCATTAGTTTTCATATTTCACCATTAACCACCCTTCAACAACAACCGCCCCCCCCCCCCCCCCATTTCACTCGAAATACAGCGATGAACTGTATAAATGCAGCCCCAGCATCAAGTTGCATCAAATATATTATGAATTGTAATTTGAAATCAACAATCATTGTTCATATATTTCAAAACACAAACAACTCCTCACCCGCCCCCATCCCTTATATTTCAATTATTCAACTCACATAATAATTAACAGTTGTGCTACCACGTATGATGTAATAAGTACAATGTAATCAAATCCTCATTCCCAATATGCAGCATTTATTGTTGCAACAAAATATTCATCCCAGCAGCAGTAGCAAAATTCCGAAATGATTTAACATTTGGCCTAAAAACTATTGCACACAAAACACACAATGCTATTTTTGGTGTGCTAACTGCTAAGTCAATACATAATAAAACAATGTTGTAGATGAATTAAATAAAGGGAATTTCCAACCCTCATCTAAACACATAAATAAACGTTGTTGGAAATACATAGGTTCATTTAAAAGCTCATACCCATTAATTTACAATTTAAAGCACTTTCGACGCAAAGCATGCATCACCAGAGTTGCTGGGGGATGAGGTATTTCGAACCATCAAAAAGTGATTGCAAAAAATTGATAAATAAAAACAACAACACCCAAAGATTGTCTGTATCTTTCTACACATTATATGGTTGACTGAGATTCAATATTTTTTCTACACCCTCAACAACATTGCAATCCCACCCACCACATTCGTTTCGTCTCATTTCATTTCATTGCTTTTATATACATTTTATTACGGGGGGAGAAAGGGTTAATAGATTAGGTGTGTACGTGTTACGGTTGGTTGGATGCTAAAGTGTAATATGAACACACTTTGGCAAGTACTTTAAGTCGCAGCGTGCGGAATTGAAAAGTAAATGAAGCTCGCAAACACTGCCATATAAAGTAATCTTTCTTTCACTCTCCCCCCACCCTCTCTCTCACTCTCTTTCTCTCTGTGGCGACTTCTTTTTCTCTTTGGGTCGCTTGATTGCCGACGGAAGCGACGAAATGTTCACGCACCACGCTTTTAATCCTCTCACGCCCAACTCAACTCCACACACATTTCCCATTTTATTATTTATTTTCTTTAATTTTTATTTTGTTTTTGTGTACACGTGAAAACCGATTTATGTGCCAAAAGACCATATTATTGCAGGACGTGTGAAGAAAAATGTGGTAGAGAGAAACATGGGAGGTGAGTGAAATGCAAAAATTTCCAACGGCAGGAAATTTGTTTTTAAATGGGGAGTAAAATTGAGCGTGTTAAGACTTATGTTGGGTGCGCCTTTGTGTGCCGCACCGCCACTTCGTGTTTTGCATTATAACTTATAACGCGGGGGAAATTGGTGTAAACCGCAAAATTTAACACCAAAATGGTTCAATTATTATTGTATTGAAGGAGTTTAGGAAAGAGAGCCGATACAATAAAAAATGTGGGGATTGTTGAAAAATGGTAATTGGGATTTGTGTAATTGAAATCGCATAATATCGCATTTAAAAAGGAGGTTGGGGGTGCCGAAAAGGGGCGATAAATAAATTCAATTAATTAAAATTGGAATAATTAAAAGTAATTGCCATTTAGTTTTAATCCTTGTTAAAAATAATACCCTCGTCCTAAATGTTAACAAAAAAAAAAAAAAACTATAAATAACATTTGCAAAACAAATGCAAAGCGGTCAATTTTGAAACCGGCCGAAACGAGTTAATTTTGCCGCAGTTGCCACACACACACACAGACAAACTGTTGTAGCAATCAATTTTTAATTAAAAAACATCTTTCGTCCTTTTGCCCTATATCACCATCACTAAAACTCTGGTACATCTATACCTAAAATGCCAATAAACGCAATTTGCCAGGACCTTTTACCATGCCACACCGCATTAATATATGAATGGAAACCAAAACAACAACCATCATCCCTTCCCAGCACCAACCACACCACCCACTGAACTTTATATACTCGGTAAGATTACATCGGGGGCAATCGCAAATCAACGCCTTAACACCATTGTCTGGTTGGTGGCCGCTCATTTCGGTGAACGGTATTGCCGCCCATTACCCTTGCAAAAGGTTACTTCATTTAACAACAAGTTACATGAAAATATGCATAAAGGGGGTGGGGGGGATGGAGGGTGGCTTTGTAGGATTTTAAAGTGTGTATTGAAAATGAGGCTTTGAGTGTGGTTTTTAACGGTGATTTAAGTACTGCATTTAACTGCAATAAACTACGATTTAAAGTTTATTAATTTATATTTAATTAATTATAATAAGTATTGTCGATAATCTAATGTATTGACAATACTTTGCATATTATTGACTATATATTTTAAAATGTTGATATTTTAAATAATTTTGATTAAATTTCATTTGAATCTTAAATTCAACACAGTTTTTAAATGGTGTCCTTTTCTTCAACCCAATCATCAATGTTTTACCTTCATGAAGGAAATAATGCGACAAACAAGAATACATAAATAAAATGAAAATTCTCTCTGCATCTTAAGTACCTTAAAAAAGGATTCAACCTTATTACAAAATCAAAAAGGCAACAAGCAGCAAACATAATTTCGAATGCGCCACAACGAAGTACGAAGGGTAAACGCGTCTGCATGACTGCCGCCCCATTAGTCAAACGAGGAAGAGAAGCAAGCATTTTATGCCAAGAACTTTCTGCATCCCCTCGCAAGCCGCAGTAAACCACACAATACAAAATACCTTTTTCTGGACTAATTAAATGTTGGAAGCCATGGAAAATGACATCAAGCCGTGTAACGCAACCGTCAAGTTTGCATATTGTATTCCATCTTCGTCTGCATAATGCTTGCTCTAACAAAAAATCCTTATTACAGCCACCCCCTTGGGGAGGCCTTTTATGCCCAGATCAAAATCAATGGGGTGTAAAATTGGGTGGAAACATTTTTATTGATGCCCACACAACAAAGGATTGGATAATTTTATTTAAAAAAAAAGGGGGCCATCAAGTAAAATGAAGAAATACGTTCAAGGCTAAAGCGTCGCAGTGATAGCATTAAATGACATAAATTGTATACCGCGCGTTATAGGAGGACAATCAAAATATTCGCATGAAGCTGGTGTTGTTCTTGAGGGTGTCATTAAATAAGGAATGTTAAAAATTAAATGTTTCTTAAGGTATTGAAAGTGTAAAAAATGTGTAAAAAGCTCTCAGCGAAATAGTGTCAGAGCTTTCCAACAGGCGGCGCGCTTCAATCGTCTGGATTACATGTATTTTATTAATTCTATTTTAATTTATTTAACTACCTTATTGCGTTTCTAAATGTTCGTCGCTAAATATATAAATAAATAGCAATAAAAAATTACTGTAAGGGTGGTTAAAGCCCCCCCAGCACTCAAATTGTAATAAAAACAGCACATGGCGTCTGTAAAAAAAATTAATTCGCACGCAAGGTTTTAATTAAAGGCAACTAACTATTTTTGTATTATAAATGAATGAACGCCAACCACTAGGTCAGATTAAGTGAATTCCCAGACATTAACATTGGACAAATAAAAAATGGATTTAAATGAATTTAAGTAACAATACATAATAAATACACAAATATTTAAAATGAAGTATAAAAGGACCGTCAAAAATTAAGCCAAAATTCATTAAAACCATTTCTGGCAATTAGCTTTGTGCTCCCCATAAAATACTACGAAATTGACTCAAAAAGATAAATTAAACGATTGCAATAAAGGACGAAGGACGACTATCATATTTTGCACACCCTCTGCTGATGGCAAACACATAAAATTACAACAAATAATTAAATTAAAGCCAGAAAGCATCCGCCACCCCTCCATGGCTGTAAAATTGCGAATCAAACTTTATGCGAACTTCCAAACAGCCACGCCAAATTTTGTACAACCCAACAAAAAGGACGAGCAGGATGGGGGGGGGGGGGAAGTCCGTTGGCCCATTACAACAATAATTGACTTCTCCCTATTCTGCGAAGCCTCTCTTCTCTCACTTCACTACTATACCAAATTTCCGGTGTATTTTGAATTTTTTTTTATTGTTGTTTTTCCTCCTTTTAATTATACAAGGAGACACACCACAGCGCCATCTACTTAGAAATATGTATATTGTACATCCACATATAGGGGTTGTATTTGTTTACGCACTTAAATGGCATCTCCACAATTACTGAAGTTGAATAGCATAAAAAAATGTGAAAAAAAAACGAGTCAGCATAGATGAAAATGGTTGAGAAAAGAATTACCCTCGTTTTGGTTTAATTCAATTTTGTATTACCTAAAACACCCCTGGTAGCTGACCTTGGTACTTGCCTACAATCGGAAGCCAATTCAGGGTTTTCCAGGAAACAATCTTAAATTTTGTATAATTTAATGAATTTCCCTCATCTTTAGCATCTAAAAACGCGACGTGACGCGCGGTTGAGCACACAATTAAATAATTCAACTTGAAAAGATGATTAGAGCATTTCAAGTTTATCAAAGTACGACGAACCACACTCATTTAACGGTTAAATTAATGTCTCACAGTTACATTCTATAATTACTTTTAGTTTTCTATCGCAGGAAAGGACTTTTACTTGAATCATGAATTTAATTTAAATACTTAAATTTCACAACTAATTTGAATAGTTGGGTAAAAAACATTAAAACGCCAAAAATTATGCAACTTGCACAACAATAAATAAAAGAAGTTGGTAAATGTGTCAAAAAAAAAGAAGGAACGAACAGTATTTACGTACAACTACATAAATGCGTTGGTGAGTAGACATTTATGATATTCCATCCTTTTATATCACCAAAACAAAATTATTGAAACACTGCTCGTCCATTCATATTTTTCATGTTTAAAATTAAAATATTTGCAATTAACTGACTGCATAGAATATGTATAGGAAAATAGAAAATGCAATTAAAGCGCAATAAATGCAATTAAATGTGAACTATTATAATCGCGTTTTAATGTTCTTCCACAATTTAAATTGGAGACACAAAGTGTGGCAGGCGATTGTTGTTGTTGTCGTCGCTGTTGCAATGTTGTGTCACAAATCACAGTGGTTTTTATCTGTTGCACGTTAAAACAGTGTACACAAAATGTAAAATACAATGTGAAAAAAAATGTAGCAGTGATAAAAATCAATCACAGACACACTAACACACACAAGCAATGCAAAAACACATTTAGTGTTTCATGAAATAAAAAAAATACAAAAAACCCTCCCAGCTCACTCCGCCTAAAGACTAACCGGGTGGGGGAAAAAAGGGGGTGGGGGAGGGATAGTCGTATGCAGTGGCAACTAGTATATGAGAGTTCATATATTTTCACAGAACTCAACAAAAAACAACAAACAAAAAAGAAAAAGAAACACCACCACTCCCAATATGGAGGCGATGACTTCCATTCTGACACTTTGTAGCGCCATTTGAAGAGTGATCGATTTGACCTAAATTTCTGATCGAAATCAATTTATCGTTTTCATCATCAATTTCTAACGAACTTTTGCTTTCTTTCTATATTGCACATTGTAGCTGTGTGTGTGTGTGTGTGTTTGTGTGTGTTTAGTCCTTTTCCCACACACTGAATATCATCAGAACAAACACCACCACCACCCCACCGCCAATCCCATTTTTATTTAACAAGTATGCGACCATATAGATGGATGTATATAATTACAGTCAGCTCCTTCACTTGTGATGATGTTACGTAATCGAATGTAACGTCGCGTCGTCGGGCTTGGATAAGAGTTGCATATCATATCAAATTAACAACAACAACAACAAAATTGCAAACATCTTTTCATTCAGAATATGTTTTACTTATGAATCCAAAAAATAAGAGGAAATAAAAAGATTGATTGTCAGTTGTGTGAAAAGCGAAAATGATTTATTACATGTTTAATTGCTGAATGAATCGTTACGATATGGCGTTAAGTGGTTAAATGGTAAATTCCCCCACATATTATGATATGTATGTATGTTATTACACAATTTTTATTTCATGCACAATCATTAATCTGTTACTGTAATATAAATAGCAATACACTTGCAGTTTAACAATAAATGAATCGTTGCTGTTTGTTTTTTGACAGCTGTCATATGAAATATATAAATATTAGTTATATATAAAATAATGCATAAAAATGACAGCAGCTGTCAACAATTAATAGCGATACCATCTTACATAACGATATGAATGCATTACATATTATGGAATGTACATAAAATAAGTAAGAAAGAGAGTGAGGAGAATTTTTGCCGTTACAATAAGGACACAAATATGTGTATTTACACGCCCTCTCCAAACACTTTATTATTACAAATACGTTGTGTGTATGTTAAAGAAAAAAAGGGTTTCATGTCTATTTTTTTGGACTTGGAACAGAGTATGGAGTTATTCTAAGTTAACTTTCTTTTCTTTTTTTCTCAAGAGATGAAGCCGCATTTCAAAAAACATTGTGTAAAATAGACAGACACGCCATTCAAAGAATCACGTACTTACTTAAGACGTCATGTGTGTTACGGGTTTATGTGGCTGTGTTGTGATGGTGACATTATGAGCAAGGATTGGATTGGGTGTGGAAGAAGGACTTGGTGGAGGTGTAATGTTTTAGATCAGAAAATGCACTTGATTTCTTACATTAATATGTAAAGACTATGTTTTAAACTTAATTAAATGCAAGGAGAATTAAGTCATTAAAATAATAATTAAAAAACATTTTAATCCTAATTCTTTCACAATTAATTTTAGTTTTGTTAACCAAAACCAAAAAAAAAGGAGGCAATCTTGATGTCAACATTAAAACACAATATGTAGCGAAACGAAAAACACCCAGTTGCACCAGCAACACGAATTACACACGAACTGTAATACTTTACATAGTTACACCCCGAGAAAACGATGGGGGGTGCAAGGACCAAAGCTTAATGTTGTGTACAGTCGAAATGAGTGGTGCACGAACACCAAAAAATAAATGCCGTTTTATTGTTGTGGCAGGGAGAGGAAACTTACAGTAATGAGAAAAATGTGTGCACGCCATAGGCGAACACAAAACAATATTAAAAACGAAGCATAACATACGGACATATTGTATTTAAGTTGAATTGAATAGACACACTTTGCGTGACTTTGTACAATTTTAAGAACATTTTCAGTCATATAATGTTGTGAATGATATGTTTCGTGTGGGTTGGGGGGGGGGGGGGGGTGAAACTACACCCCATAGAATACACAATCGGCATAGAAAGGCACATAAGTTGTGATTGGAAATTGTGCATGTAATTTAATCAATATTCCGAAAAGGATATTTTTTTAAACGCGAAAATGAACTGCGGAAAAAACGCGGTTCGTAAAATAAATTACCTAATTCCTAAATCCACGATTTTAATTGTTTAAAATATGTTGAGAATTGTTAAAAGAAAAAAAATGAAAAAATAAGTTGCATCCTTATGACAAAAAAGGACACAAATAAATAATTCACCATGAAAGATATTGTATGGAATTCATGTGTGGTGAAGAATGTGGTCACATTTTAAACCCCTACCACATTTCAAAACCACAAACGATTATTATTACCAACCCCCAATGCATCCTATATGTTTAAGGCACTATGGAGGTCGAAGGAAACACTTAATGTCATTGATTATTCATCATAAAAAGACAATGCGCATTTACTTTCAAAATTTTCATGCGCTCGTAGGTTCATGTCCCCCACCCCTCCCTCACAGACAGTTACAATTAGCTTTACACATGACACACGATGGAACGTAGACACATAGTGAACCACCACCATCAATTCCCCTAAATTCATCCCATCCTCATTTCATATTCATGCAGCAATGAATGACTCAAATGTACTCAAGCTGTCATTACTCAAATGTCGAAGTATCGTATTCATCCCCCCCTACTATAACATGGTCGTACAATGTGTACGTGAACCCTGGCACGGTTTACATACATGGTCGGCACTACATCAATGTTCTGTAATGCATTATGTATTCCCCCCGTCCACCCGACCTTCATCTTGTTTTAGAGAGCGTTCCAATTTCAGCCAAAATATTGCTTTCACCCCCTTCTACTTTAGTCTATACTTCATACATCATATCCGTCAGACCAGACTTAAAAACTCTAAAATACAGGGTGGTCCAGTAACTTTTTGAGTTTCGTATCATGGCAACACCGAACGAGTCACATTCATCAGATTTTGAAAGAGCTTAGAAGCAATTTAAAAAGGAACTTGTCTAAATTGAGGCGTTTAAAATTAAATGCTTACATTTAACATTGCCTAAATGTTGGCGAGTTAATGTAAGTGCATAAATAAAGACGATTAAATGTTGCGAACATTTTCATTTTTAAAGTCCTTATTTTATTTAAAGAGAGCGCACAACAATAAAAAACATGGGAAACAAATATAAATTCAAACATTCAAAATCCCTCGAGCTGATTCGCAATACACCAACTTATTTCATCAAACGCCTGAATGAAAACAAATAAATATTTGCGTCAACTTTTCATATTACATGCGCCTGAAGTTATACGCGCGCCAGCGTGTAATATGTGCGCTCGTATATTAAAATGGGGGAAAACATAAAAGGAGTAAGACAAAAATAACGTACACTTCGCACAAAAGTGTATTAAGTTTGCAAAAGTCAAATTGTTTGCATGAAATTGTTGTGTGAATGTCAAATGCAAAAGGGTTTGTTGGATGTAATTTGAAATTTTCGATCAAGACGTGTTTGCAATATTGCTGTCTTTTTTGTGAATGTGTTTTTAATCTGAATTCACATCCTTTTACATTGAAAAATATTTAATGTTCTATTTCCATTAAACTAAATACGTTAAAATGGCAAGCGGTTGATAAATTATTAATTTCAAACAAAGGTAACGGTTATAAAATATTTTTTTAAGGTTAGGGTTGAAAACGGATACTTTCTGAATTAGTTAAATCTTCTTTAAGACTTAAGAGAGGACTATTCAGCTAAAAACAAACTGAAGAAATTGAAACAATCCCATTTCAAATAACACAATTAAATTGACGAAATTCTAAACTCAATTACTCGTATCTAAACACAAATTTCAATTAAATGTAATGCATCCCCATCCCCCGGCCACACCACATTGCTTAACTTAACCCCACTAATGCCCAAAACATTTGAATATGTACGTAAGTCACAAATGTGAGCCCTTCATTTACGTCATCCACCTTGAATCCACCCCCCCCCCCCCTACGAATTTCAAACACATCGCACACAATCCCCCATTTTTGTCCGTTTTGCATTAGGTCGCTTATGCTACGATATGATGGGTGCCTTGAAAATACCCACATAAAGTTGAGTAGGTGTCTGAAAATGACATCATTTTGATTAAAAATTTGGCAACACACTATTTACATAAATATACATATTTCACATGCATCCCGGAGCAAGCACGAGGAGCTCTGCAATATACAATATTCAAGCGTGTATGAGTCGGTGGCGTTCCGTTTTCAACTCCCACAAGACTTCATCCAAATACATTCATCACGAATTAAATACAACCGCCCACACTAACCCCCACTGCAATACCCTTAAAAAGAAGTCCTTCGCCACCCTTCGTCTCCCCAATCCGGCATTTTACCTGGGTTGTTGGCCAACCACCTACATCATTTTAACGGTAAAAATTTCCATATAATAATTTTGTCTGGCCACCCACACCCACCCCTATTTTATCGTCTCTCCTTTTTCTAAATATTTTACTTGATTTTTTTTCATATTTTTGCTCTTTCATTTGGCACACATTACAACGGTTATTTAATTCAGCACCCTACAAAGGGGGTAGGGCGCCCACATCAAACCCCTCCAACCTACCCCTATCATGCACTAACTGTGCCATTCATTTGGCACCGTATCGCATCATGAATTTTTAACGAGAGACGCGATTGCATTTTACACATCACAATTTTTCTCCTCAACATCCCACGACAACTTCAAAAAGGATATTTAGTAAAAATCCTTCGACCTTCTTATCCAGACTACAATAAAATACAAGAAAATGAGCGCTTTACTCAGTCCCCACCACGTACTTTATAAAATGTTGTGGGCCCAATTCGGGGGGCATGAAAAAGCTTAATGTGACACAATTCAACACAGTCTCACAACATGTGTGACATTTTACCATTTTACATTCTTGAAAAGGCAGTATGTGAAAATGTGGCAATGCGCAAGGATTACCACACACACTCCGCAGGGAATGAAGGATTTGTCCACATAACATATATTGGGTATTAAATCCCATTGTTATAAATGTCAAAAACATTACGGTTGGATGAGGGGAATCTTGAGGAGGATTTGGGAAAAGTTGAAGCGAGTTGGTCTTGCGGTCAGTAATGTCAGTAACACAATATTATTTAAAGCACTTAATAATAATGACGTTAAAAGGTTATTATTGGTTGAATTTAATACAAAATTCGTCCCAGAAAAATATCCCACTTTTGCCCAGTCAAAAAAAAATCCCAGTAAAGCCTCTTCGACCCCTTCTTCAGGCGGTATTTATGTAATGGTTTACAAAAACACGACACAAAACGAAGGAGGAAAGAGATTTGGAAAAAAGAAAAGTATTTCAGTGGAAAGTGTGGTCAAATTTTTGGGAAAAAAAAAATGTTTTGGGGGAAAAAGGTTGGGGAGTGCTTGCGAGTAAATGTCCAAAACGATTACGTACATATCAGTAAATAATTTAATGACTACAATACGTTGTGGCCTTGTTGTACAACACCCCAAATTAAAGGAGACAAAATTAAATATGCATGAAGGTGTATTTTTGGATAACAACCAAAACAAAATAAAATAAATGGGAATCATTTTTTGATGTGGGACAAGCAAAAATGACTGTTTAAATATTCAGAGCAACAATTTTTCTACTGGTTTTACAATCAGCTTTTTGTTTGAGCACAAAAAGTGACTTCAAAGTGATGTCAAAATGATAGAAAATGGAGAAAAACAGGAAGGGGTGGGGGAACCATAAAGGTAGTAAGTGCTTCAGACCACAAACAAATTATATTAATTTCATGTTGTGCGTCATCAACCAATCGATTTCCCATACTTGAAAATAATATTTATTACACAAATCAAAGTAATGTTGTGCGACCACACAAAAAAAAGCGTAGTTACAACAAATTGAGCACTATAAGCAGGGGAATGTCATTAAAATGAAAATGTGTAACACAAAAATAAAGTTGTACAAGTGGAATTCTCTTAAAAGTTTGAACTACTTATACACAACAAAATTGAAGAAAAATACATCCTCCCCCTTCTCTATTCTTGTGCCCATTAAAATAAAAGAAACGTGATTCAAAAAGGTTGACTTACACAATATCAAAAACCAAACAAGTGGGCGACTAATGCACACACCACCCACACCACACCAATCAATTGAATTCATTGAAAATTTTCAAAATATGTTGTTGTTTTTTGTCAATACTTTATACCTGACACCCGTGTTGTCGCTGACCCACATACTTATTAGGTTAACACAAAAAAATAAAACATATTATTATTGTGGAAAAAAACAGGGGTCGACCTCCCCCTCTCCACAACACAAACACTCAAAAGGTTGCGTGATCTTATGACAATTGAACCCTTCCCGTCCTGATTCAATTGAAACGACAACACAAGCTTCCATTTTCATAGAATTCTGTAGGGACGTGTTAAATCATATTGCTTAAATGAACAGGATGAGGGGGGGGGGCACAAAAGGGGAAGAGGTGAAGCGAACAACATTTTACCCCTCCTTTCATAACAGTAAATTGCTTATGATCAAAACAAGTGTCCTGAATTGTGTGTGTGTGTTTGTGTGTTTGTAAAAAACACGAGGCTTCAGCACGCTTAACATTGAAGTGCATTGCCAAGGACACGTGGTAAAAAGAAATGCCACCCCCCACCCTCTTTAATTCCCCCTTTACTAATCGCTCATTCAAATTGAACAAATATACATATTTTAGTGTTTTGTAAAAATAATTGCAATGAATATTCATAAAGTGTGGGAGGATTAATATTTTGCACACAAATCTGGATCGGGATGATCGGTGTGGCATTTACATAAATTTTTATTCAATGTAATCTATGCGCATAAAATATAGAATTTATTCAAGTGGACACAATATTATGTTGGTGGTGCGTATGATTTCAAATGGCGACTGAATGACGCTTCAATTAAAAATAATATCAAGGATTTATAACAAAAAAAAAACAACAAAAAAAACATTGAACGTTTTGTAGTAATGTTGGATGGATAAAATTTGATTTAAAATCACAGTTAAAATCATCAAAAGGGTAAGAGGATGCATATTTAAACCATCATCCAGGAGAAACCCAACCCAATATGGGAATATCTCCTATTTGTGGCTGAAGACTGACTGAATTTCCAACCATGTAAATAAACTATATAAATAAGCCATGAAATAAACCAAACAGTTAATAGAAAAAAGCCCACACAAGTTACTTAACCCAATCAGGCAGAATATACAAATCGTCAAGTGCATATTATTATTACTCATGATAAATTGTGGTCGATGTCACAACACATTTACATAACTGTTGTGAAGCACTTAAACTTCATACAGGATGCAAGAGACACACTCTCTCTGTCTCTCCATCTATAATATGGTTGCAATTGCATTTGCCACAATGCAGTGCAAAGCGACGCTTGCCAATCTGATCAATGCCAACAAAATGTTAAGTGCACAATGGCACACAACAATAATAAACAATTGTAATAATAACACACACATTTGTGTCTCTCAGCCCATCTAAGCCGTAACATTAGATAATGTGATACATTTTAAACGAAACGTATCAAGTTATTTTATTTTATTTATTTGTTTGCAAATACTGCATTTCATTGCAACTCAATGCATATAGTATTAAGAGTGGGGTGCAAGTAAAGAAATTAACGCGTATTGGTTTACAATTGTTATTGAATAAAGGGGGGGGGGGGGTTGGGGAAAACGGAAAGACAGAACATTTGATTAAGTCCGTGGAATTATAATAAAACGCCCGCAAGTACGATATAGCATAACCCCTAGGCGTTTAATGTTTAATTTATTTGCAATCGATTTGACTACAAAATTAATCCAACAAAATATTACAGCAAATTGCAATTTAATAAATCACAAAACAAACTTAAGTAATAACTGCACGTCTCAATTAAAATGCAACAAATGCAACTAACACAAAACATGTGCCTCAATATGTGAGTGATTTATGACATTAGGATAAATAAGCATGACGTGTGTGCCCAGCAAAAATACAACTGCGTAATCTTTTATGCAAGGAGTGGAAGAAGCGCGTGTCCATCAAACTCCCCGCACTAACTGCCCCCAAATATTGTATTTTTAGTGCATATATAGTGTTTGCATAATAAATAACATGTTACACGCATCATCGACGCCGAGAGAGAAAGAGAGCGAGCGAACGAGAGGGAATTCGTTAGCGTTTACGATAGGCACGATTAATGAAACAAAATGTGCAGCCATCGCGCGTCCAAATCAATCAATCAATCAAGCTGAAATTATTGCTGTTATGACGCGTCTTTTTTCATGGCATGAGTGCGTCGACGTGCGCTTTAATGTCTTTAGAAGAGGCTGCAGCCTCGATGTAATATGGTGGAAGGTGTCAGACACATCTGTGGCCACACATTTCACTGTTATTGCAATCGCAAAATAATATAAACACAATTAATTTTCTGTTATAAATACTAATCAAGGAAAGATGTAATTTTAATATTTTATTGTTGTTCCTTTAAGTATGTTGTCCTTAAATGTTTTGTTAACGTAATAAGAACATCCTTATTATGCTTTAAAATTAACATAATCAAATCCGTGAGTCTAATTACACAATTAAAAACAAATCAAGCATGTCAGATATTTAATTAAATCTCCTTTTTACAAGGGTTGGGGTTGGAGTTGTAACAAATTTAAAACATTTCCCAACAAAAAAAAAGGGATGCTATCAAAATACGTTTTATAAATAAATAATACAGAGTTGGGGTGACATGATAAAATACAATTTTATTAGCTACCCTAACGTTAACCTACAAATCCACCCCATCATTGGACGCGCAATGTATAATTGATTAAACTATGCGATACATGACAGAGAGGAAAAAGGGGAATGCGTATTTTGACCGACTGGCCATCATCCACAAAAACAAGCAGACACACAAACACACGCAGCTACACAAAATAAACAAACAAATTGCCGTGGTATATTCAAGTGAAATGTGGGTCAAATCCTTTAGGGAGCAAGCATGATGATGACGAGATGCAACGCCCCAAAAAAAAAAACAAACACAAATCAAAACCAACAACTATGTAGTTACAGAAAGAGCGGAGTACGCAAAAACTATGATGCTGATGTAAATCCGTGAGGGCGGGAGGCCACATATTGAATTTGCACAGGTGAAAATTGAATCGATGCTGCAACTAAACTGGGGGAAATATCCGACGGGCATTATGAAAACGGGGCAAAAGCCGCATTCCAAATGAATGGACATTTGCATTCAAATGCAATTAAATTGTGTGCACCCAAAAACGGTATGAATTGCAAAAGTCTAAATCAAATGCAACAATAAGTGCAATTAATTTTTTGACACACAATTTCAATGCTGTATTAATTACACAAAAATATTCATCAAAAAGGGGACGCCAGTTGAATTGGACGTTAATTTGATGTTAATTCGCCTAAATGTGGACAAAAGCAAACATATTGGCGATAGAAATTAAATTGCATTCAGGCGCTGAAAAGTGAAAACTAAATGACGGATGGCAGGCGTTATTGTGCATTGATTGCCTTTTTGGCAGTAATTAACATGTTTGTTTAAAAACAACTCCCCAATTTATTTTTATTTTTTTTAACTTTTGATACAAGTGCATCCACTTGGTGTGCTATTCAGCATTTAATTAAATGGAAGTGAATCTCCACACAACCACACCGTGGACACTGCGATAGGAATCTTTATGTGCCTGCGCGCGCTTATCAAAGCAATTACGCTTCGTTTACAATTTAAAGTGATTGCCCAGAAAAACTTAATAACATTATTATTAAAGACCCAGCGCGGTCATATCTTTACCGACAAAATGTGTAAACGATATTCGAGCGGCCAATCAATCGGAGTATTATGTACATTGTACACGCTGTGGCGGTTTTCGCCGACCCGTTGGAAATGAATTGAAAATGTTCCAGATAAGCCTTCAGAGAGTTCAGACCAATTAAACACTTTACAGGGTTTACAAGTGTGCGTCGCGGACGGCGGTGCTATCAGTTAATTGAAAAACTTGCACGTTTTTTTTTGGGGCAACATATCGTCATTTTTGGCAAATGAAACAAGAATAGCTTCACTTTATCATTTCATTTTTATTTTTGAAACATTTTGTGGTTTGTTTTATTATTTGTTTGCACGATATGATGGCGTGTTGTTTTTTTTTCTGCTATGTTTTAAAATTAATTAATTAAAAGAAGCCAAACTAATGTTTGCCCAAAAAAAAAAAAAAAAAGGTCAATAATTTGAAACATTAAATTTACTGAAATGCAATCAATTAAATAAAACAAATAAATGCACAATGCAACACAGATTGATAACAAACCACATACTTAATGGTTGTTTCAGCCTTTTATTGTAGCGCCATAAAAAGGATCAGTGACATTTCAAAGTCCCTGCATCACCCCCATGGGCTTACAGCGTAGTAACCAAACACAAACCGCATACAAATATTATTCAAAACCACAAAATGAGTGCACACAAAGCCACAACACTCGATGACGATTACGTAGGCATAATTCAGACAACAACGATGTAATGTTAAAGCGACAAAAAGGCTGTATTATTTGACCACAAATAAAGGATTACATTCGTTCTAACTTACAACAATATTTTGTGAGTCAATTTATAAAAATAAAATAACACTTCATAAAGAGATTAAATAATGAATTACTTTGAATTTAATTAAAATCAATTCAATATTAAATAACAAAATGAAATAAATAAAAAACGCCTACACAGTGTTTAGAACATCTACTACAATTAAAAGCACACATTAAGGCGCAATTTAAAAACACTCTGGTGTCAAAAATAATTAAATGTTTTAAAGAAAGAAATATTTAGATCTTCATTTTAAAGCGGGAATAAATCAAAAAATCAACTCACTGTCACAACAAAAGATAGATTTTTTGGGAGGCCTTATGTTGTCAATATACAAAATGTACATGGGTTCATCATGCTAACTATTTTAAAAGGACCACATGCAATGTGGATTTCCCCATCTCATTCCACAATATCACAACAAAAGGGAAATAATGATGCTCATGGCATGACGATTAATAATCCCTCATTGCGTGTGTTTGACTATGTGACAAACTGCTGTAGCTGATTTAGATGTGCACTGTGTGTGTCTGTCTGTTGTTGTGTGTATGTGTGTGTGTGTGTGTGCGCAAGTATGGGGGAGTGGATATTGTGGAAGACCCCCCGGATATTGATAGTTATTCAAAGATGATCTCTTGACAACAAATAACAATAGCAAAAACTACTTTATGTACAACTACAACAAAAAAATTACAATGCCAACCAACCAGAGCTTTGGCGTCTTGTTTTGACATAAATGGCTGGAGGGTTGTTGTTGTTGGACGGCTGGTGTTTTTTTTTGAAAGTATTATTGAAAAGAAAGCGCTTTAATTTAACACGAATTTGTTGTAAAATGTAAGACTACATTCAATAACGCCTAAATGTTAAAGAAAGACTACATTTTGGCGAAACTTTATAAAAAAAACAAAAACATTTAGGCGTTTTTCTGCATACAACATTGTTTTTAACATAACAAGAAAATGCATCGAAAGTCACGTATTTAAAACAATTAAATAAATTGAATTTTTTTCCATCAAACAAAATATATTTTATTGTTGCCTTTCATTTCAATTTCACCACAATTATTATTGGTATAAAGTTTATTTCATTAAAATTTTAAACTGCAACAATGTTTAAAATTGACTTTTGAGTTCGCAAACATTTATTAAATTGCAATTTATATTTATTATTTATCACCGTACAAGGGTAAACAGTGGACATGCCATAATGCTTATTGCTTCGATATAATATAATGCCAACAGCGCCACAAGACACAAAGAAAAATGGCATTTCCAATTCATATTGTGTGTTGTTTTGAGTAAACAAATTGATAGTTTCAACATTTTTTTAGTCATTGAAATGTTTGCAGGATTGTGATTGCGATAAGAGCGTGTGGTCATATTAAGGACAATCGATTTTTTTGTGTTCAATTAAATCAACAAATAAAAAACGAGTTGCATAATTGGAAAAATTAATTCAATAATTTTATAATTGAAAAAAAAGGACTTACGATGCATTTGAAAAAATTAAAAATTAAAAATTCCCACACATAAGAAGTTAACATTGACACACGCACAAAGCCAAGCTAATCCCTTAATTTTCTGCAACGTATGTACCTAATCAAGCACCTGTCATTATGTGGTGACATCAAATTTGTCAAGGATTTAAGGAAGTTCAGTGCGCTCCACTTGTTTTACATGCGTGATAAGCATATTGATTGTGTCAACATGCCAAAGCACAAACACACACACACCCAAAAGTACACATGATGTAAGACAACGCACGCATCTGTGCGTCCCCATAATTGAGGGCGGCGTTCTTCAAGCTTTTTTGTTGTTGCGATGATGCTTATGGCCTTCATATGCGTGGGGAATCGTGTGTGTAAGGACAAACTTTATGTGGCACAATTTGATGGCATCCTACACTCAAAAGTAATTGAGAATGTTTACAGAAGTGGCTGTGTTTTGGCCCACCAACCCTACCCAAGCTTCCTCTCTCTGCCCCCAAAAAAAAAAAAAAAAAGACAACAGGACAATGAGTATCAAATCGGTTTCCTTGTAACGCATGCTTTGTGTGTCCTTGTGTGTGTGTGAGTGTGTGTGTGATTTGATACATAACAATTTTATGGCAACAAAATTTGCTATTTGAAATGGTTTACATATGGGGTTACATAAATGTGAGGAATTTCATATAAGCATTTTTGAGTATGGTTAGAGAATTTAATATGAACGTGAAGATTGCCGCACTGTTTGCCACCGCTTATTTAACCCATCAAAGAATGTTGCAAATACTTGTGCCAACACACATTTTTAATAAAATTGCAAAGCAATGATAACAACAACATCAAAAAGAGGTGGAAAACCCTTGAAGATATGCATGAAAAGTAAAATATTATATTAAAAGACTACATTTGGGCGTTTAATTAAAAAAATACTTTCAGCGTTGTTTAATTATTTTATAAGTTTACTTTTATTTCTCGTATAACACTATTTGAATTAAGAACGTGACCGCAATTTATTTTAATTCTATGAATGATCAATCAAAAGCCAGGGCTTAAAAAAGGACTATAAAATTTAATTTTACTAAAAAAACATCGCTTGAAAAATAATTGTTTTAAAACAACAAAAATCTCCACATAAACTGAAAACGCCTTCGTTCAGCAGGGCATTTTCCTCACTTTAAAATTAAGCTCTGTTTTATTATTATATAAGTACGGGTATTAAATATAAAAAGAATTCATTTCAGTTTTCCCACTCGGTGTGAAAATAGTTATCAGAATAAAAGCTACAGAAATTCATGCTTGACCATGTCTTCCACCCAACTCAGCACACAAACTATAAGCATACTGCATAATACTCTAAAAAAAAAGAAGAAGATAAACAAGCAAAGAGCTCCGAGAAATTCAATTAGTTGATTAAATACATGACAACACACCTAGTTTTCGTTTATACTTTGTTCGACGCGTACACAAAACTAATATAAACAACAAAGTACATTGGGGCTGATGGTGAATGCCCGCTGGTGAGTCATCGTGTGGCATGCGGAGACGCATATAGTCCTTATTTACCGTCATAATCCCTTAGTGAAAATTAAATGCAACAATAAAAATAAAAAAACGGTTAAGAATTGTTAAATGAAATAAGTCTGTTTGCATAAAATTAAAACATTGAGCATTAATTAATTAAAACTGGGTCAAAAAAGGCAGACAACTTGCTTGGTTTTAAGAAAAATGAGGGACTTAATAAAAAACACTAAGCTTTAAAAAAAACTGAAAGACTTTTAAAATAGAGAACTGATTCGGTTTTACATTTCAGTCAATAATGAAGATAAAGTGAACCGCTCCTAGCATTGACATAACCTCACAAAAAAAATCACAAAATAGCACGGCTCAACATGACTCAGAACAAACTGAGGTTTTAAGTGTAAGGAACGAAAAAATATTAACCGTTACTTGCAATACCATTTAAATTCCATTTCCTACCAATATCACCCAGCGTTACAGTAAACAAACACACAAACGCCGAAATGCCTACACTATTGTTTGGTAGTACGTACACCAGGTTGGCGATGTAAAAATAACGGAATAAAAAGCCGCATCATCGTAATGTTATCAACCAACAACAAGAAAGGAAAGTAGCAAACAAAAAAAGGACTCGCACATACAAAAAAAAACAAAAAAAAAAAACGAAGAGACGATGAAAAATTGTGTGTTGTTCCACGTATAAGCGACCTGTTGAGTAAACACAATCTTCTTAAAAAAAAAGAAGAAGACAAATGTATGCGGTGGATGTGGTTGACAAATTGCGGCTAAACTGTGATATAATGTGGGAGATATAATAAAATTGCGAGATGTTGACTGAATACGGAAATGGTGCGATTTTTTTTCTTTATTTGCACACTTTCGAAGTGGATTTATTGTCTCAATTTGAAGGAAACTGTTACATTTTTGTATAATTAATTTTGAACAATTAATAAAATGAAGATGATAGTAAAGCGTATTGAGGGACAAATAAAAAATTGCCTACATCTGTACTAAAACAAAGTAATTTAAAGTGAAGTCTACATCGAGGCGCATATTCTAATTACAATATGTCATGCGGTCATAACGAAACAAGACAGGTCAAAACACACGTATCAAAATATTAAATTGGGTTTTGAAAATTGTTGTAGTTCTTTTTCTTCTTAAACATAATGAATATTCATGTAAATTCAAAAATGAACGCACAAATGCATTACATTGTAACACCCCGACGAAATTTTCAGATTCTCCAATGATACAAAACATATTTACACACACACGCACGCATAAGATGATTTGGGCAAAATTCAACTTTAATATAATCACCTGCCAGATAAACAAGTAATTTATCTACACACATATTAAGGATCAAACCAAAATGCCCCTTCTTTTAAGTATGTGTGTGTGTGTGTGTATGAGGGAAGAGTCCGGAGAAGGTGCAGTTGATGGCGACGCGACGATGCGACCGGGAGTGGCATCAACCATACATATAGCAAGAATATTGGCCACTGTGAGAGGCAAAATTTATGGAACATTCCATGCATTATGAGATTACACAAATGTCAAGTTGGGTGAATACCGTTAACGCGCTCTCTCCAGTCTCTACCATATCGTCAATGGGGCTCTCAACCCCCTCCCCCCACAACTCCCTTGCAATCTGCCCAACCCACACGCGTCCTCCTTTCATTGTATATAATATCTCATAGATTGTATGGAGAAGAGTGGCACTCAAGAATTATTATGGCATCTCTCTACACATGCACCCCCTCCTCGATCATAGCGTGAAAGGCATATTGTGTGACCCAACTCAATATGGATGTGGTGGGGGTTGAATGTGTGCGTGCATTATGTTTTGCATATTCACATAAAATCAAATCAAAATACACTTGTTGTTCATTTGCGAATTTACGACAACAACGCGTGATACTCAATATTTGAAGTTATGTATTTTAAAATACGACAATTGCGCAATATATGGTTTGATATTTTCAATATTTGCAATTGAAAATGCACACCATTAAAAGTGTATTACTGCTATAAATATTAACGACGCAGCAGTTGAGGTTTTCATTGTCGAATTTTGTTTTTATTACCGCACAAGGTGCGCAAATAATACAATTCAGTTATTTGCCTAAATGCAGGCAATAACTTCATTTAATTATTGTGCATTTCATTAAATGATTGCCTACATTTTGATGGTTTTTTACTGTAAATATGCTTTTATGTATTCTACCATTCAAAAGCAGAGCAAAAAAACTTTACATTTTGAATAAAGTGAATAAAACCCTATAACTGTAACTGTACAGCAACAAGTTACTTAAAAACCCTTTATTGCTGAGCGTTAATAAAACTTCATGTTTACTCATCACAACATTACAAACTGAACGTATTGTATTATTGATAAAAACCCACTTGAATGCGGATTTTCTAAAAAAGAAAAAAAAACTACAAAAAACGCCTAGATGAATGCAAACCGCGCCAACAATTTTGTAGTGGCACTACATTGTTGTAAAAAAAAATTGATTGAATCGCATATAATACATTGAATATGTATTTCATAACATTTAATACCGTTCTGGTTTTATGTATTTGTCATTCCTCCTTTTTCTCACTCATCTTGACATAACGGGAAAGGATGTGACGTACATATGCATCAATATGTATGCTGGGGGGCTTACAATTTCCGTTTTTAAATGCAGTTTTCAATTGTCGTAAATGTACAAACACACACACACATGTTTCTCATAAAATTCTTTTCAATTCATTACATCCACACTCTTTTCTATAGACACCCTTTTGAAAATAATTCAATGGTGTGGAATTTGAATAGATTTTTATTCTGTTTTTTTACTTTTTTAAACATGTCATCCTTTTATAAATGCAAAATGGAGAATTCGATTGATTTTTTTTTGCAACCTCTTTAACAAATAATTTAAAAAGCATTTATAACGTTTTGATTCAATTATTGTGTTTAATTGTGATATAAATTAATGAATAAAATATGATGATCAAAACTATAATTTCAATAATTTCTCATGAAAATAACGGTAAATATTAAAATGCAGTTAAATATGAAAAAATAATAATAAAAAAATTTAATTTAATTTCCCCACGATACGATTGTGTAAATTTAATGCAGTTTTGATGAAGTGCACCCCTCCCCCCCCCCCCCCGTCTCGACCCACTCCACCATTCATTATGATGCGGTCGGCAATTTAATGCTTTGAGCGTATTTAACTGCCGAGTACAGTTACATTATTTATAGACTAATTAATTAATGTGTTTGATCAGTCTAATTGGCGTAAATGCTATGCATTGAGGTTGACCCGTTATGGGAATTATATGATGACAAAGCGGTTATTGATTGTTACAACTGTTATATGCCCCTATTGGTATGAAGGATTACAATGCTGTTGTGTGTAGACATTTGCAATTTAGCGTAAAGCATTTAAAATAAACTGTAAAATTTTAATATTGTAAAAAAAATTCTCCGAAACAATGTTTAATATTTTAAATGTGAATTATGTATTATTATTGTGATTTAATTTTATTTTAAATTTGTGCTAATGCAATTGAAAATTGATAAAACACCACTGAACCCAACCCCGATTCTTGAAAACAAAAGAAATGTCCCAATTACTTACAGAAAGTGGTTGGTCAAGCGTGGTTTTTAACAAAAAAAAAAAAAAGAAAAATTCCCAAAACATCATTATTGGACGCACCCTTATTTGTGTGCTTTTTCACCGCACCCCCATGAGCTTATTGAGCTTGCTTGTCCGTGCTGCACTCTCTAATACACACACACACACACACACACACACAAAGCGTTCACCATTGAAACGCCAAACGGAAATGAGTGTGGAAGCCCAACGTGAAATGCCACACACCACACAAAGTACCCAACCTACATCTAACGGTACACCCTGAACCATAAATAGTAAAAAATATAGTCCTCATATAAATATAGGATAGATAATATGATGTATTGCAAAAGCCCCAAGAGGGTAGTAAAAATTCAACACAACATTTTGTCCTACATTTTCATTTCCGACCATTTCGTATCTGTGTGGTGGCTTTTGGGTTGCCGTTTTTTTTTTTCGTTGTTCTTTCATATTTTTCTTCTTCTTTTTTTTGTGTGCAAGAAGTGTATGTCATAAAAACTCAACGACTTTCTCATTGTTGCTTATTCCATGTCACATGTGCAATCTCTCGTCTAAATGTACTACAGCAAAATATTATTTGTGTGCAGAAAGGAATGTGTTCTCTCTCCGTACATTTCAAATTGAACAACTTACAGAAATTTCTTTCACAACTTATAACCGAAATTGGAAAAAGAATCCTTTTTTTTGTGTTAGGAAAAATTCTTCTGCAGAATAGATTAAAATACTTTTTGACACGTAATTGAATGTCACTTGAAACAATCGATTTATTTATACGTTACGTGTTGGTACATGAACACATTTTTTGTAACGTGTGTGTGTGTGTCTGCCTTGAAAAGTTGTAAACTTCAGAAGAATTCCGCACCCACAATATCCAACACAACACGCGAAATGTACTTGAGGCAGCAGCACATTAAAGCAGGTTGCTGGATTTGTTACCATAAAACGAAGGTGCAGCAGCCACCGGAGTGAAAAAAAAGTTTGACGTACCATAACTCACACCCTCCATTGCGTCACCCACAAAATAGTCATCCCTTTCAGCTGTCGACAGAGGGATACACCATCGATCCAAATCGCATATTTCTTTGATAAAATGTGACAAAATAATGTGTGGAGAAAAAAAATAGAAGAAGAAAATTTAAATTAAATAAAATTCTCATATCCTTGTGTTTCTTTTAGTATGTCCTCAAATAATTCGATACAGTAGTGATACAAAAAAGTGAACAATATTCAATAATGGTTGTCAATAAAAATTGAAAGGCGCAGTTTGCTTTGACAGGAATTCGACGTTTCCTGAATCATCGCCATTAAAAAATAGGGCTGGCATAAATAAAATTCGGCAAGATTATTCCTTTTGTGACGTAGACGATCACAAAAAAATATTTTGTAATAAAAACCCAGCCCAACCATTCAAATTTCAGAAATAGTTTAACATACGGTATTTTGATTTACAACAAAAGCGTATACTTGTATCGTGTATAAAAATGCAGCACTTTTGCGTTTACCGTATCGAAAACGGGACTTTCCATACTGAAGCAATGAATAACTCCATATGAAATGGTAATCACATCAACAACGGGATTCGCTTCAATGCAATATGATTTACAAACTATTGTAAATTCCATTTCATATCCACAACAGTATTTAAATTATGTACTTCCGGTGTAGTAAATAAAGTAAATATTGCATTTTATTAGATTTTGATATCTCATCCGAATTGTGATGCACTCTCGAAAGCACTTGTGTAATATATGAAAGAAATTTTCGGGGTAAACAATGTGTAAGCACACCACCCAAATCCACCCACTTCCAATACAACTACAAAATTTCTTCAAAATATCGACTGCGATGATCCAATTCACTGAATGTGCTTGATAATATAGAATTTAGAACCGCTGTTCTTCATTACAACGTCTTTTGCTGTAATATTGTACCACCCCTTCTCCCCTCCCTCCCACACATTTATTTCCTTACGGAACTTTCAAACAGATAAACCAATTAAACACAACTACCACCCAACTATCAACCCTGCGTATTATGTGCAGGGTAGTCAAAACACACAAAAGTTGGCGCACTCGAACTCAATACAACAGATGTAAAGTTCGCTGAATAGGGGAGGGGTTTGGATGGATGTTGAATGGGGGGGGGGGGGATGTTTAAAATATAACTGCAAACGTAAATTAATCAAATTCAACTAATCAACTAAGAACTTTCATTTCATCGCCCCCACCACCATTTCTTCTCAATTCAAGTAGCAGTGAAGAGGGTGAGGGCTGTTGATGAGGAATTTCTACCACCATAATAACAGCATTCCTTACTCCATCCCCACTCCCCACCCTGATGCAATTTTAATCGCTTCAAAATTCCGTTCAACAATATTGAGCGCTTTTCGTATTTTAGTAAATTTAGTTGTTATTTTATCTCCCTTTCTCTCTCTCTCTCTGTTTGTCTCTCTCTTTCTTTCTTTCCATGTTCAAATGCGACTGCCTCTTTTTACGTCATGACTTTATGAACAACGCGGTAATTAACGGAACCACCCTTTATTATATTAAATATCTTTGTTTAATGTAATACATCAACCGCATTGATATCCTGCAAGCAAGTGAGTTCGTCCTTATTCAAATTATTAAGTAATTGTTGTGGCGTCATTTAATTGGGATACAAAATTAATGTTTGTAAATTAAGGGGCGGCGGAATTAGTGTAATTAGAATACACGTGCGACTAAAATGACGTGTCGCACACACACTTGTATGTCAATGCGAGACTCATCAGGAGACTCTTCACTCCCAACATATGGATAAAAGGATGCACGGATGAATATGTAGTGGCGACGATTCGACACACACACACACACACACACACACACAGGCAATCGCATATAAGACCCCCGAGTGGCACGCGTGGGGAACACATCTGGTTTCAAAGCTAATTTCAAATTCCTTGAATGTGCGCTCCCATTTTGTTTTGGTTTATTATATGCGTTACGCGGCATTTTGGAGTGTGTCGTTCCCGTATTCATTCCATTATGGGTCACACTACACCTAGAGAGAGTATAAAGTACGCGTCACAATGGATGAATGCACGTTTACCACGTACACCGCTGCGCATTCATAGAGTTGGGTGACGACACCGTGAAAATGTGGGGCGCCGTATTTTTGTATATTTTTTTTCTAGCTCTTTTGCTTTTGTGCATTTTTTTTAATTTTTTGGTTCAAACAATTCCAAGAATACTATTTTTAATGTGTGATGTGTGTAACGATGGGATGCGTGTGTCAATCATCAGAAGATGTGTGTGACGTTTGTGGTGAACTTCACTTTATGAAAATGGAGTGATTTCATTAAAATTAAATCTCATTTTTGGTATATTGCATCATCTTGGGGGGTTTTTTTTAGAGTAAATTGGAGAACAAAAATGAATGTTGAGAAGTAATGGAGAATATTGCAGGAAACTTAATCTTGTAACATTTTTTAAAATAAAGACAATAATAATAATATAAGCTTAAATAATTGTAAACAAATTATAATCAAGCCAACTAAACTAGGCTGAATTAAATTTATCCCCATTTTCAATCTTTTAAAAGTTTCCCCAAAAAAAAAAAAACTTTAAAAATTATAACAAGCAAAACATTCACAGAAAAATGTCGATACGCATCCAGATTATCAGAATAAATTACCAACAAACGAAAATACCGGAAAAAAAAGTGAAACAACAACAAAACTCCTCAAATATGGCCAAAAACACAAAAAAAAAACACGCCTCAAAAAAAAATTACCATCATCGAAATCGACACGAAGCCGACGACCTCTGCCACACAATATGTTGTGGTCGTTATCTCGCAAGTATGTGTTAATTTTGTCGACGCAGCAAACCCCCCTCCCTCCCCCCTTCCACCCAAAAAAAAACACCAAAATGAAGAAGTGAAAACGAAGACACAAACAAAGAAATGATATAAGTTAAGAGTATATGAGCTTATTACGATGATTGACGGCATTACCGCGACTTGTAGTCACATATTATTATATTCTTTTATAAATATTATACACATTATATTCATATAAATCGCGGGCATCATCGCACGCGCGACACAAAATGACATCACCCAAAAATAAAACAACAACAACAAAAAACGCACCAAAAAAAAAAAAAAAAAAAACGACCGCAAACGAAGTGGTGTGACGCCTTTCGTGCACGCACCTGCAAAACAAAATATTAAGGGACGAAATGCGACACAATATTATAATGTACAGTTATAGAAACTGTTAACCACATAATATTTTGCTTTACACGGCGCACCGCATTGCAAATCATTTTATACAAATAAGTAATTTCCTGCAACATTGCACGGTATTCCGGTGAGTTGCAGCTTAATAGTCATTTTCAACAATGGAACATGATGTGGGAGAAGGGTGGTGGGGGAGACAGTCCTTATGCGCTATTTTTGAATTACAAGCAACCAACGTGTGTGTGTGGGTTTTCCCATCTCAATGCACACAATAGTGCAACGGATTATATTCTGTGCAAAAGTTTGTGAAAGACTTCTCCTCTTTGGGGAGAATTCTACATTAAAATTTTACGGGAGGGGGTGGAGGTGGTTTGGGGGAGCAAAGGACTTCGTTTGGAATCATTTAAACGGAAGTCATAATATATTGAATTGAGATCAATGGGAGAAGTTTGCTTTCTAATTTCCATATCCTTTTGAAAATGTGCAAGCTTTACTACTTGGTATTGCACAAAAAAGTGCATAATTTATATTATGCTGTGTGTAGAGGAGAAGAAGGTGGTGGTGGTGGTGGTGGGGGTTTTAGTGTAATAAAATACACACAGCCTTTACACACAATTGACTTGGAAATTGAATAGTATCCTAAATTTTGCAAATAATTTGACGACATTTTCTGGCATGAAATTTTGTGCATGTGTGAATTTTTTATTGGTTCACATTTTGGAGAATTATGAAACATGAGTTGTTGTAATTTTAATACCCCCCCCCCGCTCTCCCCCAATCAAATTAACAATACAAAAATAAAATATCATATAATATAAAATAAAATCACTCCCATTAGCACAAACAAACTGAATTACGCGTGGATTTTCATCAGAATATTATAATCTGTCTACCTCTCTCTCTTTCTCTCTCTTTGTCCTCATCCCACTCTCTTCCGCTGTCATATTTAATTTAAATTACGCGTCGTTTTATCAGTTTGAAATTAAAATCAAAAGTCTATTTCAAATTTTAATCACACACAAAAAATCTTTGGCGCAACTTTTATAACGGTCATCACCGCACCCAAAACTTCAAGATTCATTAAAATCACAATGATATATTGCAAAATGCATAGCACACACAAGTAGCAAAGAATTTTAATTTGGATGACAATTTTGATTAGAAAATGCTTCACGTTAAAAAAAATTATGAAAAAAAACAACATTACGTCTATTAAGTAGGCGAATGCAGCGCGTGTTGCATTACGGTACATTGTTGTTAACAAATTTAACCGCATTTAGATTAAATAAAACTCATTTACAAAATGAGATCAAGAAAATGTGTATATTAAGGAAGGAAATTATCATTAAAAAATATCTTTTGGCGTCAAAATGTTTATCTTAATCATGCATGTGCGTGTGCATCAAGCGAAATCTCTTCCGTGTTGAAAAGAGGCGGCAGCAAGCAGACATAAGTGTGCATTGGGCCTCACATATTATTATGCATAATAAAGTGCACAGTGCACAAACATAATATAATATATAATAAATGAGTGCACTCGCGAAAAATTAGTAAAATACGAAAATGGCATATATTATGCATTAAATATAGTAATAATAATAATGTGGTGCCAGCAGGATGAAACGGCGCGAAAAAGAGCGAGCTTATACTACAGCACATGTGTCACGGTGTTGTTATAAAAGATGACGTGTGCATTGGGGCATCAAGAATAACATAACTATGTTTTATTATGCGTAATATATACTTTACTTCAAATATATATATATATAGCGCGGTGCCGGCACTCATCGTAGAGTATTTTAATGAACATTAAATTATATTCGGTGTTATAAATAGCGCCCATGAAATGCTAATTATTGGCCACTTTTAATTTCAAATAGAGTTATACCATATACACAATTTTGAAAGAAGAGAGAATAATGCAGCGGCAACATGAGCCAGCGAGCCAGCGTTGAGAGAGTAAGTGCGCAATAAAATGCGAATGGGTGGTGCGAGACTGTTAAAAGTAATTTAAAAATTATTTTACTTAACCTGTTACACATCTCTGGACAGATTTTTTATTTTTTTCCTCAAATTGCACATAAATGTCGGGATGAAATGCAGAGGTCCCATTAACCTCGATTCATCTAATTGTGTTCAAGTACTTTCATTTTATAGACATTTACACACATTATTAAGTGCATTGTAAAACAAAACAAAAAAAAATGCAATTTGCAACATAAATGCAGTGCAATTCTCTTAAAAACACGTCCAATAGTTTTATCGTTTTTAATTAAGAGAGCTTTAATGCTTTTTGTTTTTTTATGCGAAACCACGTTAAAACTATAAACAATGCAACGTTTCGTGTTGCACACTATAATTAATCAATAAAGTGTCGTGTAATTTATTTAATGAAGCCATGTATTTTGACAGATGTGTCACCGATGCAACGGTTTTATCAAACTGACAAATAATTGTATAGTCAGCTATTAATAATTGACCTAATACCATTTACGCGGCAATACTTAATAATACACCGTTATAATTACAGGGAACCGATTTAATTACCCATTATTTTAACTGTTCATATAATTGTAGTCCTTACTACAGTTTATTTGATATTATTATTAATTTCGCTATTTAATTGCTTGTCGGCAGTATTTATTGTGTGTTACGCAATGTGACTGTAATATTATGGTCAAAGCCTTTTTGCTGCACATAAAATAACGATGATATCGCTCCCGACAGCAAAAGCACAGAAATGCATAAATGCATGCGGTAAAGAGCTGCCAAATGCATTTTCGGTGTTTTCATCTTGATAGCTGTATAATACCGAAATCTTTATGTGCAACCTCATAAACAGTGGCATTATTATACAATAGCAAACGTTATAGTAGTTACCTACAGTGTCACATAATATTTGCATATTAGATGCACTAAATGCAACGAAATGCATAATGAATGCAGATGTGCGCTTTGTTCGGTTTTTTTTTGTAAATTATTTAGTCTCTACATTTGGGTAAAATATGGAGCAAATAGTTAATAAAGTCCATTAACACTGTTTGTAAATGAAAGTGTGCGCTTTTTGTAAAAAAAAAAATAAAACTAAAAAATAATTTAGCAGTAAATTGTACCAAAAAGAGCATTCATAACGTGGGTGGTTTTTTGTAATAAATTTAATTTTTAAAAACGGAAATTTACTTCACACTTAATTTGAACAAAATTGTAAATAACATTATTTAAACTATCACGGTAAAACGATTTAAAATTTGGCCTTGAAACATTCTACGATATAGTTACCAAGTGACTTCGAGAATGTCAATGGAAATTAGCGCACATTAAAATTGTAACAGTGGGTTACTGAAAGCGTAAATTTTTTATTTTTTTTTGCAAAAATGATAAAAAGTTAACTGTTTAGTTTCTATACAATAGAATATGCATAACAAAGGGGAAGGGAAACAATGTATTCACTCCTGTTCTGGCACATAGAATTTTTGCTGTATTACAAAAACAGTTATGTTAATCAACTTGCATTGCAATATGTTGTTGGAATTTGAAAGTAATAAATATGAAAAGAATTGCACTGTTTATTTTATGACGATGTTTGTTCAAATGTTTTACTCATCTTTTTTGTTGTTGTGCCAGTTACTTACAATACAGAATAACTAACTGTTTACGAAGTGGAAATCACAAATGCTGTTGTGCTTTTTTATGTGTTTTTATTTTGTTTTAATGGATGCTGCTGCTGTGCAGCATAAATTGCACAAATGAAATGTGTTGCAGTGCTCACAATTTGATTTGCATTTTACTCGAAAATGACACACTTTTTCTCGCCGCTACAAAAAATACAAACACCCCCACAAGCATGAAACAAACACACGCATAAATTGATTGTGCGACAATGATCCGTGTGTTTTATTGGACCGACAAAATGTTGTACAATCATCATCGTCTCAAAAGCAAATGCATGCAGTCATAAAACGCTTGAAGACAAATTACTAAATGACTGTGTAACATCACCAATTATCAATCTGACAAATCCACCTCGTCATTAGAAAGATAAAACGAAAAAAAAAAACAATTTGGATGAAACTCCACGGGTCGTTGCTTTTTAAATAACTCTCGCTCATAACATTCCTACCCCCTTCCACAAGGCACATAATAAGTAAAGGTTTACGGGAGCAAAACAACACCATGTTTTCTACTTGTTTAATTTTTTTTTTTTTATTGCATTAATCTATAGAGAAATAGGCACACACATAAAAAAATTGGAAACCGGTCTTTAAAAAATAGAAACAATGGTGCAAAAAAAAAAAAGAAAAAAAAGAAGCGCTAACTATAAAAGCAGCATTTTTGTGTTCTGGGCATTTTATTATTTTTTTGTTTCACATGCCTATTTCCAATGTATAGGCTAGAACATTACCACATAACAATATCCAGGTAGGGTATAACGAGTGCGAGTGGCATAACATTTTAAAAGCCCAAACAAACTTACCAGTGGATACATCCAGAAAGGAAGAGCATAGATAAATACATAATAGGCGGTTTAAATGTAAGAAGAAACAGACGAAGTGAAAAGAAGCGTGAAAGAGCTTCACCCAAAAGCAAACCGAACTATTACAAAATTCGTAAAAAAATAAAAAACGCGCACACACCACGATCACCGCAGTTCGCAGCACACTGGAGAATACGTCGACGAGGAAATAACACCGCCATCTCATCGGGGCGCATGAGAAAAAGATTTCAAGTTCACTGACTTTAAATGCGCGTATAATAGAGCTCGATTGGTGGGTAGTGGGTACTATCTAGTTGTATGTACGCTTCGTAATACGGTTTGAATGGTAAAAGCAAGTTATATTGCTCGCTGTCATGGGCACCGCACTACTTAGCACACTGTCGCTCTTGACGATCTTGTGTTGTGTGAACTTGCGGACTTGCGATGCAAATACACACAACGCGGATAAGAAGTCGACTTTTTTAAGCGTATAGCAATTCAATGCGACTGTTTTTTTTTGTCGTTATTACAAACAATCGTGCGCTTTTTGTCGTAAGAACACTTTTCACGAAAAAAAAATCAGGCACACGCCTGACAGGGAGCTGTAATTATTGAAATGGCCACATATTATGAGATTTATCCTCGTTTTGGGAGGAAGGAAATGATTTGCACTTACATAATGCGAAGATGTGTGGTGATTAAGTTCACCTTTCAATTTTGTTGTAGCACGCGTAAGGGGCAATGACCTTGAGTCATCAGTTACATAAAAATTGATATTAAGAGGGCAATACAATTTAATTTCAAGACATTCTCACGTCTTCACAAACGTCTTAAATTTAAAATATCATAAATGAAAATTTCGAAAAAATTTAAAGTACTACACCTTAACTGCATTCGGTAACTCAATCAATGAAGACCATTTTAACAAAGATGTTTTGTCACTTACCTAAAAAGAGAAAAAAAAAACAACGTTAGTTTAAATGTTGCAAAAGTATTTTATTTTAAATAAATTTGAATTAAATGGGGAAGGTTGTCGGATTTAAGTAAGTAAGACCCTTATTTTGTAAAATATGCACTTAAGTTTATTTATATTGCCATAAGTTAATGCCAGCTTAAATTGTTTAACAACTAGTGTTGGTAAGCTTTGCATTAAAGTCATAACTTAAGAGACAATTCGACACACAAACCAATTTTGCGCAATAAAATAAGTAATAAGTACATATAAATATATGTATTACAATAAATTTCATTCAACTGTTATAAGATTTTGCAACAACATAATAAAAAGCAATCACACAAAAGATGTCACTGGCATTGAATTTGCGGCCACACACTATGCACAATGTTGTGCAGAAATTACGGCATTTCTTATAAAATAAAATGAAATCGTAACATTACAACAAAAAAAAAGAAAAAATCCACAAATAAACAAACAAACATCTTAAAGAAAAAATAGGTAAGCCGCCATTCATACTTAAGTTCATAATGCAATAAAACTCCAGTGGACGAGATGGCTTTGCAATAAATCTCAGAAGCATGCAAAATTTTATGATTACCATTACAAAAAAAAAAATGGTTTCATTCAATTTTAATGCCGATTTTAACATCTCTAACGGTGCACAACCAAACAATTTACGAGAAATGATGGGAAAACCATAAAAATTGGATGTCTTGAGACAATGACAAAGCACAACGAAAAAAAAAGCTACCTCGATACAATAACTGAACAACTATTATTCAGATCAATGTGGAGCGAAAGAACAATGCAGATATGGTTACTGGGTTAAATGAACTTCGACGGCAGCAAATGAACGCACATAACTAGTGCCTGCTCTTATAAGAAATTATACAATTTTGCTTATGTGCCATCCCCAACTCTCTTGTGAAAACATTAAATTCCCATAACATTGAACGGCGGTGCGGCGCGTTGTACAAAATTATTTTCTCCTTCACGAGAGTACACACAACACACGAGAGTACATAAAAGCTAAACCCCGTTATATTGTAACAAGTTCATTGGCAAAATGTACAAAAACCTGAATTAAGCAATGCCGCAGTCGCTTTAATAATGCATAAAACATGTAACCATACATGTACACCCAGCCCCACGTAAACATACAGCGTGTGTGGAGAAGAGAAAGATTACTTATAATATGTTAACAGATTGCTATTATTATTATTATTACTATTTTCTAAATCAGTACAACGTAACAAAATGGGGAAACACTACATCAGCAGTTAATTGATATAGTGTGTGGATAAAAAACGTAAATATCGCTTGAAATAATGTTCATTTACCATCCAATTGACACGAAAAAAAAAACAACAAACAATAATTCGATTCAATATATTGTACAAAGTGCTTACATCCAATCAGTTAGATGGTTCTCTTAACAATCATCAACCGTACCCAATACTTTACAGAACAAAGCCGTTCAACAATTAACTCGTTTTTATTATTGTTATATTGTTTAATTTGAATGCAACAGAATGCCTTGTTGTGTGTAGACAATTAGTGTCACTTCATCCTTTTACAGTAATTAATGCTGTATAGCTTTTTAATACAAATTGTGTGTCAATCTCAGGTAGTTTAATGCAAATACTCGAATTTTCAAAAACAATGTTCAAATTATTGCAAAAAATTAAAACTTGCTTGCTAAGCTATGCCATTGAGAATGTGACATTTAAAACTATTTAGAACACATACTTTATTTTTTATAAGCCACTTTTTTTGGGACACAATTGTTAAAAAGTTTTTAAACATCCTAATTTTTTGCAGTTACAAATACAATACGGGAAGACCCAATCTAACTTGCACAATATAAAAATTAAAAGACTGTAACTCACCAATTGCCCACCTCATTGAGAATTACCCACAGAACTACAAACCTAACAATAATTATTATATGAAAATGCAATTGCCATTAACAACTAAAAATGTTGAGCTATTAATTTCCTAATTACAGGAAATAATTGTGAGCAATAATTGCCGATGCACATTTCCCTGCTCTTATTGTTCTCTTGTCTCATTTGGAAGCCGTTAAAATCACCGACTCAATAACGACGTGAAGTAAAATTGCAATTTGCTCAGCATGAGTGACAATTTTAAGTAAATAGGTGCAATTTTTCTTTTGTTGCATTGTAATTCTATCAATAAAAATATATTCAATTTGCCCTTAAAATTATTTTCATAAAATTTAAGCTTCTGCCTTTTTTTTAGCGTGAAATGTATTTTTATTGTTTGTTTTCCGTTCTGTAAATTTGAAAAAAAAAATTAAAAAAAAGGTAGACAAATAAAACAAAAAAAACATCAAATCCATCCTCACTGTTTCACATCCATTAAAAAAAATATTGAATGACATAACGGTGTAAAGTGTCCAGATGTGTCGCATCATAACGGACACATGAAATGCTCGCAAAAACAATAACAAAACACAGCAGTCGGATTATATCAAAAGAGAAATATATTGTTGGAACAGAACGTGCTAAAAGTGAATGTCACCGCGTGCACCATTCCGTCTGATATCTAACTATATATATATAATAAAAATATTATAAAAGAACTTTAGACATCTCAAAATCATAAAACAGCACTGTATTGTGATTTGAACAACCACACTTCTAAGTTAGAGTGCTAGGTAGATGACTTATTTATTATTACCGTTGCACACTGACCCATTGACGGGCGTCATTTTACAATGCAAGAGAGGGAAAATCTCCTCTTTATAGATAATATGACAGTGTTCATATTGAATTGTTTAATGCACAGAAACAACAACACAAAAGTAAAAGCATAAAATGGGTAATGCTTTTAAGTTGTAGACAACTTTGACAGGCCTCAGCAATTATACACCAAACTATTTATAATAATAGATTGCTTTTATGGCTTATGCAAAATAGGTTGAAGGTATTATATTTATGACAGTTCTAATAGCACAATAAATTTGCGGTAGATGAATTGTTGTGTCAAAATGACGTTTATCGGAAAGATAAATCGCATGACAGTTCATCTGTCATTTTAATTGTTTCCTTTTTTTTTGTTTTTTGCATTTACTAAGTACAATCACGTGTCATTAATTAGGCAATTTTGACGATGTGACGACAACCGTTACTTCATCCAAATACATACCAAATCATGCAGTGTTTGATTTACCTTTATGCATATGCGTGCAATGCAATGTTGACGTTTATGTGCATTGCAGCACGCATGAATGGGAGAAGCAAATGCATATGCAAAACGAATTCCGCATGCAACAACATACATGACACACATATCACATTGCGATATTACCTTAAAGCTTCATTAGACTGCAGCATATTATGTATACCTATGCAGCTGCATGTTATGCTTTTGAACAACATACTACATAGTACTCGCTGCAATATCCAATTTGAATCAATTCACACAACTGCATGCATGCGGTGGGCAGAAGCGACCAATGCCAGTTAGCAATAAACCACGCAGATATACGGATTTTGTTGTTGCGCCATCCGCATACATATAATATGACGTACTAACAAACTATATATATATATAAGTATACTTAAATGCACGTTACAGCGACGAGGGCAATATAACAAGAACCAGGCGCGCATATAAAACCAGATTATGTGGTCAATTGGAGGCACCATCACACAACAGCAACAACAACAACACACACACAGCCCATCATGCCATATGCCTGGCGGTCGGTCAACCTAACGGTAAAATTGTTCAGTACGCAGCGCGCCATCCATCCACACGTAGTAACTGTATAAATACAAACATCGGATGTACAAAATGTTGGCCCCATGCAACAAGAGAGAGAACAAGAAATCGACGAGAAATTGTTGGATTCCGCCATATATACCGCCGTGTATTTATATATACCATTGTAATTTTGTGAGGTGCGTCTGTGTATCTCTCGGTAATATAATTTAAGAACCCCTTCCCCCTCTCCTCTACTCTCCCACCAAGATGGAAAAGAACGATTCTTGTAGCCGCTACACGGAACATGACCGCATGTGAATCTAAGCGGAGAGATAGCCGCGGGCGCACAACTTAACACGCAAGAAGAAGGCGCGGACGCAAAGGTGTACCACGTTCGCACACAATCAACACGTCATATTACATGTGTGCATACGTTGCCGTATAACAAAAAGCATTCAATAGATACGCGAAATGACGGGGAGATGGGGGGGGGGGGGTGGGGGACAGAAGGTTCTCGCGCTGATGAAGAATACTAGGTACAAAAAAAAATAGAAAAAGAAAAACGAAAAATGAAGTGAAATGCAAAGAATCACAATAAATAATAGAATTGTGATGGATGGCAAGTGCTATATAAATGTACACAAAAGTATATGTTACTCTATTGAGGCCTATTCAACATGCACACAAAGTCTATATGCCAAGAATGTGCGAGAGTACTTATACTTCAGACTCTTAAGTTAATTCGATTTGGATACGTAAGAACGTACACAAAATGAAAGTAAGGTAAAAAAATAAATTGTAAAAAGATGGTGCGGAATTGATTGAATTGAATGCATCTTTCAAATAACATACACAGTGTACGCAACGAAATCAAATTACTGACTACATAATATATTTTGTAAGAAATATAACGAAGCTTCAGTAAGAAGGAAGTCGTCCGATTCCTCTTCATATGTACAATAATATATTACAATTAATAGTTCACGTTGCTGCTGTGCACAATTTTATATTTTATTGGAGACTTAACAATATGCTTCTTTATAGAAAACTAACGCATCAAAATTTAAATTATGACAAAATCAGTTTGTACACAAATTTACACTCGCATTTAAGTTAAATTATTGATCAGATGAAATAAAATTGAAATTATTGGAAAAATAAATCTTAACATTTAAACTCCCAAAATTTAATTAAAAAAAAAGGTTTAACCAACAATATTGAAACATATTCAGTTGTTTAAATCAGAAGTAAAGTGATTTAATATGAAAATAACATAACGGCATAACAGCACCACCCAAACGAAATCCCCACTAATTACGGCGGACACTAACTGTTACAGACATAAAACAGCTTTCCCGGATTTGCCAGATCCCATCAAACTCACATATGGATTTTTTTTAATGCTCGTGCATTGGAAATAGCAATAATGTTTAGCCACTGCAAAATTGTTGCGCCCGCATACGAGTAGAGCATATAGTGCAGTTCGAGTAATCCACACAATCCACGCACACAACTCATTCAGTTATTCATTAGAAGCCACTATCTATGCATATATATTCGACATAATATGTATGCTATACTAATTAAACAATCCGTTTTGCAATTCGCATAAAAGTAATTAATGCATTCAACAATCGTTAAAACTATTGCATTTAGTTTACCACGTGGTGTAATTGTATGCACATGAAAATGTATGTAAAGGGTTTTGTAATTGGAGCGTGATGTGTGGGGGATGGAAGCGTTATTTCCAATGTAGCAGTAGTATTTATATTAGTAACGTTATAGATATATGTTGAATTGTTTTAATCCGTGAAATAGTTCAAAAATTAATGCTTTTTAATAGTATGTAATTATTAATGAACTCATCTGTTATTTATGCGGATATTTAATTACATATATGAATTTATGCCAAAAAAAATAAATTGCAATACAAGAATATGTACCTTATTTACCCTATCCTTAAATGCTATGTCCTTTAATCACACACATGTTATTGCACACACAAAAAATTAAATGGTAAAAAATACAAAAAAACAAAAAATTTAAACTAATATCAGTTATCACCCAATTTCAAATTAAAATAACTAAATTGTAAAACCATTGAATGGTTATTGAGTACACAAAGTTTACGTTATTAAACAATTACTTAAATATATTTGTGCATTAATTATATTAAATAATGCTATTTTTAATGTTTTTAAGACCGATATTATTAACGCACTATGTACAACTAATTAGTAGTGAAACTGAAAGCGGCAGCCGGCTATCATAGCGGCGAGCTAGATGTACCGCTAGATTGGCAGCTCATCATAATGCAATTGCGTTGAAGCTGTGTTGAAAATAATTGAATGTACCGAATATTGGTTTTAAAATAAATGACAACGGCACCGGTACTCGCACCATTAACAAATATTGGACATTTTAATTACACTAAATTTACAGCTGGACTAGCCGTGCAATGATGATTGATGAGTATTGCATCATAATATGATTTTACATTATATATTTGATTTGAAATAAAAATTATTATGAGGGTTGCTGTAATTTGTGGCGTGGGACAATTTTTTTTGGGAGGGGGGGGGGGCATAAAATAAGATAAGTAAAGAAATATGCTGCAGAATTAGAATAAAAAAAAAACTAGGTGGAATAAGGGCGCCTTATTTATTATGCCAACAAATATACAAATATCAAAAGAAAGTGGGCTTAAAAAATAACAAATACTGATTGTAAAAAAGAAACAATCAAAACTTTAAACTCTACTACATATTCTTAACCTTAACAGTCATCTTTAAGTTGTGTGTCTTTACTCTTTGCATAATATCTATTTGGCAAAATAGATAGAAAAATGAAAATACGAAAACAGGACAACACAGATTACTCATTGCTAGCGTACGCAGATAAACAACGAACATAAAATCATTATTTTATATATAGAGTCATTGAATATGCTAAACAGCGTCGTGCACATATTTAAAATGCATGTATAGACAAAGGACATGCGGGAGTTATGAAGTACACTTTATAAAAATAAAATAGAACAACGGACATTGGTGCTTAATTTTGCGCACCATTTTTATAGCCTCACATCATTTTTATGGGAAAATTATTCGTAAACACGCGCATCAGCTGTCACACAATGCGACGATGAATAATATGAAGAACAAAAACAAAAAAAAAGGACGAAAAGGATCATATTGCATTTAATAAAATCATTCTTTTTCTGCATAACATCAGACAAAGCATACGCCGCATTTTAATAGTTCATAATTAAGTCCGTACTTATATTTAAAAAGTATATTATTTACCATGATATTACTAAACGTTTTAAAACAAATGCAATTAAATATAGCTCTCTTTTTCAACTGTTGTTGGAAATGTCTGTATGCACTTTTGGGAGAACAAAAAAAAGAAGTTATTCATAAAACAAAATTACTGTGCAAACATTCCAAAGTCTCAATGTAGCGTAAAAAGGCAAAGAGCTCCCCATTTCACAAACAACGAAAACCATAAAAAATAATTAAATCTAAAACACAAAACATGTAACTAACCAACTTAATAGAAAGTATTTGCCGCATCACAATGCAAATGCATTTAATTTAAATATTTAACGCCATATTGTTTACAGTTAAAAAAAAGAACAACAGCAAAACTATTAAAATGGAAACAATCAATAACCATCCACAATGCACAATTTGTTCTCATGTTACCTCCTCTACAAAAATCAATGCATTTTGGTTCGATTAATTATTTTTTATGCATAACTGCAGTGAAATCAAAATTAATGCATTCTTCTTTTCTTTTTTTTTGACCATAAAAAAATGCTTATAATTATGCGCACTCAAAATCAATTGCAACTATGTAATTACTTAATGCTGTACTTAATTACATGCTTTCACTTTATTTATTTATTAACGCTATAAAAACACCGTACAGTGTGCATTGTTTGTCCCCCCTCTCTTTACCAATAATAAAAAAGAATTCAGGCAGAGTTGCAAAATACAACAGGCTGTGGCCTGACACACATCTAACTGTGTAAGTTGTTTCGTCCCCCCCCCCCCTTTCCCGTCCCCGCGATTTGTATGCGTGCCGCGCGTGGTGCAATACAAAACTCACAATCAGTGAAGCATTTTGATTTGCAAATTAGGTAAAAACAATTATAAAAACATACATATTTGAAATGAGAGCATAATAAATATTATTTACTGCAATCAATTGAAATTATGAAATAATAAATCAGTTGAAATGTACAGTGCAGTTTAATGCCTGAAAATTCAATACGGCGTAAATATGTATCGTGCAATCAATTGTTGCACTTTTAAAGTGTTTAATTACTCTAGCAGCACACCACTGCAACTGTAGGATAAAACACACAAACGAAAATATTAAGTTACAGTTATAATATGTATTTAGTTTCGAGTTTGGGGCGAGGACTGATGAGTTGTTCGGCACAAATGCTGCAACCCTGAATTTGCCATCCATACCGAAACACGCTTCAGCAGGAAAAGCTAAGTGCAGTTAGGTAATTAATGCATTTTTAATTGCACTTTATATCAAATGAAAATAATTGGCAGGAAATTTAAACGCTTAATTAATAACGGCACTTAAATATGTAGTTGTGATTCAATAAGTTAAAGATAAAGTTGCAGGATGAAATTACTATAAGAGTATTAATTAGTTGTAACCGTGTTGCAGCAACAAAACAAATCCGAAACAGTTATAAACATTAATAATTGAACGACAATAATAAATGAAGATCCGTACGGGTTGGATATTTTCGTCGATGTTTTATGTACAGTCACAGTTAAAAACGGGATGTTGTACGAAATGAACAATCCCACACACCGGAATTAATGCGTGAAACTCAAACAAAACGCGAAGTAAAAAGGAGTGTAAAAAGGTTGTATCAAAATGGCGCGGAACACACATAATATAACTGCACATAATATGTATGTTCATATGTGCAAAATTGTATTAGGTTTGATGATGCTGAGATGATTTCACCCTTGAGTCATTCCATATTCCCACCTTTATTCCACTGTGAAAATGATGCGAAATGAACAAACATGAAGCCAGATAGTTCTTTTAATGCCCCCACCCCCACTACTCTGCAGCAATTTCCCCTTAAACATACATTTTGGAGATGTAGAATAGTGGAGAGGGTGGTGGATGGAGAATGCGAGAAAATTGAATATTTCCACGAACAAGGTCAAATGCAGCATTTGCTTTTTATTGGCCCACATAAAATCGCACACACACACACACACACACACACACATGAAGAATTTAATATGGGGAGTGAGGAGGAGCGGAAGTGAAGGATAAGGGGAATCAGATTGGTTTAAAAAGAGGGTAAACACACACGTCAGAAGAAGGCTTATTTACCGGAATGGAAATATTTTCCACCTCAAAAGTGTTGTACATCGTACGAAACATTCAAGCGCAGCTTCAATCCACCCGTTATGTTATGTTGTGCAAAATAAAAATTTGAAATGCTTGAATTTTTGGTGGAATTGCCTTCACTTTTTTTTTTTACACAGTCATCCATCGCGTATAATCCAACCACCCACCCCTTCTCCACACTACATACCATCCGGATGTTCATCAACATTGATCATATTTTTGTGTGTACGATAACATTTGAAATTCAACCTATTTTCCATGTTAAATTCATGTACAACAAACACTCGAAACGGTATGCTGTATTCCCTCTCCCCCCTCCATACATATTATATGCATTTAGGATTAAGAAAAATATCTCTCCGTACGGGAAAAGGGAATGATGATATATTGAGAAAATACACCATAATACGGATAAAACGAAAAAAAAACGAAGATTACACAACGGCATATGTAAATTGCAAATAAAAACATGTGGGCGTTTTGTTGTGAGGATGGGGGAGGAGGGGGGATGAGCGCGAAAACACCGTCAAAAGTAAGCGATGGTGCGGGGGGGAAAAAAATTCAAAGAAATATTTTTGTGTGGGGATAATATTCCGTACACCCAAAACGGTTTTATTTTTCAAGCGATGCGATATAACGGTATTATAATGCATATTTGATAAACCGCGCTCACACAACCCTTAAAATGATGCTCCCAAAAAAGAAACCGCGTGCTTGAGTACCGCCGTAACCAAACATACAAAACATGTCTGTCTACAACACCCGTTATTAGACAGAAGATTTAATGTGACAGAGTCAATTCCGTATGAAAAAAATGTGTCCGTAACAAAAAGGACAACGACAAAGGATAATTCATTATTTTGATTATATTTATTTGTGTTTGTGGGGGATTTCGTGTGTGTCTGTGGATTTCGATGTAGAAGGGATAAATCTCATTACGGTTATATGGTCATCAGGCAAAATCATTTAAAATGCAATCAATCACAGGATCTGGATTAGATCCTCCTTTATTGTTTTTTTTTACATTTTCTTTTTGTACTTTAAAAACATTGATTTATTGGAAATTAATGAAGGGGAAAAAACTCATCCTTTTTGTTAAAACATTTAGGGATTAAGGATTTAATTAATTTCAATTGAAATGCATTCATTAAAACAAAAATCACAATTTTGTGACAATAATTAGACGCCGAGACAAACACTTTTTCATTTAAATATCCTTCAATGCTAAATTTCATGCAAATATTTAATTATAAAAAAAGGGGACGTGCCACGCAACACTTTTGCACATCATACAAACAAAATACTTTATAAAATCAGGACACAAAACTTTTCCCCCCTAACTGCAGGTATTACAAATAATCTTGTGCAAACTTTGTGTACTCGGTCATATATTTGCGGAAAGAAAAGTTCAATGTGATTTGCAACAGTGTTTAATGTGCATTAAACTTATACCGTGCGATTATCTGTTTATGTACGAGGAAACACTGCACAAAGTCCTCCTTAAAGGATTCATTCCACCCTCAATACCAATGAAGAGCATTTATTTTGTCAATTGCGATCGTTATCAGAATTCGAGAATATTGGCAGTTTTGTCACTAACTGCTGAAATGCGCTCTCTTTCATCCACACTCATTGCAGAGTATAAGAATGACTTCATTTATCCGTTTTGACATAATCATGAAGATAAACCGCACGATTTTGCCGTACAATTCCAATTAACAACAAACGACAGCCAACTTTTGCAAATGTTGCGGTAGGTGTGTGTATCTATAAAAGCTCTTATCCGCATTTATTTTACAGTTTTCACACACACACACACACACACACACACACACACGCACAAAAAACCCTTGAACCGCAAGTGATTGGAGGGTGCTCGCTGATAAGCTTTATATCCATTCGCGTTACACAAATATACCTATTTGGCGATATAAAACCAAAGCTTTGCGTATAACAAGGGCACGCAAAAAAATAAAAAATCTAACAAAAAGTGGGGTTTGGGGGGGAGGAAGGGCAAATCCACGGCGGTAATATCGAAGCATCTGCTATGCCGCCTTCATAACTCTAAATGTCTGCAAAATTTATGCTTCCATAAATTGTTCAAATTGAGCATTGAGCACATGAGAAACATGAATTTAACGCCGCCGCAAACGAACATGGATGTGGAAATAAAAATCAAAGCTTATCGAAACAAGCGGGGGGAATGCGTGAGAGGATGCGTGTGTGCTTTAAAATTTAGATTAAAAAAGTGTGTAATTACAAAACATTATTGCATTTTGAACATTTCCCCTTTTTGACAGCTGTCAAATAGTTTTTTTTTTTAATATCTTTCGATTTAACTTGCATTAATGACATTGATTGCCATAAACTGAATTTAATTAAGGGTTTATTAAATTATATTGTCGCACACAATAACAAGGACTTTCCTTACAATTAGTGTGGTGCAACTTGGTGTCGTGCAAATTTTATTAATATTGCAGATCCCCTTTGCGACTCTTACTGCATTCAAAAACACCGCAAATAACAAACTTCGCGACTAGCGACGACCGTCTTTCGCTGAACAAAATATGTTCTATGCGCAATAATTAACAAGAATATTAGGGATTTGTTGCATGGGTGGTTTCGTGGCAAGGATGTGAAAAGGCTTTGCAAATGAAAACATAACGTCTTCATTGGGCATTGAAATGCGGTTTTGGTAGGGTTTCCCATCCAACAAGATGTGGAGAGAAGATGTCTGTCGACATTGTAATATACATGAAGCCGTTTAAGTAATGCTTATTATTCATTTCCACCGTATCAACAAGATTAGATTCTTGAACTCCCTATTCGAGATTAGTTATACATAATTCAACAATTGAATCACTGAAAATGGTGTTGCAACCAATTGTATAAACATGAAAAACCTTTTTGAAAGCACAATTTATATTAAAATTCATGCAATGAATACAAAAAAAAGAAAAAAGGACGAACTGATGCACCCCCTTCAGAACAATGCAATTCCGTAATAAAAGCGTGCATTTACACCTAAACGAGAGATAAGGGAAAAAGTTCAACAGATGCCTCCCCCCCCTATCCCCTTTTCAACTAAATGCACCCGATATTGCAACACAAACATTCCAACCCCTTACAGTTTATGCACATCGCAATGCATTCCGACAACTGCCACGTCACATACATCATAAACTTCCACTTGAAATGGTGCTGGCGCTTCCCTTCTTTCTTTCTTTATTGCATTCCGTACAAATAACGTTTTTGCTGCATCGCCCCCCGAAATTCCTCCCCACACGAGTGAACACGAGTTGTAATAGTAGTTATAATGGAAGGGAATCAAAACAATGAGGAACAAGAAATGAGGGAGATCAATTTAACCTTCAACCGACAATATTTTTGATGTTACAGTTTGTTGGAATTCACTGTAGTGGAGTATAAAAGTTTTGCATTATTAACAGGATGAGAAAATATGCGTTTATTAATGTTAATTTATTTGCATGGTTGAGTTGCTTTTAACAATTTAAATATTGGTGATTAAGAATGTTGGTAGATTCACAGTTATAACCGAATTTTTTACATTTTTAAATAATAATCCTACACTCAGAGAAATTGAGGATACGTAAATCAATGTATTTAAAAGTTATTATTAAGTGGAAATATCAATGTGGAAATCATATAAAATGGATTTTAGGCGCATTCTTAAGCCTTGCTCGTTTAGTGTGACACGTTTAGTATGACACAAAGAGGCATTACGAAATAAGCCTTCAAATAATAAAATCCCAATGACTTAATAATCGAACAAAGTCCTGCCATGAAATGAAGTAAGTCCCTAATCTAAGGATTCATGAAGTAAATCATAAGGAAGGACAACAGCATTTTCAGCACTTAAAAATCAATTTCTCAAATTATTTAAATTGCCAAAACATATTTAAAAATAAAAATCTCCGCTTGAAAAAAAAATCTTAAGTGGATCACCTTGCAACTTGAAGTGCATTATTTCAATGTGCAATGTCAAATGCATTTAATGAACTTCTTCTTCTTCTTCTTCAACACAATAATATGACGAAACATGTGTTGAATTGTGTCAGTATTTCTTGTGCAATATAATATTCATGCACCCAACTAATTGTAATAGTAAGTCAAGCATATTGCGAATGTAAGAACATCAAAATCATGTCGCACAAACTACGGTACAACATTCAAAAACCGTATATTGGCAAAAAGCGGGTTCGGGGGAAACACAAAAAGTTTGCAATGTTGCAACAAAGTTTGTCTGCTGCATCCCTGAAACGCTGAATATATTTTGTATGGCAAATTTTATAATGTGCAATCAACTTGTATCACATATTATGTGAAGAAAAGTTAAAACAAAAAAAAGGGGAAAAAGAAATGACGCTTTGCTGTAAACTTTGCGAGTCCTTTTTTGTATAAATAATGTGAAGATGTTTTTCTAATCGAGCTAGCTAACGATATGCTGACTTTTGACTAATTATTGTGCACAATGTGTAATAGTAATGGTTTAGCAAGTGTGCACATTTATGATGAAGTCCTTTTTGCCAAAAATAATGCAATTTCTGTATTAATTGTATTGTTTGTTTCATTAACTTTTAAGCATTTACAATGTTGACCCAATTCCCTTAAATGATAGTTTAACATAATATTCCATTTTGTGTAATTTTGATTCATTTAAAATGTGGATTAAGGATTAAAACAGATTAAGGATAATTCAAGGTAATATTAAAAACATTGCAAATTTAAACATTAAAAAAAGAACAACCGGAACAATTATTTCATAATTACACATCAAAAGTTTGCAATTTTCCCGTTAATCCTGCAGTAACTGTAACATTTAAATAACGGAATAATGTAATGAAAAATATTTGCGGAACAAACTTGAGTCTGGGTACAAAAGAGTCGCCATTTTATTGAGAAACTAAAATGGAAGTGCAATTAAATTTAATTACGGTACACGCATACAATTTATTTTGCGCCGAAGCGTTTAAAAAGTTAGAACATTACAACGTTACTCCAATATCAAAAAATGACTAAAACATTACATTTCCTCATTCGAAATTGTAGCCCTATTTTTAGGTCTCCACCTCATTTTTTGACCAACACATTTTATTTTTCGTTTGTCGCTGCTCTCGCCTTTTTTTTTACATCGCCACATTGTTTTGCATTATTAATAATTTAAACATTCACCACTCAAACATAACAATAATGGGGCTGTCACAGTGGGCGCGTCGTCCCACACACCACCACCCCAGCATCCAGGCTACTCTCCTTCTTCCCAACCGTCGTCCCACATTGCCCCGTGCTTATGCCAAATTGTTGAAATATTTCTTATTTTAAAATATATGACAAATAAGTTTCGTATACTAAAAATAATAATTATGTTAATATTCCGTCACATTTTTGCACCATCGTTGTACACCTGCACGTCATACGGTACCAACGACAAGAACAACAACAACAAAACATGTGCCATTCCTTACACAAATTCATTACATTTTATTACATAATATTGTAGTACAATGGTTGTGTGTGATGGCAAATTGTGTACACACAGATGACACACCATAAAGCACGTAGCACCTCATGCTCCGCATTATAACTATATTATAGTTAGAAGAGTATTTTAATAAATAAGTGAATTTTGAGGCCACCACCTCATTGGTGAGTGGGTGGGTTGTTTTAGTTTTAGTTTTAAAATACAAACAAGACATTGAAAATGCAAAACTTGCGTCAGCATGATGAAATGTTGTGAAAGAGCATTCACGATTTACACGGTAAACGGAGGATGCAGGCATTTTGTTGTAAATACAAAAACAAAATGGCGCTACTTCTGGGAAGCACAACTTTAACACGGATTTAATTTTTTTAAAGTAATAAGATTATTATTTATTAAAAATTAAAACACCATTTATCTTCAAGAAAATTTTACAAAATTAATGAAAGCTGAATTAAAATGATTTATTATAACCGTGGCATCAAGTTCAAGCACTTTTGCATTAGTCTAAAAGTTCACTTCCCATTAATCAAAAAGGTTGCTGCGGGTATTACATGGTTAGTTGCAACATCAACACTAAGATTGTAACGCTTGCGGTTTTACATTTCAATATAATTAAAATAAACAAAAGTAACTACAGTTTCTACACCCTCAGACATAATACATAACACTGTTGCATGACTGTAACAAGGAATTTACAACGAATGACTTCTGGCTACATTAAACATTAAGCTTAAAAGCTTTTTGACACACAGAATTGAGCTTGAACTGTACTGTCCCCCCCTCTTTATAAGGGATGACGTATGAAATGTGTGAAAATGTATTAAAAGAACACCACTCATTGTGCCGTGCCTTGCATTTATTTCGTCCCCTTATTTATAAATCAAAGCAAATCAACTTTACAAATGTACTCAAGATTATCATAAATATTTTAAATTAAACGCTTTGCAACAGAGGTGGCTTAAAGCCTCTTTAGCATTTATACTTATAAATCAAATTAACAACAAAATCATCCATTGTGATATGAAAATGCAACCCCCTCACCAATGTTAACAATAACAATGGAGTACAAAGTGTGGGAGTAGTATTAAGGCACTCCGAACCTAACTTTTCTTCACACTCGTGTGAAAATTAATCACGATATCAGAACTTTGCAACAACACAACACAAGACACTATAGAAGAAACAACAAATGTTTCGTGTCAATTGTGCAAGCGCACATTTTTCACAAACAACCCCAAAGTGTAGAGTATAAACGGGCGGCACATTATTTCATACACAGTTATAATTGAAAATATACTTTTGCACCCACTCCATCTAAAATAGTTTGTTATAATATTCGAATTATGGTAAATGTGCATGAAAATTGTGATGCCTAACGGGGGTGGGAGGAGGAAGGAGGGAGGGAGAGAGGTGTGCACAAATGTAACACAACAAACAACAAATTTATAGGACAGGGAGAGGATACGTGAACATTTAAAGCGATAGGTTTCAAGGTTAGAATAATTGTACATGTAATTTTAAGACAAAACCGTTTTAATTTGGCCTTTAATGACCTTGAAATTTTAATAAAAGTACGAACAAACATTTCTGTCATAAAATACAATTATCTAAAATGTAAAATAAAGTCAAAAAAATACATTTCTTAAATATAAAATGCCTGAACCTTTATTTTTTAGAAATTTGACCTTGAAATCTTTTTTTTTTTTAATTCTTATTTTCCAAAAAATAAAAAATTACACAATTTACAAAACTACTCATTTTTCTAAAAAAAACTAAATAAAAATTGCGACTGGATAAATTCATTACTCATTAAGTCATAACAATTTTATGTTTTCAAAGAAAAAAAATCCTAAACCATACCAATTCAATCGAAAGGACACGTGATATTGAAGACAAAGTCGCGAGTGCTTCCTTAACATATATCACAAGCTATTATTTGAAGGATTTTTAGTTTTTCCTGTCCTTTTTTCTCCACCCCTCCCCTCAATATTACAACTACATGAGGAGAGAGGGGGTGTTTTTCATCACACATATGCACCCACCAGCACAACGTACACACCATAACATCCTTTTTTTTATCCCCTCGTCCCCTCCTTTTACACACAGATTATTCAATAAAATAGAAAATTTATGTTGGTGTGTCTGTTCAATATCTCGAGGCAATGTGCACACATTTTTTATTTACTTTCGTTTGACTATGTTCGAGTGTGTGTGTGTGTGTGTGTGTGTGTGTTTGTATTTTTATTAAAGTGATATTAATAGTCCTTATCCACGACATTGTTGCTGCGATTTTTACCCCCACCGCATCTATTTTTTTTTTGTCATACGGTTAGAATGTCTACCATATCCCTCTCTCACCCACCCTGCAGCCATTCCTTAAGTTTCTTTGTCAGAATTGTAAGCCCAATTTCACTCCCCCATCCACATTCAATCAACCACCTCTTCGTGTTGTAAGTAAGTATGTTATTTTACAATGACACACAGAGGGGTGAAAACACCCTTAGACATGCAAACTGGAGTTGGAAAACTTTTTATTTATATTTTTACTTTTGTATAAATGCAAAAAAAAAAATGTACAAAATAAAAATGTCTCTCAATGTGTGTCAATAAAAATGCACAACGGAATGGAGTTGTTAGCTCAATCACTCACACACACAGTGCAGAAGAATTTTCATATTACATATTATGACTCCTTTTTTGCCTTTTCCAAATATTATTTACCATTATTTTTGTTTAAAATAAATAAACTACTAAAAATGAAGAAGGAATTAATTAAATTACACAAAAAACTGTGCTTAAAATTAAATTACTTGAATTAAAATTAATTACGTAAGTAACGTTACAACAATTACTTTAATTAAAGCAACAAATCATGAAACAAATATACAAAACTTTTATAATTGAAAACATTTACTGCCTCAATAAACAGCTATATATAACAGCGCATGTCATCAAATCAGTCAAATTTGTGCTTTGATGCTTGCGGAGCGACTATACAACGGGAGAAACCAAACAAAATTGAATAGATTGAATGTGGGCAGTATGGTCAGCGCCTCAGTGGTATGGTGTAATAACTTCTAATTAATTATTATAGGCCATACAGGTCGAGGTCTCTCAGTGTCGATTGAATGCATCCACACAACCACAAAAATCGGGCTGTATTCATGAGTATTTTGTATAATATGTACCTAAGTACAATGATGTTGAATGGCGAATATCTACACAATGCCCAGAGACGTTAATTAAGTGATTAACCTTCAATGTGACCCTTTGTGAGAAACAACAACAATAGTTATAACTGAACACACAATGTGGTAATGGACTGGAGCAGCGCAATTATTAGGGCGAATACAATTTGTGAATTTCTCCCTTCCCCCCCTCTCTCATTTTCCCTAATTCCAAAAAAATACAAAATTGCTTTGCATCAAAACCTATATAATTGTGACCGGAAATAAATAAATTTTAGCGTGCCAATTAATTGTGTTGCACAAACAAAAAAAAGAAATTCGTTGAAATTTAGCAAAAATTATTATTATTATTTCTGCATTCATTATTTATTGCGTTAAAGGAATTTCTCCGATGCGATGTGAAATAATTATTGCAGCGGCGGTGTTGACACAAATTAATTGTGCTGGGCAACACAACTATTACAATAATGGTATGTGCAGTTTTATATTAGGCACTATCTGTCAAGTGTCACAATCAGTATTTGCACTCGAGACTATTAAAACACTAACAACAACAACACCATCAGCAAGGGAATGAGGAAAAAATAGACTCGCGCTATTTTCCATTCCACTTCCTTTACACTGCAAGAACATTTATAATGAATTCGACATACACAGTTTCAGCATTATTTCTCATATTTAGCTATACTTAGAGGTTGTGGTCGCGCAATCATTTATTGGAAATCATACATGTGTAGCACGAGCTTTCCCTCATCAAAAAAAAAAATGGGAAAAAAATATTAACACTCACGCCAAATTTAAGCAAACAATAATTATGTTTTATTGCTGATTGAGTGCTATAAAATATTATACATTCGTTGATAATGTCGAGTGTCGTCGATTTGGCTGACGGATAAAAATATCGATGCCCCGTTGTATTGTACATCAAAATTGTGTGTACTTGACGAGCGCGCGAATGCATTCAAAACATTGTTGTGGGGGGAAGAATTCCCAACCGCGGAATGATTAGAATGCAAAACACCTATACACTAAAAGATGCAAATCAGCATTGGGAATGTCAATATTAACGATCTCATTAGAATATTTATGCCACAGAGAGCGAGAATGATGACGGTTGGATGTGCGGACGCGCTCTATAACGGTTTATTTATCTCGCTGTATGACAACATAATTTATGGGGAATTTTTAATAGCTCTTAATTATTTTGATGCGTATATAAAAATCGAGACAAGAGTGTCCAACATTATTTGCATTGCATTGTAGTAAATAACGGGAAATGCGTTTTAGAAAGTAATTTTTCCCCATTAAAAAGAAATAATCAACAGTTATAGCCTTTTTACACTTATTTTCAGGACAATAAAAATGACAATTTGCCAATAGCAATTAAAACAATCCAACAACTAATTTTGTTCATTGTAAAAAAACGTTTAAAAACTTAATTAGTTATTAAATTGCACCAAAAAAATCAAATTATAGTTTTTCAAAAACACAAAAAAAAACCACTTACAATTTGCTCCTTCAAATCTTTCGTTGTTGCTGCTGCAGCAGCGGCGGCCGCCGATGTAGCCAGTGGGCCCAGCCAATGGTGCAACCCCAAATAACGTTTGGGCACCATTTTAAGGGCGGGCGCACCTTGGGCATACGGCCCACCCAGCAATGTGCCGCCAAGTGTCGACTCAAGTACCACCATATTGGCTTTGTTTCCGAATTCCGATAAAATCGTGATTAATATTTAAGTAAACCCGTTATGTGTGAAATTAAGTCTTCCCAGCAACAGGGGATGGGGATTTTTAATTATTTTTTTGTTTAAATTCTTTTTAATGCGCCTTTTTTGCGCACACAATTGGTTGGTGTGTGTGTATTTTTCACTTTATTAAGACTATTATATTTTAGAACCCTTAAACATATTGTATAGTTGTACGCAATCAAAATATGCAAGACATTTAATGTCTTGGAAATATTTCCCCGAAAAAAAATTACTTTTAAAGAAATTCGTGGGAAATTTAATATTTTTTTTTTTAGCACAAACAGCTCAATTATCACAGCACATCCTTTTCACAATATTCTTTTTTGACTTTAAACGCGACTCAAAAATATATTTTTCCTTTTTTTTTTTGCTTATTACTTTTTTTCCATTACTTTTATTTTCGTATGGAAAAACTTTTCCTGTTCAGTGGAACACACTAAAAACAAGAACAACAAAAATAAACTTCCTTGAAACAACACAAAAGTTATACTCTTTTTTCCAGTAAGTAATGCAAACAATCCTTTTATTTTATTTCTAGTTCCCCGAAACAATAAAGCTCGTCCTTATTTTCTCCCGATTCTTTCCTATTTAATTTTTGGCAATTTTTTGTTATTATTACACTTAAACCATTTGCTCACACATTAAAAAAACGGACGCGACAATCGGTCGGTGTTGTCGAGTGTGTGATTGCACAGCAACAGATGTCTACGGAATGGGTGGCGTTCTCGCACAGCACACAAACGCTCTACGTGCACGTTCAAGTTGACGCGACGCTGAACAAGTTCAGCCGCATTTCCTCGTGGGTAAATGGCGAAACGCGACGATGGGATGACACACAACGCGCGAATTGCTTTAATAATACAAAGTACACCTCGTGCAAGGGGGGGGGGGAGGATGTTGAATGATTAGGTGTGGAGCAAAAGAATTCGGCGTCTCTCGAATCAATTTCGTTGCTTTTAAAGATATGGAGAAGGATTTTTTTTCCACAATAACAAGCCTCTTTTTTTTTTTGCACAAACACACAAATTGAATTTTCCCTTTTTTTGAAGCGCGCTTTTCCTTTTTATTTCCTAAGCTGTACACACTCCCAATAATTTGGTTATAACATATAGGGCAGGGTTTTTTTTGTGTTTTGCTTTTTAACACCAGCAGTGACAGCAGTAACCAGAATTGAAGCTGATGGAAGAATTAAATTGTGCAGATTGCACACTGCTCAAATCCAACGGATTTACCGTTAACACGAGTGTAGCAGCAGCAGCAACCGACGATGATGAACCGAACCGAATTGTGCAGAATTTAAGTCACTCACAAATTGAATTATTCCCTTCCTGTATTTTTGTACTGCAAGGAAAATTCTTCTTTTAAAAATTATGTTGAATTTTCACGTATAGGTGGTTTTCTATTTTTTTATTTTTTATTTTGTGGTTGTTCCCTCTTCTTTTATATTGTAGGTTGGTTGGTTGCGTTGGGTAAATATATATACATATGTGGTTTATTCATTGGTCTCCTTTTTTAAATTCGAAATTGATTCTGTTACTTGTGATGGTTTCTTCTCTTTGCGTGTAGTCGTTTCCGTTTTTTTTTTTTTACATTCCGTGTAAATAAGGCAATCGATTTGATTTGGAAATTTTACCGTTTTCCTTTTCTTTCCTTTTTTTTTATATTTTTATTTTCTCAACAAAAGTGCAGTAGATTGAATTTTTGCAAAACTTGCAAATAAACTTGACAACAATCCCAGTATATCCTTTTCCGAAAAATGTATTAAATTAAATCAAGATAATAAAAAGGCGATTTATGTTTTAATTATGGAACGGTGGTATTATATTAATGAGAGTAATCACTCCGATCACGCTCACCGCTGGACTTGATATGACGCAGTGAAATCAACGAACGAGGTGCGGACCCTAAAATTGAAGCCCGATACTCTCTTTTGCATTTATAAACGCGTACACAAACTTTAATTGTTAGCAGCTTTTTCTTTCTATTGTGGTTATCGTATGATTTTGTTGCTGTGATGTGTGCGCATTTGGGAGGCGTGTGAGTATGTGTGTGTGTGTGTGTGAGGGTGCGCATATAAAAATGGGTAAGTCGTTTACCACATTTATTATTAAACCATAAAGAAATTAGCCTTAATTTTGTTATGTTTTTGTTTCTTGTCAGCCAAAGTAACACAACTTAGATATTTCTCAATTAGCCGACGACAGTTTCTTATTGATTTCTTATCACAAAAATCAAATATAAAAAAATGTTATCGTTCACTGCTGTAGTAGGTTGTTGTTGGAAATTTTTTTTCCGCACTGTTTACGTTTTTTTATTAAACACATTTACACAATGTTGATGTTCCCCATTCGTTGGTATTTGATTTAACATTTTCACTCTTATATCAATGTTCTTTTCAGGTACATCTCTGTCTTTATCTCACTTTCTCTCTCTCTTACTCACTATCTCTGTATCATTTACTTTCTCATTCGCTTTAATTAGTTGAGTGCTTTGCGATGGGGTCTGCAAAATGATCGTCATTCCAGTTTAACATTTTATGCTTTAGTTACACCACCATTTTTGCATTGCGTGTGTTCATTGTTGGGTGAATGCGCGTGAAGCGCGCCACCGTAAGCAAAAGATGGTGTCTTTTGATAATAAATAGTATAGTGAATACGACAAAAGGAAATACATAGTAGTGTGGCTGGAAAACCTATCCATTTGTGGGTGTAAAGGTACACGTCATGATGGAAAACGAGGCGAGAGAACGCGTCATCGCAACGATAGAGCTTTGCTCCACACACACACACACACACACACACACATTATATGATACGTCTAATTAGTAATTTGAAAGAAAATGCCGAGGGAACGAGGCAAGTTGAATCACATTACTCCACGGTAATTGCAATCATCATACTTGTTTTCATGTCAGACATTAATGTAATGTGACCGGTGTGGTAGGTGAGGATGGATGCCGAGCGTTCAAATGGGGCAATGGGGGGATACATTTTCTCCTTCATTTCATCAAATTTAAACGATGTCGGATGCATAGGGACGAAATGGCAATGAAATAATGCACGGGATAGCAATTTTATAGAAATTGTGGCATTGTGTAAAATTATCTTACACGTTTAAGTGATATAACGGAGCAGGGATGGAAGGGGTGTTGGTGGGGGGGGGGGGGGAGCTGTCAATTAATTAAAAATCGATTTTTTAATATTTAGATTGGTGGCATTTTAATAATTAATTTGGAAATGTTTGCGATTTCTCGTTTACTAACGAGTAATTTTGGATGTGCAATAATTTATGTGAACGATTTTAATCGTTATCAATTATATTTTCGTCCTGTTTTGAAATTTTAAAATTCAAATTTGAGTAAATTTCGTTTTATATAAATCAAACTCCATTTTTTTTACACTTTTACAACAAATTATGCAAGAATAACAAAACATTGAGCATGTTCCACGGTGTTTGTGTGTACAATTAAAGTGCATGTCAATTATTTCCTTGACAACAGACGACATTTCAAAAGGATAAAGTCAATATACAGTGGGAAAGTGTTACAAGTCTATATTTACGGAAACAATGCACACAAGGGATAGAGCCAAATCTGATGACTGTTGTTGTATAACAACAACAACAAAAAAAAGAACTCTTCTGAGACATGAACATTTTCCTACTAAATGGCGGATAAGATGGGGGATATTTATTGGGGTGTGCTTGTGCAATATATTTCATACCAGAATATGTTGGAGAATCACATTACAAGACCGACGACATTTCACATTCATGTTTCATGCATTTTACTGTCTGATGGAACTTGGGAAGACGACACGAAGCACATACAGTGTGCGTTAAATTGGAAATGAAGTAAATGCGAATATAAAGCGGGCACGTTGATGTACTTACGCGGGAAGAGGGGGGGGGGGGAAATGTGAGTGGGTGGGTGTTGGTTTGAGACATTTCCCCTCAAATGCTTACACGTCGAGCAGACGACGATTTGATGCACGAGTATTTACAGAAATACCAATTTTAAAGCATGCGGATCCAATTCAGCAATATGCATTCGTGTATGTTGGGTCATAACAAAAGGATTTCGTTGAGACATATTTTATGTGTGGGTGTTGATCGGGTTTAATGTATGCGGAAAACAATTGCATGTTTAAAAAAAAAAAGGAAACAATAAACTGAAGAAACAATAGAGAAGATTTTGTGCTGTTGTATTTTTTTTTGTTAGAAATAACAAAAAAAGAAACACATTTATTTTCGTGATTTTATCCATAACAAATAAAATGTCACACATTACTATGAAACGTCACTTAAATGTCAAACGCTACTGAAACGTCACTTAAATGTCAAAATTGACAGAACAACAGCAAAAAAAAAAACACAAATCCCTTAACGTGAGTGCAATTCACACTTTATAACTCCCGTTTTATGTGTTACTGCGTGTTTAAAAAAAAAACTTTCAATTGAATTGCTGCCATATTGTTTACGACTTTGTAACTGTAAAAACTCTTGCAACCTATAAATGCAGTGCTTTAAATAACAGACAAGTAAACAAGTGCAACTGCACGAGTGAATCGCACATAATACATCTAACGCGAAATGATTTATTGTGATAATGCACTCCTGCCTGTTTGATGGAACAAATTTTCCAAAACGCGATTTTAATGGAAAAACTTGAGACGAGCCAATTTAACAGTGCGAACACAAAACGCGAGCGATTTCCACGAAATGCGATAGACTGCAGAAATGACAATACAATTATAAAATGTGTGTTAACTTTTTCAATTTGTACAACTTCCAGTTTTCACGTGTGTGTTAATATTGCAATATTTTTGTCATTTTAAAGAACTAAAACTAAAGTGTTAAAGAAATAAAACAATTGAGTAGCTGATGAATCCTTAAATAAGGACAATGCATTTTTACATTAACAAGTATAACTTCATGTTGAAGAAATTAATTTAGGACCAATTAACCTACTAATAACAATTGCAATAACGATTGTAATTAATAACGGTTAAAATCGTTCACAATAAAAAAGTGCACAGGGTGTTTAAACTTTATGGCATATTTAAACGATTTTGCATTGCTTCCCACACAATACACCATAACTAATTTGAATCTCCACACCCAACAAAACAAATATGACAAAACAAATAAATAAAAAATAAATTTAAATTTTACTGTACATTACAAAATGTAAAGACTGCAACTGCGAAATGCAGAACAAATTGAAATTAATTGAATCCGCAGTATGCATTTTCTACATTATGTGCACAATAATGCACAATATCATGCATGCCCAGTCACCCATCTAGTAATAATAATTGCGGCCAAAACACATCAAGATAGAATAGCGCAGGCGATTTCAAGTACACATGAGAATACTACTACCACACCATGAATTATGAACTGAAATTATATCGACACAATACGTCTGCTGGCCATATAGCCATTTTGAAAATGGTGCATCATTCCGCTATGTGGTGCATTTTAATACTGTGCGCTCGCACAAAGAAATCAAAACCACCCAATCTCCACGCCGCCTCCTTCTTCCCCCCCCCCCCCCCCCCCCCCCCCAGCTGCTGTGTGTGCAATTGTGGGTATGATGATGCGAATGCTGCAGCTTCTTGTATGCATCTGAATCTATTATACTGACTTCGGGCTTGACCTCTTGTTGCACACATTAACAACAGTCATAATAAAAACAATTGTCTTACAGTCAGATCGTCTGTACAATGCAATTTAAGATATTTTCCCATTTCCAAATGCCACATGTGAGCTGTTTTTTATGCATTTTCAAATGTGTGTTGGCACATTTTAATGTTTGTGTGTGTTTATGGATAAAATTTGCAAAGGAATACATAATATGCAATGTGGATGATTGTGCTCAATGACAAATGATGCAAATGCAGTGCACCTCCCCCCACCCATATTACAAATGTAGTCAATTTTCTTAAAACCATTTTACCCTGTTTAACAGACATTACGGATTCAGAATTCCCTTCTTTAAAACAAGTCATTTTATTTGTCTTCAATGTTATTTGCCAGAAAAATAATTAATACGGAGTCATGTAACCGTAATAACATTTTATTTAATAAATTGATTGACATAATTAGAAATAAAAGCGTTTGAATTAAAACAATTTCTATTTTTTAATATTACAAAAACACCCTGTACAAAAAGTGACACATGAAAAGTAGTTAAGTAAACATTTGAACAAGAAAATATTAATTTTAAAACATTGCACAATTTGCATAGTGTTTCACCTTCTTAAATATTCAGTGACTTTTTCAGAAAAAAAAGCAATATAAGAGCAAGAATTTTATCTTCAATTTGTTGTTTATGTGGGAAAACTATTTCGTATAAAACTAGCTACATAAGTTATGGTTACAATTAGTTATCATTGCATGAGAATAAATAATATTGTTGAAAAGCAACAAGTTTTTTAATAGTTATCACTTAATGTAAAAAGTTATTTTGACGAGGTATTTTGGTGGCAAGACAAGTTGCGTTTATTGTTTTTGTTATCTTTTAACACGACCGAATAATAAAATGACTAAAACCACGTCTTTGACATTGAGAGATATTAATTAGGTGACCTTCAAAATCGGGTTCAAGCTAAAATTCCGCATTGTAATGTTATTTTTAAGTAATCGCCTTTTTAAACTTACAAATAAGGCAAACCATTTTTGAGATATTCAAGTTTTAACGCGACTTTCTCTGTCTCCCTTCCTCTCAATCATTGTTTCTTCCTCACATTAACTATGCCCATCTCTTTCTCTTTCGTTTCCCCATTAAATTAGCAGGACCAACTCACGATTCACTCTTTTACAACGTCTCTGTCTGAAGCCCAATATAACTTAAAAGGCTGTTGGGATCGCGATGAAATTAGGCGCATCGCATCTTAATTTCACTTCGCATGGTTGCTGGGGCGCACCATTTAAATACGAAGAAAAACATGGATGGTGAATTCTTTAAACAACGCATAAATAAATAAATAAAAAATAAATAATTGTGTGGCTGTTGTGAGCCCGCACGCTGCAATGCTCGCGCACTCACAAATTAAGTTCAATTAAATTTTTTTCCGTTTCTTATACACAATACAACAATTACATACCTACACAGCACAAGCTACAAGTTGACGAAGCAATTAGTCATAAATTAATGAAGAAAGTGTGCGGCATTTGAACTGAAAGAGTCTTGAAAATAAAATCTTTTCAAATGGTTGCACCAATTTTGGTTACAATAATTGAAAATATTGCTCCGCATAATAAATAATGCTGTAAAAAGATGAATCAGAGAGTGTGTAAGAAATCGTTTTAATTGTCCTAGACTGTAGACAGAGCTCATGTAATGACGTGCGATGTGAACGCATATGTCTGCTTTGCTTAGCCACTGGAGAGATGTGGGGTCATTGTTTTGTAAATGGAAGTAAAATATAAAATGTACAAGTTCAAACCATGTCATAATCATTCAATATAGTACACTTAAGACGGCGTTGCCGCTATTATTTCGATTCACAATACGTGAAGCGTCAAAAAAAAAGCTTTCCATCTTCCATTTTGCTGCTCATCAAAATTAAGAATAACCTACACAAGAAGATGTATTAAAGCTTGTCTTGTTTAAGTGTGTGTAAGTACACAAGGTATTTGAACGTAAGAATTTTTTATTTTATTTTCTTCATTCAATTCAGCGAAACGTGAATGTAATGAAGTAATTATGAATGCCAACTTATGTAGAGCCCGTTAAGAGATGAGTAAGCAGTGAAGTAATATTTTTCAATTGTTAATGTACGTTCACATTTCAAAAAAAACGTCTCAGTTAGGGCCGCAAAATTGAGTTCATTAGCCTTAAATTTTGGGAGTTACAATTACCTAAATAATTTAAATTTACATGTAAAACAATTACGCCCGCATTTATGCAAGTTTCTGTCATAAAACAAATGCTACCATTTAGGGGATTAATTATCAAAAGAAATACACTAATGAGTACTTCTTTAGAAGTTTACAGCAATCAATAAAACACATTCAATCAATCTTTAAGAAATACGCAAATTCAATAAAAGAAATACAAAAGAAAATGCATTAATGACCATTATTTGTGCAACACAATTATTATCTATTAAAATATTTCAATTTTACACGCAACTATAAGAACAAACAAATGATGTCATTAATATTGATGTGCCTAACTATTTCACAAAGCACATATTGGCACAAATTCTCATTCTGTTTCAAGACTATCTAGATGGAGAATAAAAGAAGACACATCATAAGTCATCAATGTTATATCATAATACGCGACTCTATTTAACGAAGGGGGAGGGAGGGGGGGGCAAAGAACCGTACACGACGAAGCAACAAACCAAAAAAATGAATTGAGAATACACCGAGAAAACAAAAAAAATCAACGAAAATAGCTATAACAAAAACAACAAACATTTAAACAACCAAAAAATTGAGCAAAAAGAAGTTGAATAACACTTATGAGATCGGACTTGAATGTGCGGAGTAATCTTTTGGGTTGAAATGTTGTCTGTTGGTGGAAATTTCACGCGTCAAAGCATCACGAAACAATCGCTGCGCTCTTATGCGCCGAAGAGTACACCAACCACTACAGCATAAATGATAAATATTTTTCCGGCATTAACTTTTTTGTGTTGCTGCCTCTTTGTTTTGTTACATCTTTTTCATTGTTTCTATTTGTTCCTAGGAGAAGGATTAAAATGAAGCGCATGGGTACAGTCGAATTGCGATAATTTGAAATAACGTAAAACGATAAATTTTGCGGCAACTAAAATAAAATAAATTTCTCAATTCTCCTTAAGTCAGATAATTTTTGTTAAATACTTTGCATCTTCAATCATAAAGTGAATAACTTAAAAAATATAATTATACCGTTAATATTTAACTTTAAATGCAATTTGACTTTGTTTAATTTACGGTTCCTCTTAAATTAGACTTTAAATAAATGGCGATTAAAACCGTAATTTATGTTCCCATTAAAAGTCCGACGCATCGAGGTTCGACTGCACTTAAATAGATTAAAATGTGAGCCATATAAAGTCGCTTTACTACTAACAATAGAATTAATTAAATTCTTTGTTCTACCATCATGTTCCTTTCCTCAACTTGTACAAGTGCGTGTTTCTGTGCCTTGTGTATCAATTTTCGTAAGTTTTTCAACTTGAAAAGCGTCTTTTTTCTTCTTTTTTGTTTGCCACTAAATAGAAAACTTACTGAACTGACAAACTTCCTCAAATGTGTAACGCTTTTTCTAGCAATGCTGGAGGAACTTATAACTCAAGATCATGCCTGCTAGTTCGTCTTGTGTATCAATTTAAAACAGCATGTTATGAGTGTGTGTGAAGACGTGGAAGTACCAAGTTTGAGCGTAGCGGCTTGTCGACTTTCTGCGCATTTTTTTCTTATTATTGTTACATTTTCTTATATTTCTTATTTTCTTTACAACAAAAAATGTAAACAGGAAAAGTATACGTTGGCTCAACGCGCAAAACGTACATAATATAACCTAAATGAGCCGGCTCAAAAAAAGAAAACAACAAAAAAGAGAGCAGCAGCCACAGCAGTCAGCAGCCCAGCACAACATACCTCGAAAAGCAGTTTGTTGAACTTGAAAAGTTGCGGGGTTCTTTAAGTTTATGGGAATATGGAGGAGCTTACACACACGTCTTTTGTTGTACACAACAAGCGGGGTATGGATAAAGCTACGTTGTACTTGATTGTTGTGTGTTTTAATGTGCATACGTTCTGTTGCCTTCCTCCTCTTATTTTGTATTATTATGGTAAGACGGGGCGATCCGCAATCAAGTGGCATGTAATAAGTAGTTGCGCGGGTTTGCGTTTGTAACATATGGGAAACCAACGACGGTGTGGTGCGGCGCGGCGTGACGGCAAACCAGGCTACATTATATTTTCTATGAAGCTGATGACCACACGAGAACCCCAACTCCTCGTAGTTGTACATATGTTGCGATTCAGGTTCTCTATTGCCCAACATAAATATGGTGTGTTGGCTGGTCTTGATGCCTTCTAATACATAAAATGATTATGCTTTGGAAGCAGATGGACATGCTTCAATAAAGCAGAGAGCGAGATGAGGGCATTAGAAATTCACTTCGAATAAGTAAGTATGTATAACAACAAGACCGGATTTATTTTTGTTGTTGTTGCTGTGTTATAATGAAAGAAATGAAGTGGTAAATCAAATTATTGAGAAAATATGGAAAAAGCTTCTTGTGAAAAGCTATTTCAACATAATACATTGAGGTGAATCCACAAAGAAGGCTATTCAACTTTAGATTAACAGAAGATAATCTTCAGTTTATTGTTTTTCAAACTGTAATGTAAAGGAAACCTCAAGAAATATTAAAAAGTATTGCATTTTACAATACAGTTTTCAAATTATTAGGCTTTCAATTTTTTAAACGCCTAAATTTATGCATTAAAGGTCATTACGGCGATTTTAAAATAACCACGTCCACACAATCATTGTTGAATAAAGTGTCTAAACATTGTTCAAAGTACAGAAAGCCTAACGGTGTAATTTTAACAATACAGCAATAGTGGATTGTGCACGAATTCATATTTGAAATGAGTATCATCGGTCTCCTATCAGCATATTATGCATTTGACAGGGGTTTAAAGGGTTAACAAATCGCAATAATACAAACACACACACACACACACACACGCTAGTTGTCACATCCCGTTATCAGTTGTATACATTAAAATATGTCACAAAACTAACTCTCTTTCATTTTTTTTAGCAAACAAAATGACAGAACACACACACAGACACATCTAAAAATTATTATTCAGAGATAGCGGTTAACACGAGAGACAAAAAACGAGAACAACGTTACCCCAATATTATGGCTGGCAACCCGATATAGTATATTTGGAATATTACACAAAATATGCACGCCATCACAGAGATTTTATCTTTTTGATTTGAAGTGTCAACTGCAACTGCTTACATTTCATCAAACCCCGACGCAAACATGCACACACATTTGGAAAATTATCATATTTACGTAGGCTGTTCATCCCTCCTTTTTCTTTTTTTTACATAACGGATCCTTTGAATTTTATATTTGCCTTCTTTTTTCATGGATGCCCCCCGAATAATTTGGGTACAACCACAATTTTGTGTTAAGTGGCACCGGTATTTTTTTTTACAGTTAATTCAAATTAACGGTTACATAAAAATGTTATCGGACAAAAATTGCAATTTAATAATTCATAAAATTTAATTGCGTCAAATTTTAAATACTTTTCAAATAACTGAACTCTTTTTACACCATCTTATATGATTTATTGGATATTTACCGTAATGTTTAAAGCAATATCCCAATTAAAGATAAGTACAAATTGTACAAACACACTAATCATTGTTGGAAGTGATTTAAATTGAAATTGATAAGCACACTTCCTACGGTGTTTTAACAAAATAATTTTTGTCGACAGAAAATTTTATCGGCGTTGCGGTAAATGTGCATAAAATAATAATAATAATAAATAATATATTGTACCTTCCATTCGGCATTCCCCAGGAGCTACACAATATGAAAACCGAAATGTGTGGCAGGGAGTGCCGCTAGATAACGGAAGCACGATGAAACAATAAAAACGGAACAATCATTGTGTTGTCCAATCAAAAATAAACAAGTTTTGTTGACCTTGAACAGTACAATTATGTAAGACTGCAATGTATTATTTAATTATTTCCAGTTGGGGAACAAATTTTTGTAAATGTATTTCATTAAGTTAATCAAGTTTGAATAAAAATTAAAACCAACGACCTTGAAATTAAATTAAATTAATTTAAAATTGAGTACGATAATTTTTTTTTTCTGACAAAATCAGAATGTGAACTCAAAGAATTGTTTATCAAAAAAATAAAAAGGGATAAACTAAAAATTGCACAACCGAAAACAGCGTATAAAAGGAGAAAAGGGGTAAGATGAAATTGGGTATGATTAACGACACGGACAATATATGGCCCGGCAGCAGCCAACGACTTGTTCAAATGGGGAGACGAATATGGCGCATTTTATAGAACGTCGTCCCCGAAGCCCGCCCCACATCACTACCTCCCCCCACCCGCTCTTCTATCTACAGTTAAGATGGTCATGGTTGATATTTGGGCGAAATGTGTGCTAATGAGGGCAATTTGCTGCGGTCTTTGATATATGTAACAATGTGGTCGCAGTCAAAGATAATTTTGCAGACTCATAATAAGTTACTGCGATTTAAATAGTTCGGGTTGCAGAATTAAATAACGGTATAAATTATTATTCTGTTTTAACATGTTCTATTAATTGTATAACAAATATGAAGACAATTATTTATGCCCAGAGATATACACAATTTGGCAGCACAACAACACGCCACATCACAAAAGAATTATAAATATTATGTGCAGTTAACAAAACGGCATCCATATGAAACAAATTGCAACAGCCACACTCTGTATGGGGACGACATGAAACGGTACACAATATTAAATCCAGTGGACGTACACAGTACACACACCTTTGTGCAATGTACCAGGGATGATGACAAGCGAGGTGTAACGGAACAAAATTGATTTACTGCGGCGTGGTTTGGCTGACGCTTGGATTATTTACGCAGCGTAAAGGTATGACGCTGCAGTGAGGGGACTTACACTCCAGCATCTAGATTCTAGAGTAATATTTATTTGCATTGCTTATTTTTGACATGACGACGACGACGACAAAGCAAATGAACACGGTGAAATGTTGACGTATGCTACCGCCACAAATCTCCAGAAGATGGTTTTATGAGGATGTGGGGATCAGACGCAAATAAACTGTACTTGTTTTGCCTTGATTGGCGTTTAAGCTGTGTTGCATTAAGAAGATAATAGTTTGTTTAAATTACACAAAACGATTTATGTTTACAGTCACAACCGAAAAGCAGTGCAGTGCTTCAAAATACAAAATAATAACAATAAAAAAATACCAACAATTAATGTGATGCGCGCGTTGTGTACGTAAGTAAAGTGAACGGAGTTAATTCAAATTGATTGCAACAACTAGTTGTGTGTGTGTTTGGTTGTGTGAAACGTTATTGAAGTAAATTTCAAGTCACTGATGTGAAATTAATCACGATAATTGATAAAGCATCACTGAAGACGCATTATGTGGCCACAACAGTTAAATGATCAATCGAGAGATGTGTAATTGACGCACTCAGACACTGAACACATTAAGTTGGTGAAGCCTGCAATGCGAGAACACAACAGAACGCCTCTTAACGGTTATGCTTGCACCATCGCATCGCCGGCCTTATATAAAGTATAGATAAATGATGGACATTCAATTAAGTGCGCTCTAATTTAGTACACATACAACATTCATTTCATCAGTTGGTTATTGATTATTGATCAATAATTTACAGAACTGTAGAGTAATTACGGCAGCCCTTACTGATACGTGTGTTAGTTTTTGACACTTTGCAACTTATAACTTTTAGTCATTGAGTTCAATATCAATATTAGTTAGAATGTCTATAAACTTCTAATTTAGAAAGTATCGATTCCCTGAATCGACCTTACCAACTAACTATTTAAAAAAAAAGAGCTGTCTCAGGAATTAGAGGTACACCACTATTCACAGATCAAGCGCACCACTATTCTACCAATATCACTCTGTCAACCCCAACAAGCAAATTCACTTTCCCCAAAAAGCATCGCAAGCAATGTATATGTAACGTATAAGGCCAATCCCACATAGCAATTCCCATTCCTGACCCTTCACTGCTTGCTAACCCCCTTCCACCCACTTTCCTTGCAAATTACGAATGCTGGCAATATTATGGCGGCGCAAAAATGGACGACAAAGCGATCCAATGCTAAAGGACGATGAATCTGCATGACATGGCAGTAACACTGGAAATTGGATTACATAAGAGTCTCATTTTATAAATGTTTAAAAATTAAATTTAGAGTTACTGTTGAAATAATAATGACTACCCAGGATAGACCCTCCCGCCCCCCGCCGCCTGTACATATCCCCAGAGTCATCCCCTCTTCACACTCTAACACTCATACACACAAAAAACTGCCCTCCTCAACCCCACCCCTCACGCCCCTCTCAATTTGGTCGCCGCCGCCACTGTACACAAAAGCTCACTTCACATTTCAGCGGCACACCGAAATGGTGATTGCGTTGGATTTATTCTTTTGCTTCCCCCATTACATTTTTGTTGTTTTTCATTTTATTTTCTTCTTTTTTTTTTGTTTCTCTTCATTATATGGTCGAGTCTCCCTGGTACATAGTACTAGCTGGGGATGTATAAATTTATACACGGGGTATAATGAAACGAGTGTCATTTAAGTGGTGCTCAGTGCCACAACTAGAATGATAACATGGACATGATGAAGGCGCGCAAACATTGCACATTGTTGCACCTGTGTGTTACCGCCCCGCCACCTTAATTTTGTAGATGTTGCAGTTTTCACACAGCTTTAATCCAATCTACAACATGGGCAATATTTGCGGTTTTTAATTGCAATGAACCGCTATTTGACAGTACCAGGAAATGGGGGTGGGAGTAAAATTTTGTGATGTGATTATTTAGTATTTGTAAATTAAAGGATTAAACTTTGTCAAATATTAAGAAAGGATTTGATTGTTTATTTAGTCAAAATTATGGAACGCATTTGAAAATATGCAAAAAAAACACCTCGAAAACTGCGAAAAAAATGGCGGTTCGTAAAAAAATTGTGTTTTATAAATGATTGCGGGAATCAATTCAGTTGCCGGTCACTAAAAAAAATATTTTTAAAAATCGCTCTTCTCACCCCCCCCCCCCTCCCCACCAACCCGCCCAATTTCCCATTCAAGTGCAACTAAGACCTCAAACTAAAAGTACCATAAAGTATAACTGAAAAAAAAAGTATAACTAAAAATGCGTAACCAATTTTGAACGCATTTCCAATTCCACAAATCGATTGAAAACGACCCGTTGACACTTGCACATTCAGCCCCCTCCCCTCAATTAATGTGAATAAAACACCACACCATAAATAAACATACAAGGCAAGTATTATACAGATAAGGGCCACACAACAATTTAATGATAGCGCGCGCTAGCACAACGATAAAATGAAACACCATTCGGAACACGCGAACAGGATGATGGAGAGCACAGGAGGTGCGGAAAACAGGTATTGAATCGAAAAAAAATACCACCCACCCACCCCCCTACCACAAACATATTGTGTATCATAAGGAGTCAATAAATGCGCAGCCCAAAAAAAAGTATTTTGTGATTCATTGCATTGTTTTATTCGCATGGATTGTGTTGTGTGTGTCTGCGTATGTGCTACACGAAATCAAAATTGATTTAGATAAAATGTGCTTAACTTTGTGCAAACACAAATAACATAATTTTCAGAAGAATGAAGAGGACATTCCAATGGAATCGGTTTGTATAAACTATAGTGCATGAAAGGAGCTTAAGGATGAAGAATCGATTAATACATCAGAATCAATAGGATCAGCAATCAACTTGTATCAATAATAATTGGAGATAACTGTTCTTGGTATTTAATTGAGCACACATCGTCGTCCTTTATGTTTCTTTACCACAAATGTAAAATATCCTTTTTGTTGTCTATGTGTGTGTTTGTAATCACAAAAGTTACATATGAAATAATGATAATAATCCCTATTTTAGATACAGTTTATATATTATGTAACAAGGACTTTGCCCATCAATCCTGATAATATTTCTTAGAATAATATTCTACTCCTTGTTCTAAGTGTTTCAATTAAACAATTTGCAGGAGTAACTAAAGGACAGAAAATCCGAGAAATCGACATATTGCTGTTGTCCCTCCCTCATACATCCTTGTTGATATGGTTACAATATGCAAATATAACAGACATCACTTATTAGATTTAGATTGTGCAATGTCGTTGTAATGCACGACCATATCACAGCAGAGAAGGATTAATTCAATTATACGCACACATATTATGGGATGATGTGCCAACAATTTGTAATTATATTAAGGGATTATATTTTATTGACAGTATTTAGACTAAGGACTAAATAAATATAATATATTGGTTGCTGTGTGAGTTTCGATAGGCGTTCTGTCTAATTGGTGTTCAATGATTTTTGTAATTACACTAATAACTGGTCCTTGATCCTTATTGTAATAACTTTATTTAATTTCTACATTATCCTTATTGTAATATGTATTTTTATTTTATTGAAATCTTTAGAAATTTTATATTTTGTAAATTGATTTTATGCAATTACAAAAAGGACGAACATTTCAGAACGAAATAATTTTTGTTACAAATGATTTCGTTTAATAGCATGCAGAAAAATATTTAAATGTGCCAAAACTGTTATTAAATTAATTTGACTTAAGGACAACGAAATCCTTTTAATCCTTTTTTCATTGTGAAATTTAAAAAAGGCATAATATTACAATTTACACAAATTTAAATTTAAATTAAACAAAATAAAACAGCAAATAATTAATATTGGCCACAAACAATAATGAACAAGGACGATTTTTATAATTTACCGTTATTCAGTTAGCAAAATAGATAATATGAAAATAATAGTGCATAGAAAAAACCACGCGACACACACTACTAACTGAGCAGGCTGTAAAAATTAGTGTGTGTGAGAGTGTTTTGTGTGTCCTGAACTTGTGAAGGACATGCATATTGTAAAGGCTCATGTGTAATGGGGTGTGAGAAACCGGCGAAAGAAAAATTTCAATGAGATGGACAACTCAACGATGAGCGGTGGTTCCTTTCTCCTCTTTTTGTTTTCTTTCTTTCTTCCTTTTTTTATTTACAATGTCATTCGCGTTTTGTTATATTAGAGGGTGTGGTATGGATGGGCATTATATAAATACTTTCATGATAAGCGGAGAACAAATGCAAAGAAGAAGAAGTAGAAGTATAATACACATACAAATACATATCAACGTTTAATGGAAGAAAAAATAAATAAAGGAAGCCAACAACAAGGATCGATAGGAAGTTCTTTGTTCTACTTATTCTTCTCAGTATTGCTTCTTATTTTATGACTTGTTCTTTACGGGTGTGTGTGTGTGAGTTTGAGTTTTTTTTTAATATCCTTTTTTGATTATTATTTTCATTATTACTCACATGGTTTCATTATACTCCATAAACAAAAAAAAAACAACATTGTTTGCAGTCCATTAAAGATTTTGAAAGATTAAAGGATTTTAATTTGGAAGTCCTTAAAAATAATGTTCCTTCAATAATTGAAATGTGAATTAGAAAATATTGAGGATTTGAGTGAATTCATTATTTTTAAAAGTAAAATTTCCGCTTGAAACTAAACAACGAATTTGAGACAAGAGTCCCCAATTAAGAAAGGACAATCCTTGCAAGACCGTCACATCCTTAAACCCCATCATTTCTTGTGCACCACCATCTGTAAACTCAAAGGGTTTTCGTCACCACACCCCGCTGATATGTTGTTGAGAAAATTATCATCAAAGGATAGTACAAAGCAGCCAGTGGTTTTTATTTATTAACGAAACAGGATGTTGTTATCCTGAAAATGTATTTCAAAATTGCACATATGGTATTTATACAGTAACAATAACTGGTTGTAGTGTATAAGCAAACGAGTAAAAGCAATTATGAATAAATTTCCATGAAAAACCACAAATATGACAAATGTGTTTGTTCGCCGCACACATTTCATATCACAAGCAGTTATATTATTATGCTGATTGTGATAACTGTAACAGCGTTTCCCGTTTAACTTTGATAAGGACCACAGGGCATCAAGTTCACAGGCCAAGATAACACTTGTTGTACGACTATAACTACCATTGTTGTGTTGTCCCTACAGACTTTGTTTTTCCCCATCGTGTGATGGGATTTTGTGCTCCCATTTTCTATTTTATCGTCAACACATAAGTATTCCAAAAAGAAGCTTCCGGATTGGTAAAACACAAAAACTTCATCATTGCTGTTGTTGCAATGCGCTTTGAATTATAATGTGAAGGAGTGAGTGCTATTTCGGATGTTGAACGCGCGACCATTTCAAAAAAGCACTGCAGGATTAATGTGTCAAGGAACAAGGATAGAAATATTACAGTTAACATATTGTGGACAATTAAATGTCAGATGCACAAATTGCGTCGCTTCCTGCCCAAAACTAACGGTATGAATGCCAATCGGGAAGCATTGATGATGTGAGTGTGAGTTTTCGGACGCATCATTTCCGGCGGCATAATTCATTTTCCACCTGATGTGTGTTTATTAAAATAAAAAACATTTATGCGTTTTATATGAAAATGGGACAATTTCGCGATCAAATTTCCCTTCATTTTTTCCTTTTCCTTTTAGTTTTTTTTTTGGTAGGGAAAATTTTTCAGAGCATTTTCCGTTTGGTAATTATTTTAATGCAAGTACGTATGTATTTCCATTTTGTCGACTCACGTCATTTACACAAACAACAACTAACGAACAAACGAACACAAAGTATGTTATTCAAACAAAATGTAAGCTTTGAAATTTCACTCAATTATTAGTTGTCAATATTTTTTTAATTGAACAAAGTAACCAAGTTTGTAAAAATTTGTTTGATGGTTTAAAAAAAAAGTTTTTGCACATATTTGCTTCCCTAATTCAATCTGCGATAGCTTTTAAACCAAAAATTAAAATCCATTTAAAAAATACCTCTTTAATGTACTTAAATGAAAGTGAAAAATTGAATTAAAAATTGGCAACACCATGAAGAGGGGATGGGGGATGCTTTATTACATCCCACAATTTTTAGGCGTCACACCGCACAGAAGAATCCCGATACATGCAGAGTGTGCAAACACACGCTTGTTGCTTCAATCAAACAATTGATGATGGGAGGGTGGGTGGGGGTGGTGTTTGTGTCGAATGGGGTTTGCTGTATGCGTACACCAAGAAACCTCCACTCCCCCCAGACATTAAAGTCAAGCGAATAAATAAAACAACCGAAATAAAATCAAAATTCAAACCGGCACAATTTTTTGCAGGTTAACGAGATTGGTGGGGGGAGGTAAAATAAAATGAATAAAGGAACACACAAAAACAACACACAACTGAAAGGGATTCTATGGCACCACTGAGCGACAACACAAATACGCAATACAGCACCCTTGTGCGGCAATTGAAATGGGCCCAGAGAGCTGCTTCTTAAATTTAAATTGATTGTGTGATCCTATTGTGCCGTTATTTTGATTTAACTTTTTGGATTTTAACTGGAAATTGAAATTTGTTTGCAATTTAAATTTATTTATGCGATTTTGTAACGCCAACAATTGTTTATTAACGGTTTTTTTTTCATAGGGATTTACATAACAGTAATCGTAATATTTTTTGACTTTAATTAATCGGCTTTGTTATTTAGGCTTAATAATTTTTTGGTTTAAATGTTTTGAAATCAGTTAATAATCCAGAGAGGGTTGTTATGAACTTAGTCACTTTAAAATTTAATTAATACTTTTTTTTAATGCAACAACTTTTTTTTATAAATCATCAAATATTTTTAAATAGCGCCAAATTTGTTTAATGTCATTGCGAATTAAATTTCTCGATTAAAAATCACTTTAATAAAAAACAATGTTTACCAAAATTAACTGATTGCAATTTTCAGCATTTAAACAATAAAATATAAATCACTTTAACAAAACAAACACTTGAAAAATATTTAAAAAATCTTTCAGCAAAATAATGAATTGCATTTACAAACGCATTTTAATTTTTTATAATAATTATTTTTCAAACTCAAATTGTAAAACTGAATGTTCAACTAAACTATAATTATGTTGGATTTTTTTGTAATATTATTTTTATTTCAATTTTTTTTCATCACAACTTTTAATTAACTAAACGTTTTTATTTCTCGTACACTTGTACACGCCACAACAATAAAATTCTTCTTGAAATTTAAAAACTTTAAATTGCGATTACATTTTTTTTAATTACTATTAATTGTTGAAGATGCTTGATATTTATTTCAAACGCGTATTATTAGTACCAAAAGTTCGAAACACACGACGTACGATAAACGCTTCGACACGTTCAACAGTCAGTCAGAGACTAACAACAGAGAGAACTTGAATGGATGGAAAAGCCCCCCGTCTCAATATACAACACACAAAATACGTGCACGCTCGACACACAGCAGTTTGTATAGCAGGCAACTGCACATAATCAGAGCGCGCGACTAGTAGAACGCTGCTGCTGCTGCTGAGCGGTGGGCATGCTTTCAATGTGCTTTTGCAACGCCAGACGAGGGGGTAGATGGAAGGGGGGGGGGGGGTACGTGAGGGACGCCGCCTCAGCTGTTAAAAAAACGAAGCGTGTGTTGTGTGTTACTCGGAAGAACATTATACGTTTGTTGTGTGTGCAGACATTGCGTATAAGAACACACACAATTATTGGGATACATAAAGCTGCTACACATAATATTATACAGCCCGACATTCAAGATAATATGTGTATTCATGAACTTTAAATATAATACACAACGAGCAAAAGCTTTAACCAAACAATTTTGTGTAGCCGGCATGCAGCAATATGCGAGAGGGAGAACAAAATGCTGGTATGCGATGTAGAACTTTGTGTTGGTTGGGAGAATAGCGCGCGAGTACTCAAATTGTGTGGGGAAGGAAGGAAGGAAGGGAGGAAGGGGATGAATCCAAACTGAATTGAAAGCCCAATATTTTTACACAGTATATCAGTTAAAAACCATCAGCCAGCATGATTTCCAATTGCACAATATTGAAATAAAACGCAATCAGCAGGGGAAATTACAAGAACAAAAACAACTTGACCGCTTGAAGAGAGTGCAATAAGTAATATACAAAAAGTACAGACATTATGGGGGAGAAAGCAAGCGCTCATACTTGCATCTTGACTTAACCATGCCACCAGACTATTCCGCTTTACTCGATATCCGCAATAACAGACATTTCGTCCGGCACACACAAACGTGTGTGACAGTGCGCTTTGGAGCTTAAGCTTACACCAATTAAATTGATGATATTTGACAGACGCACGTCCCTGCAGTTCCTTATGGATGTGAGGGGTGGTTGGGTGAATTCATTACCCCCCACCTCCCCCTTCCACATACATGTGCACTTCAATAAATATAATATACTCAACGTCTCTGGGAATTAATCGTGCGACGTTTATTTAATATGTATAACGATAGTGTGCATAATATAAGCCCGACTATATGATTAAGGGAATGGGGGAAAAGGCGAGAAAGAGAGAGAGAGAGAGAGAGAGAAAGAGATAGAGTGGTAAGGGTGGGGAGGATGAGGTTATTACAAAGCATATTTGACGGGCAACCCTTTTGCAGCATTGACGTTTGAGAAAACGAGAGAAACATAGAGAGCTTTTAATATTAATAATTGCATTTTGATTGCCTTTTAACTGAAACAATAAAGAGTAATTGTTGTGCCCCCTCTTCCTCCCCCATTTTTGTTATTACATACACTTCATTCTTTGTGGAAATGTGTAGTACTAAAATTAAACGTAGAAACATGTAAAATGTGTACAAAACTAATTCAATTAAAAAGTTTTTATCATGCGAAATGTGAATCATATTTTCAAAAATGTTCTCGTGTAGAATATTTTTTTTATTAAAAAACCGTCTTGAATATAAAATTAAGGGGAAAAAGAAGAACCCAATTGAGTTATTATGCAATGAATTTCATAGAAAATATAACAAATTAAGTTTTGTGCAATCAAGACGAGCAATTTAAATCGCATCCCTTTTTTTAATGTCATCATTTCTCATTTATTATTGGCTGCATCGCACAAGAATTACGAAATAATGATAAATAAATAATATGCTGCGAAATTGAAGTCAATTTGATGTGCAAATTTGTTATTTTGTGTGAAATACTTGTGCACTCATGTGTGAATGCGTATTGATGGGGCGCTCAATAAAAATATCTAAGAAAACTAGAGAAAAATATGCACGGTAATATGAGGAGCTTTAAAGTTCAATTTAGTTTTTTGCCATTTTAACAAACAGTGACATTTTATTTTTATATATTATGTTATGCAGCATTGTTTTATGGTTCACTATTTGATTACACCAATTTGCTGTACTTAGTTAATACATATTGTGCGGGTTAAACGTTCACCTTTCGTTGCCCTTTTTTGTTAAAAAATTAGGCAATTTAACGTTCAATTTAAAACAATTCGATTTCTATAAGTCCATAAATTTAAATTTTAATATTTGTATTGACAATATGTACAGACTTATTGACAATATTCTAAAAGTAATTGTAAATAAAACCGTAATTAATTAACGTAAATAATTACTGACGACTTATTAAGTCAAATTTCTTGTGTGGCATTGTTGGAGTCGTTTAATTTCTTCAATTTTACTCTCGTAAAAAATGTCTTTAGGTGTTTGAAAACAAAGTTTTTAAAATTCTAAACCGAATTAAACCAAAATATTTGACACAATTTAAATAGTAAAGATGGTTTTAAAGGGCGCATACTTAACAAATTGTAAATCCCTTTGACCTTATAAGATGGCATTATGTTTAAAATAAAGGATCTTACTTACAAATGTTGTGGACACGAAGGAATAGAGATTTTCAAATACTTTTAAAAAGACACTCACCTGAAATGAAAAGAGAAAATTGTTATTTTAGTAAATTTATAATTATTCAAAAATGATTGTATGTAATTGTGACCTTGAAATCAACAAGGAAATTATTTTCGTTGATTTCAAGGTCTTTTTAATTCAAAAGCTAAATTTTTAACGTTTATAAGCTTACAATGCTTGTTGCAAAAAAAACATTATACAAGGTACCAATTATAAAAATAATGACCTTGAAGTATTTTAAAAACCTTTTATAATAATTACAGTAAAAACGGATTTAAAAAATATAACGGAATCTAAAGATACATAATATACATTTAAGCGTTATTATTGAAAAAAGTGTTTAAATTGGACAAAAAGAAGTACTTAAGTGATCCTCCACCCCTTTTCTTTATAATGTTACCAACAACACGTCTTATTAAATAAATGAGCCCCCACCTCCACAACCACCCCTTTTCGTCACCAACATCCGACAAATTATGATGGATTCCCTCAACGCCTCATCTAAAATAAAAGACTCAACAAACAACAAAATAAAAACACAACCACTAAAACACAACAACTAATGAAGTTTAAGTTCTATTCCACAACAAAGTCATAGTGCAAGACAAAGGTGAATCCAAAATGCCATTAAATCTAGCAATTTTTCTTAATTAATTAAAGAAAGCAAACGACAAAAGTACACACACACACACACGGAGCCGTCCCCATTAATTGCCGAAGTCAAAAGGCAAAACATTTTATATTAGGTACTAAGTATTAACCGCGTCCTTTCGCACATTGTTATTGGCCACGGGTGCTTTACTCTGGGGTGGAGGGGTGACAATAAAGCACTGAATTACAATAGAGAATAAAATATATGGAAGCAACGTGATACAAACGTGTTATGGACAAAGGAAACGAAGGAATGCATGAGGCATGGACGCAAAACGCTCTGCACAATGTGAGAGAGTACATTACTTTATGTCCTTTTCAAACAAAAAAAAACAAAAAACAAAAAGGTAAGCAAGGGGATGCAACGTGATACGCGTGATTTTTACATCTATTACAATATACAGCTGCTGGGAAGTCATGATGTTATGTGTACAGGACGAAACAGTTGCGAGGATGCAAACATGTGCTGAAATGTGTGTTAGCGAGGCAACAACCCAAAAAAAAAGGGGGAATAGGGAGAGGAGAGGAAAGTAGGATGCTGAGAGGGGTGGAGAGGGGGAAGGAGAGGAAAGGAAAATTAAACCAATTAAAGAGAAGAGTTAGTGGGGGACAGAAAAGAGGAGGAGTAGATTATAGAAACATAAATATATAGTGCAGGTAACGCGACAGAAGGGAAGGATAACTAAAGAGACAGTAAAAAGGAGGGGGAAAGTGGGGCAACACGAAAAAGGATGAGAGAATGGGTTATGTATAGAGAAAAAACGAAAGAAGAAAAGGGATTCGTCTAAAATGAGTTAGGAATTCAAGAGAAAATAAAGGATTACAGTAATTATCGATAAAGCCAGAAGGTTAATGAATGATTTGCAGTAAAATCGTTGCACTTTTAATTGACACACAATACTCTGCTTAGTATTTAAATACAGGACCACTGCCACTAGACACGTTTTATTTTTCAGTTATGCATTAAAACTAATGCCATAATATAAGGACACAGCCATGATGGCACTTATTTACTTTTTAAAGGAATTTAGTGCATCAGAACTTGAAGCTTTTAGTTGAAGTTGAATGAAGTTAAACCATCAGAAAAAAATCAGCCATATTGGCAATCGGATAAAATATAACGTATTCCTTTTTTGAAGATTGTAATACTTAGATTGAAATTTTTTTATGTCCTTAAGTGGTAACTAATATAAATTACTTTTGCATTAAATTAGAATGAAGATTATAAAAATGAATGGTGGAATGAAAAAAAGGACGAATTAATTATAATAAATACAATTTGCATCAGTTATCATAATTTAAATTAGTTTTCTATTGATTTGAAGTTCATACTAAACTTTCAAAAGAGATTACACTGAATGTAGAACGATGATATTGCCACACACACACACACATCAGGATGTTAATCCTTTACCGCTGCACAGTGCACAATGTGTGAATGCGCGCACTCTCACAATGCAACAACAAACAACCACAAACCAACAAGTGAAATGCATACACATAAAGTAATAATAATAATCAGTGGGAATGAAAGTTTATGATTTACCCATTTCCCCCTTCTTCCCTTCGCTCACCACAACAAGTCGCTCTGCATGGTGGTATGTGCGAGAGTCTATAAAAAATTCCTGTGAGGATACAACAACATTTTCACGTTCAATTCGTTAGTGCCAAAAACACAACGAATAACGCAATAAAAAAAAAATTGCAACATCAAGAGTGGCTGCTGTGTGTTGTGTTTCCACAAAAACCCCCAAATCTGTAACTAACATATAACAACACACGAGAAGTGTGAAGGCAACGGTGGTTGGCTTTTCTGGTTTTTCATCAATGCAATATGACGACACACAAATGCAAAAGCTTCAATATTTTATACAAAATAACAACAATGTTATTATGAAAACAGGAGACGTAATATTCCTTCATCCACCCCACGTTTCTGGCTTATTTTGTTGTTTTGCTTATTGTTATTTGCACAGGAAGGGGGTCACATTAACAAGCTGGTGTGTGTGGGTGTGTGAAATATTTGCAATAATTGACTCAAGGGAAAGCAGTGGGAGGTGTCACACCTGAAAATTGGGGTGGTTATCCAGATGTGTGTACAAAGACTGTAACTCTAAGTATCTATTCCATACATTGCAGACTTTAGAGTGCATGCCGTGTTTGTGTGTGTGTGTGTGTGTGTGTGCATGTGGTGATGAAACTCGTTTGGAACAATCCACATATGCATCGAAATCGAAATATGCACTCACATTGCACATTTAGGGAGGGGAAACTGTATAAAAGCGCAATTTTCCAGACAATTGAAATTTCATATTTGATGTCGCAAATTTTATGAAGAATTGTGTTCGTGTTGGGAGAGTTGCACTTTCCCAGCCCTCCCCCCCGTGTTTTTTTTTGTGCAATGTGCATTGACTGTAATACGATAATGGTGTTGGCGTGCATTAGAGGTTGGGGGGGGGGGGGTTGAAATGAAATAAATACTCGTAAATGCAGTGAACAAATATAGTTACAAATGTAAATGTGGTTTGGAGAAGTGTTGAATATTTTCCGGCAAATCAACCCCCATCCAAAAACACACACACTTACATGTCAATGAATGTGACGGAACCCATTTGTGTTCATAAATTTGTAATGATTTTTGTCTTCTTCTTTTTATAAATAATTTCATTAATTTGGAATAATAAACAAACCGAATTGCAAATTCATAGACCAAAAATAAGGAGTAAAATCAGGCAATAAATATAAAAACGCCATAATGAAAGCTTTTGCAGCAATTCAGGTGTTTTAATTTAAAAACTGCACACTATTTGACAAGTGCAAGACAAATACATCAATTATTACGTTACAGTACAACGTTTTGGAATCGTTAAACCCAAATGTCAACACAGGGATGTGCTAGGAGCATAACATTGGGTTGGACAGAACAAAATATCAACGAGGAAACACATAACGTTGGGAATTATTGAATGCAGTTCAGCGCAGGATTACAAATGAACGCAAAAGCTGCGTATTTTTCCATTTTACTAATGGATGGACACGTTTCAGTATTCACTTAATACTGCAACTTGCAAGAGAAAAGAATGCATTTCCTCGAAAATAATGCGCATTCCCAGGACTTTTCATTTTTGATTTAAAATTTTGTGACCAACAAAAAAAAAAAAGAAAAAAAGGGACATTCGATTCGATTGGAATTGGGCAAAGCATTTTTTCCTGCTTTATGTGCGGCTTTTAGCGTTACACCGACATTGAAACGTCATATCAGACGAGAGTGCAACAAAATCCGAATCAAGGATATTTCGTTTGACGATTTTATGCTTTTTTATTTATGAAACACAGCTTTTTGTAATGGCCCACACAGTTCTTATATTTCGTCTAGTGCCTTTCACTATGTTCATTCCGTTCATCAGGACAAAAAGGGACTTTTTACAGTAGAGGAGAATATTGAAGTGAATAAAACAATTTATAAGAAGAATTTCACATTTTCCACAAAACACAATACCCCCACCTCATTTTCCCTCTCCCCAAACCCAAGATTAAAAAAAACAACACACAAAAAAATACGCTTTAAACAGCGAGAGCCTTACTCGTGTATAAGCTTGGATGAAAGAAAGACCAACCAAAAAGGACAGCAAGCAAAATTAAAAAGGAATCAATTAAAAATGTAATTAGTGTACCTTCTACTGAGTTAAGATACCTTAGCACAGTTATTTGCATTATTTTTTTCACTTTAATTACATTTTCCATTTTCCGCACCCATAATGTGGGCTGCCAAACGGACACACAACAAGTATAGGGAAAAGAAATTCAATAAAAATAAGCGACATTTTTGGTAGGGGGGGAGGGCGGAGGGCGAGAACTCCACCAACATTTTGCGTTGGCTTATTAACTCTGTACAAAATTTTTAATTTGAAACAAGTAGATGTTATATCTACCTAAGTTTATGAAACACAAAAAAAATTAATTTTCAAAGCCAAATTCAGCATCCTAGGATGTAATTTAACAAAAAAAAATTTTTTTAGGAATTTATAGATTTTACTGAATTTTTAAAACCTTGCTTTTTATTTTTCTAAAAGTCTAATGATGAATGCAGAATGCATCCTTTGTACATTGGTTATGGCACCCTAAAAAAATCAGACTATTTGACCAGCAACTTTTGAAATTGTAAGATCTCAAACTTAACAAAATACTTTCACAACAAATTACAACGAGGCGATGTTACGCTCTTTTTGCGCCCCACTGACTGTACATCAAAAATTAAAAATAATCATTCATCTCAACTCACATAATTAGGAGCATATTATCCTCACATTCATCAAACCACAATCAGAAAGAATGCTACAAGTACCTAGCCTAACGGCACTACACAATTCAACCAGAATCCAAAAATATTTAGGCATCTATTTAAAGCATTTGCTCAAACCAAAATACAAACAAGCTTACACTTCTTCTTCACATGCATATTGTAGGTACAGTAAAATAGTGGTTTTCCTCCTCATTTCGCATCATCATCTCTGTGAGAGCCAAGTTAACGTGTAACGTGGTGGCTGCCTTTTTTTTTATTATTTATTCTTTTCTTTTTGTTTTCGAGAAATTGCCGCTATTCCTTCAGTTTACCGTTATGATGTTCTATTTCGAAGTATTTTTGAGCCATAAAATTAATTACATGTATCGTAACGCTATTTCATTGATGCGCTGATGTCAGACGCAAATTAAATGTTTTTTTTTCATTCCTTCTCCGTCTCCTTTTAATACATTTCAAGAGAAAAGTCTGTCACTTTAATCAAACGATTCCCCTCCCACCCCTTTTATCCCCCCCCCCCCCCCCCACTTCACTGTCCGCCCTAGTTACCTTATGTTGTTGATCCGAATTGTGTTAATTCAGTGTCAAATTTATTCCGAAACACTATATGGAGCTCATTAAACCCTACCTTCCACACCTCTTCCGCTTCCTCTTCCTGATGATGACAACAACAACAACAACAACAACAACAACAACAACAACAACAACAACGAAACGACACAACGACAAGAAAACCAACATTAAAATAAATAGCGTGCACACCCCGGGTCCAAAAGGTGCTCCGTCCATTTTGTTGTGTTGACGCCGTATATCCGTGTATTGTACAACGGCTCACATTCCTCAATTATTATTATCCGTTACAAAACAATCGATCGTGCGATAATTAAGTGACATATTAGGCCACGCCCCCTGCCTCCATGTACTTAATTATTTACCACATCGTTTAGCAAAATTTCCATTAAATGGACGGCATTTCAACAAGAAATAATGTTTTATGCACGTTGTGTCGTCCCACCGCAACCCTAAGGTGGTGTCACACAAAACAATAATATTAAATATATTCATTGGAATTAGATAAGCGTCCCTCCTTCGTCAATGCTCCCCCACCATTCCACTCAGACGCATCCTTATGCATATTGATTTACGCATAATAATAAAGTTTCATGTCCGAATTGTTAGAAAAAATTTTAAGCCGAAAGCACGAGACACATGAGATAGCTGCTAAAATAATATAATGTCGCACTGCTCACCACAAAAAAGTTGGGAGCGTCATCTGTGTATTCCTAAAGGCCATATAATATCGCATAACTAAAATTATGTTCTATGTAGCGGTAATTTTAATTGGTCACTAAACATTTCGCCACAATTTGTAAGGAAAAAAAAAGTGTAAAACAAAACAAAACGGTTTATGACCGTGCTCGCTCACAAGTGTGGTGAGTAGTCGCGTCCATTCTATTTTTAACTGTTCCACAACTAGTATAGAATGTGAAAAATGTGAAATTTAAAAGAAAAAAAATTACTTTTTACCCATAACGGTCATCACTTGAATAATGCTGGAGTTACTTTTGGTAAAAATGTTTGCATTATTTTTAAATGGAAAACAGTAACTCGCTTTTATGATCATGCAATTAAGAGATGGTTGCATTGAACTGGTTTTGTAACATTAATAATTATAGAAAAGTGTTGTTTTTTGTCTTGGAAACGGCTCAACCAATTTACTTCAGTTCATATTGAAAAACTGCATTTTTCATTAAATTGCTAAAACTATGATTTGTCAATTATCGTACATTGTTTTCATCATGCCAGACTTTAAGTGATGATACCGGCTTACAAATAAAATTATCTATTTATGAAGTGCATTAAGAAATTGTGTCTTGCGTCATTACATGCATTTTATTTAAGAATCATACACCTCAAAATGCATCCACCACTCAATTAAGACATTTATAAATTGAGTTCTCTTTCCACAAACTGTGAGCATATTTTGTACCTGTACAGTGTGCCTAATTAATATTTACGATGCATTTTGAAAATGCAGCGCGCATTGATGACTCGGTGCATGTAGTCAATTAATGTCTCGAAACACATGGTTCAATTAAGTGTGTGTGTGTGTGTGTATAAAAATGATTCATTCAAGGCGATTCAAGGCGATTCAAGGAGATAAGGGGACGACCTAAATTTAAAAAAAACTACATCGCAGGGAGAACGCGGTGTAAATTTATATACAACTGTTGCTAGCTATACATTTTAATAAAACATTTTTGAGATGTGAAATATATGACCTTGAAATTCATGAATTTAGACCTTGATTTTGGTACAAAATTGATACTTTAATTGAGATTAGCAATAATGTAGAACATCATAGTACCATAAAATAAACAGTTGTTGAATTACATATTTTTATTTAAAAATGTGGCCTTGAGTTTTAAAATTTTGACCTTGAAATGTTCAACAATTTTTGTTATCTTATTTAAAGCTACAATCATGTGGAAAAAAAATTCAGAAATATTCAATTTTCCGGAGATAGTAATGGTTTGACCTTTAATTTTTTTATTTTGACCTTGAAATGTTTAGACAACTTTTTTATCTTTTCAAAAGCAACAATAATGTGAAAGAAAATTTTGTAAAATATTTATATATATACGAAAACGTTGGTATTGCCGAGGCCGAGATTGACGCCGAGGTTGTTTACTCCTTTTTTGCTGCTTGTGCAGTTGTGCTTTGATTTTTGTAGAGTAAGGACGTGTTTTGAATGCATCCAAAGTTATTGTTTTTATATTAGTGCAGTTCTGCGCTCATGCACTTGATTAGAATTGGAATTGTGATTCCCAGTAATGGTCTAATCAAGATCAGGATTGGGATTGGGTACATTAGGATAGCTGAACTGGATTGCAGATTTATGATATTAAAATAGACTCATAAGCGACTTGGAGTTCTGAAAATTTAGAAACTTGCAAAAGCAGTTTGCTGAACATAATGGGATAAATAGTTTGACCTTTAATTTTTCGTTTGTTGACCTAGAAATATTTAGAAAACTTTTTGAACGGACCACTTTTTCTAGACCACTTTTTTGGGCTCAGAGGTGTCAAAACGAGTTTCTGCATCGTCGATCTTTTTTCCGAAAAAATTAGAAATGGTCATTGGGAAGGTGGGGAAAATCGAAACAGTTACATTTTACATACAGTAATGATTGTTTTCAATAATTTGGGGATTATTTAAGAAAACACTTCCTTTTATTTAAAATTATTTTTAAAAAAATAGTGAAAGGAGTAAAAGTTCAAACAAAAAAATGCCTTGACATTATTAACCAATACACTTTATTTTAAGCAAATGACGTGTGCACCCTTGTGACCATCGCCCAATCAATTTACAAAACTTCACATTCAGCACAAAGCCCCACCCAATTTTAAATTCAATTTCAATGATCTAACAGCGGGAACATGACAAGTAATTACCGCCATGACATGTAATTAGGACGCAATCCTTTCAACATTCACTGCATCTTCCCTCAACTCAAAGCAGCTTCCCCTCTTCCGCCACTCCACCCCCCACCCCACCCCTTTTACATACGAAACTTCGCAATTCAAAAACAAATGTCCCCCAAAACAAGAGCCTAATTTCCGATTTAATTTGGCAAGTGCGCGGCAACAAATGCTGCAGTCAGCCTTCACATAATATGAACATCATCAACCAAAAACACCCTTCCTTACCATTCCACAATCCCTAAATGCAAATATTCTTTCATATATGATTTCTTATTATCTCCATTGGGGAATAGTAAAGATAATAAGCAATAATAATGAATATAGAAAACATGAGTTATCGCGCCATGACTTGATGATGGCTACATTTTGCCATTCCTCATTCTCAAAATGTAACCTCATTACACTCGCATTCACCAACCACCCTTCATTCCCTTCTTCGCCTTTGTTTCCCTCATATTAAGTGTTTATGTAACAGAGTAGGAGGCGCAGAAGCTGTAGGGCGTTTGGCAATAGACTGAATAGCTAGTCAAAGATAATGATCGATATCGGGCAAATAACAAAATGGCACACAACAATTATGCGACCAAATATATGTTTTAATACAATTTCATGAACACACACACACACACCACCCTCCCCCACCTCCCTTAAGCCTATAAGGACGCGTTATCTAGATGATAAAATGATGGTTGCCATTGTGCCAACGTGCCAACACACAACATACTTAAATAATCCGGTATAACGCAACATGCGCCCACTGCACCCTCATCTCATCCATTGAGATTGCCAAATGTTTGCAGCCAAGTTAATTTCAACACACATCGCGCAATTTCTTCGTTTCGTTTCGACAAAAACCCACCACCATCACCATCATATTATTGGCATTTCAATGAACATATTGTCCTCCTCATCGTCAGCCATCATCATCATCATCATCGACATCCACATCCCGCACCCTTTTCCCAAGATTATTTCCTAGTCATATGATATCTTCGTCTATCTATCTGCACCACATCCCAAATAGTTCGACTACGCACTAAATTACGATGTACTAAATGATTAAAATAAGGGATGGGGGAGCCCCCAATTTGCCCACACCCCTTCACCCCCCACACATTGTAATAAATACAAATGGGGAGCAAAAACAAAAGAATGAAGAAAAGGAAGAGATGCCGTTTTTCGCCAGAAAATGTATGTCAAAGCTGTCAAGAATCGAAAACACAATGCCCACAAGGAAGAGTGAGGGAGAGGAGGGGGGGGGGGTGCAAAAAGCAATTGACTACAGTCTCACTGATCGGTAGGATGTCTCAATACACTTTTTTTATGTTCACGGGGATATATTGTGGTCAATACATTTAAAATGGTGTTGACTTGATGGGGAATGTGTGTTATGTATTAACATTAACTGAAAAATTGTTGCGAGATTTTGTTACACTTCAAAGATCACCGTAGAAAAGGGGTGCAGCTCCTTGATGGTTTGTCTAATGTGTGGGAATGTGTTTCAACTCGAAGGTTTCAATGGATGAACCTTATTTTCTTATTTAATGACCCCCGCGTATTGTCCAAAATTGCAGACAATTTATTCCTTAGGAAAGTTGGGAATTACTTTTTAAAAATCTATTCAAGATTTTTACTCCATTTAAAGAAAAGAAGCTGAAACAAATTTCAAAATAATTGCAGCAATTCTTCATTAATAAGGTAGCAACTTAAATTCCTCAACAGTACGACGCAAATTATCTTCCCTCCATTGTACATAGTTTATTTATAGGTTGCATTGATCACGGCGTAATCAAATAAATATTATTATTAGTTATTACTAAAATTTACGCCCCCTCCACCGAAATGTGCTTGACAAAAAGTGTTAACACTCTAACAAGTCTTCATGGCCGAGCGTGTTAATTGTTATCCCAATTTCCTCCATTCTCTCTTTCGGGCGCGCCGTGTTCGAATCCGCAGAATTTTTATTTTGTTTTAATTTGTGAGAATTCATCGTGTACTAAATTAAAGGAGCCTTTTTCCGACTTTGATTTTTTTGAAAATTGTTTTTCCCAACATGTTGGAAATTTCGCCCTGATTAACGGGGTGTCACTAAAAGTTTCATGAAAATTGTGTTTCAGTATGAAATTTGCAAAAAACTGTGGGAAATTTACTCAAGTTCACCGTTGAATTTTCCCTCAAAAACCGTTGGGGAAAATTATGAAAATTAGTTTTCCTAATAAAAGCATTTCTAGTGAATAAAACAGTTTACTTCAATTTCATTGTAATGCAACAGTTTTATTGCAGTTAAATTTTAAAAAAAAATGCTTTTTGACCAAATGCATTTAAGGTGTTTGGAAAAATGCTGGTTTTCCTATTTCCTGTTAATAATTTTATTAGGATTTTCCATTTTCCTTTTTAATATTAGTCAGCAATCATATTGATTCCCAAAACTACAATGTTCTTTTAATACTTTTACAGTTGTTCGGTTCGGAAATGCGATGCATTTTCTTAAAATTTGACCTGTAAAAAAGTACCGTTACAAGACCAATTATTTTTTCGTACAATTTTTTTCCGAAACTTTATTCCTTAAGCAATAAAGTTCTGTAAAAATTTAATGATATCTATGTAAAATGTGTTCAGAGGAATTTTTTTAAAAGTTCTCAAATATTTCACAAAAAGTTGGATATTTCGAAAACCTTTAATCTGATTTTCCGAAAAATTCATATTTTTCTTCACAATTGAAGACTCCTAAAGTGCTACAAATATTAGTTGAAAATTCCCAAAAAAAAATTGTTTGTATGGAACCACCAAAACTGACTTCATTTCAAGACAAAATCGCCAATGCAAATGGTTGTTGTAATTTTCCCACTTAAAATGTTTAAACAATTTTTTAGCACAATTAAATAAAACGGAATATTCTTTGTCAAATAAACCGCATTTAAAAATTAATTAACCCAATTTTCTATACTAAAAGTGTTGTCAAGTAAAATTGTGATGAATAATTCAAATTTTCCGGAAAATTAGTTGTACAGTTTCCCAGATATTAAATATTAACCGTAAAACTAGGGAAATTTTTTAAAAATCCTCACCAATAGCGTTTTAAATAAATGTCAAAAGTTTTTCATGAAAACTATACAGAAAGGACCAGTGTATGTGGAAAAAATAACGGTAAAAAATTAGTGATCCCATAACGGTTCTTTTTGGAAGGTCAAACTTAAAGAAATTAAACAACATTTGTAAGTCAAATAACGGTAAAAGTGATGAATGGGCTAAATATTTTAAAGCACCGGTTTAAATGCCACTTAATAGTGATAATGAAAAAAGAAAATTTTTATTAAATAATTAACTGTAACTAGGAGAAATTCGCAGTTTTCCACACCCCTTAATTTAAATCGCTGAAAAGACCTATTTTCTAAATTTAACTGTAATTAAACGGTTACGTAAAACTTAGAAGTAAGTAAACACAATTTTTGGTAAAACATCAATCTTTATGAAAAACTCATTTTCATAATTTTCATTATCAATTTTCATACTTAAAATACCAATTGAACAACCACATAATTTACACAGTTTTTCGCATTTTACACATGAAAACAAAATTTTCACCAAATTTTCATTACGCTACCGTTAATGAGTGCAAAATTTGCAATAAGATGAGAAAAAAAATTTGCAAAAAAACGATGTCGCAAAGAAAAGTCCTTTGTTTTAGTACACGTTGAAATTTGGGAAATAAAAAAATAAAAAATGGCCGGCCGCGGATTTGAACACAGGCCGCTTCGCTGTACTGACATTCGGTAATGTCGGACGCTCTGACGATTGAGCAACTGAGTGATAATTGATTAATAGGATTTATGCGCACTGAATGAAAATGAGGACTAATTTATTTGATGTTGTTGTTGTGTAATTAACTGCTATACGTCATGACGCATTTGTGTCAAATTATTTATATCACCGAAACGTTAAATGTTTTAGAAAGTTTTTGATAATAAAAAAAAATATTATTGCAAAGTCTAAAAGTGAAAATAACTCAAAAACTAAGTGTTAAAGTGTAAAAAAAAATCGCTTTTTCCCGGCGATATATTATATTTATTCCTCTCCTATCTTTTAGGTTCATTTAAATTGCAAATTAATTCCGTGCCAAAGTGCGACACATAAAGGACCTTCAATTCATCATTAAACATAAAATATGTGCAATGAATTGGCACACAAAAATGCATGCATCATAAATTCATAGCAATACAGCAAGGGTTGCTGTGTCCCACCCTCCAATTGCTTTTAACTGTTAAAACATAACAATAAAAATAATCGCATTGATATGGCCGGCCAACAGAATAAAAGGGATGAAGGACAAACGCATATAATGATGCAAATCCAACCCCCACCCCCGCCCACCACTTTTCAACCCCTACAGTTGGATACAAACACTCGTGATGTGCAAATAAAATGCAAATAAAACAATATTATTGCGATACACAATAAAACTATGACAAGTGTATGCACAACGCGCCTTCACTTTATTTTCATTTTGTCGCCTCTCCTTGTACATCCTTGGGCACTTGGATGCGTTTTTGTGTATGCGCGCCTTCCTTAAAAATGATGGAGTGCACACACACACATATATAAGTCATCAAGTTATATGTGAATTTTTGCAAACCATTTGAAAGAGAACGGGGTGGGTTTGCGGGGTTGAACTCATAAAAAAAAAAAAACGCCATAAAGCTTGAAAATAAATAGCGTGTATTAAAATAAATGAGCAAAAATTGTGTTGATTTACAGAAGAACCGGTTGAGACAACATCTTCATGCTCGCCACCCTTGCAACCATATCACATTAAACACCACCCACACCCTCCAACCCTAAACAAGAGCCACCCCATTCAACACTCCTTCTGCATTCCCCTCTCATCTCAAATTGCGCCACATCATAATAATAATACATAATAAGAATAAGAAAAGCGGCATGCCGGTGGTTGGGTGGGCACAAAATAAATTTGGGGTGGGGGTTAGAGGGGTTAGAAAAACGAAAAAAAAAAGAAGAAAATGTTCAGCCCACATTATGTCGGAATGCGCTATGTCTCGACAAAATATCATTACACGTCATCCCAAACATGTATATAATACGAGAGGGTGGGGTGGGGATGGGGGTGGTGGGCTGCAGTAGTGTATGTTCCAACAATTGAAAGCATGTCAAGTCGAGTGAGGGTAAAAAGCAAAAAAAAAAAAAAATCTACCCCCTCCCCTCTCTTGCATATTATCTCGGGAGTAAGTGGGTGAGCGGAAAAATTTCCGCAAGCTTTAGTTTTAGATTGTTTCGTTGTCTCTTGCAATGTTGTGTTGCCGAGACGATCGCGATGCATGTAGTGTGTGTGTGTGTGGGGGGCGGGGGGATGTGAGGGTGAGGGGTTTATTCTCTATGGGTCGTTGGCGTTGTGATTGGGTGGTGGTGCTGTTGCTTTATTCTTTTGCCTCAAACTTAAAAAAAAACACATTTCTTCATATCCTTTTTCAAGAAACCAACCCCCCTTTTTTATAATATTCCACCCTTTTCGTTTCCCACCCCCCTTTTTCCAAAAAACACACACTCTTTTCACAACATCTTTCGTCTTCATTTTCATGTCCTCTTCATCATCATTTAATTCTTTTAACTCCACAAACCCCCACACATACTGTTTTATAATATTTTTTTGAACACCCTCGTAGTTATAATAATGTTATGTGCAGCGTCTTTGTTCAGCTGTGCTTGAATAGCATCGCATGCAAACATTGTAGCGGCACAGAGACACCCATGAGAGAAAAGGCAAAGGAAGAGGGATGAATATTACCCAAAACAACAACAATAACAACAAAATAGTGGAGTACAAAAAAATCACACTAAAATGACTTAAAGAGCATAATGTATATTGCATTCTTTCTTTTCTCGGTCGTTGGACGTTTTATTTATCTTCGTTATTACATAAGTACTGCACTACTCTTTGCGTCCCAATGTTTAACCGCGCATCAGCTCAAGCTCATGATGCCTCGCTACTCAATCTATTCAGCTCCTTTATTATCATTATTTTCACTGTTATGTTATCGTTTATAAAGGAATACAAACACACTCCTCAATCTCTGTAAAGTGTGGATGTGTTGACCCAATTTTTTGTTGTTGTTGGTTTTGGAGACGGTTATGCAAATGTGCACAAACAGACTACATTATTTAACATGTTGCATGCATGCGTAATTTATTTTAATGGCCATAATATGAATAAGAATTAAGAAATATGTAGTTGACATTATAATATGTTGATTGTTAAGATCTTAAGAAATGTTAAAAGATTCAAATTGAAGTAGAACTCACAAAAAGTCGTAAAACAAACAAAATCGCAGGAAGAGCGAGGTGTGAATTTATAAACGACCGTTGCTTAACCAAATTTTAATAAAGGTTTTCTGAGATATGGAATATGTGACCTTGAAATTTCTGAACTTTGACCTTGATTTTTGTCCAAAATTGGTACTTTTATTGAGATTAGCAATAATGTAGAACAAATTAGTAACTTAAAACCCACAATTTTTGAATTACATATTTTCATTATAAAAATTTTGACCTTGAGTTTTTAAAATTTGACCTTGAAATGTTCAGCAAGCTTTCTTATGATATTTAAAGCTACAATAATGTGGAAAAAAATTTAGGAATATTCAAGGTTTCGAAGATACAAATAGTTTGACCTTTAAATTTTTGATTTTGACCTTGAAATATTTCGAAATTTTTTTTATATTTTTTCAAATGCAACAATAATCTGAAAGAACATTTTTAAAAATATTTACCGTTTCGGAGATATGAATAATATATGAAAACGTTGGTATTGCCGAGGCCGAGGTTGTTTACTTCTTTTTTGCTGCTTGGAGTTCAGTCGTGCTTTGAGTTTTGTAGAGTAAGGACATGTTTTAAATGTGTCCAAAGTTGTTGTTTTAAAATGTTCAGGGTTTCAGAGATATACAAACTGTGACCTTTAGTTTTCAATTTATGACCTTTAAACTTTCTGAAAAGTTTTTTTCTTATTAAAAGCTAAAATAATAGGGGGAGGGGGGAATCAGAAATATTTAAGGTTTCTGAGAGATAAAAAATTTGACCTTTAATTTTCCGATTTTGGCCTTGAAATGTTTCTTTACATTTATCTTTGTAAATAAATTTGAAATAAAGAATTAAATTTAATAAAAATGTGTCTATAAATTGCCTCATGACTTTTTTTATTCCCCACATAAAACATTAATGTTACGTGTATTGTCCCACCCCTATCATCCCCCATCGTACACCCCCCCCCCCTCCTTCCAAACTTTAACATATTTTTGGTGTCCTACTTTGTCTCAGTCTTTTTTTTTTTTTTTTTTTTCTCTTGAAACAAACAAACAAATAAACAACGACTCACAATTCCATAAACACACACATAATCCTAATAGCGTAATATTCTTTGCATAATGGCTCTCGTGCATACACTTCAAATGAAGAAAAAAAACGCTTTTCAGTTTTGCATGCCATCTTTCAAAGATTTCACCACAACCCAATAAACCAACAACCCCCTTCCCGTCGAGCTACAACAAAAAAAAAAAAAACGCTCCACATTGCCCCATTTTTTCCTCACACCATTTTTTGGCTTATTATATTTTAGTTTATGTTTTATGTTGCATTTGTCGAAAGAGAAAGATAATCTGAAGTGCATAGATAAAACGGAAGCGACGGAAGTTGATAAAGTTTGATGCACATTCACATTATATGCGTTTATTTCAAAAAATAAAAAAGCGTCGAGACGATTGCCACAAATTGAGTGTGTTTGTAAAAAAAATTATTTTGTGTGTGTGTGTGTAGTGAAGTGAGTAAAATAAAAATAAAATGACAAAACATGATTTAAAGTAGGGAAGGAGGCAAATAAAAATGTCGAGGCCACACAAAAATGTCTTTAGGCGTTATCGTTTAAACAATGATATAAAGAAGCAACTGCAAGCGAGTGAGGGTTTTGCTTTTTAATCGTTTGCAATTGTTGTTACATTAAAAAGAATAGAGCTGCTCATTTTATTTCAAAATAGTGTGGCAGCGATGTGCACACTCAAAACAAAATGTGTTGCAGGAGGAAGAAAGAGAGCGCTCAAAAAAAAAAAAAAAACTGTGGACGAACGAAATTTATTCTTCTCCACCTTTTTTTTTTTTTGGCCACCCCATAATGTCCAAAACATGTATTTACTACATTTTTATTGATCCAGTATAAATTAAGTAAAACTTAAAGCAATAAATAAAATCCCTAAGCACATTTAACATGCTTACGAGTAACTTGGAAAAAATTCTTTTTAAAAACACAAAAAAAAAGTTATTATTTTTACAAAACAGTACCTTGTCGAAGCCACTAAATGTTTTACACACATATTAATTAGTATCTTGTGAAACTCACCTATAACAAAAAAGAAACAACAAATGATTAGTTATACAACTCACAAGGATATAAATTGAATAAGCATTAAATTCATAATTGATTAAAAAAGTTTGCCAACGAAATTGTGTTCTATTTTTATTAATACGTCTGAGGATATTTACGAAAGTACATATTTTCTTTAAAAACTCTCCAGGTGCACACATCCTTAATAAGGGATGCAACATTATGGACCTCCTCCCCTGAAGGACTAATCACATTGACGTGATAACGAAACAAAAAAATATTTGTGCAAATTATAAATAATAAAATACGACCAACATGACGGGATTTAACTTCAATAAATAACAGTACACAATATATCAAAAAGGATCAAACTTTTTGAGTGGAAATTCAACAACAAATGCAAACAAAATGGACAAAATATCGAATGATTTCCGAATAAAGCCTTCCTTTCACATATTACGTATTATTACATTCCCTTGGAAGAGGGGAGCACAACTTAACACGATAATATCCACACACACGCATGCATGTAGTGACAGAGACACGAAAGTCCTGTCTCAAAATATAGTATAAGATATATTGCAGCCTCTTAACAGCATAAGTTAATGTCAAACAAACTAAGTGCTGCGTGTTCCTTTGGGGTGTCTTATTTCAGTGAGGATTATTATTATTATTGTTGGTTGCTAAGTCATGCAGAGGGGGTGGCGGGTGAGGAGGCGGAGTGGCGCTTTTTGTTTTCTGATGGTATTTTGCAATCACTCTCACAACGCCCAAAAGATTACATTGCACAGTGTGATGAGGACTGTATCGTCCTTCCGTCTACAAACATACAAATACCAAAACATGTATGTGGAGAATTCATGCAACGGCATATCATATCCCTAAACCACTTCAACAAGTGAAGTCCTTGTACAAATATAATTTTCTATACTCTATTTCCCTCCAACCCCCGAATTCCTAATGAAAGAGAAGATCACGTTAATGCTCGTAAGCATTATGTGAAAGTAAATGTGAATGTGTGGGGGGAGGGGAGGGGGGGGGGGAGGAAGGGATGGAAATGAAGGTGTTTCTCATATTTCACATATTGCCGTGTAATAATAATAATAATTATTATTATTATTATGGTGCGACGCTTTAATGTTGTGTCGCACAATAACATCCATAAAGTGCAAAAAGCGCAAAAGGACTCGAGCAGTATTTGCTCCTCCACATCTTCCTTCTTTTTAATGTTATTACATAAATGTTATATAATTTAATGTTGTTGTTAATTTGCAATAAAATGTGATTCCATTTGTTTTATTTAAGTCACATTTTAAAGGACCTTATTTAAAAGAGTTTAAAGTCAATCTTCAAAATGTGACTTAAATTTAATTAGCAAACAGAATAATTTTTTCAATATTTCTATTGCAAATCTATTTGCTTTAATTTAAGGAAACAATAAATTAAATTTGTATCGACTTATTATGCACAACATTAAAACAAATCATTTTAAAATAACAAGTCCTTTATCCTTTTAAATGAAGAGTAATTGCATTGCGGCAATGCAGCTGGTTTCAAAGCTTTCTCAACGCAACATTTTACAGAACAATGTAATTATTTATCTCAATAAAAAATGACAAAAAGTATTTTTAAACAAAATTAATAACGAACAGGATATGCAACATAAAAAAAGGATGTATAAAAATGCGAATAAAGGAGTACGTATCTCCTAACTCACAAGTATAATATACACACCAAATAAAAATGCACTCAAAACAATTTATCGGGTCATAATTGCATTTGTGTCCTTTCGTCCTTGTTGGCGAATATTACTACAGGCAACTTGTTTCAAGTATAAATACAGATATGATTTAATTAAATGATCAATAATTAAATCACAAAAAGGATGCAATAAAAACAATAAAATAAAGCGAATGCATATTTTCGATGTTAAAAGGACATTTTATATATCAAGCAATAAATGTTATTTAAGTGATATCAATGATCTAACACCATGTGCGGTAAAATCAGATTTATAAAAAAAAAATTTGCAAACATGTATATATCTCGTAAACATTTAACAATTTACAATCCATTTTAGGACATCTACAAAAGTTAATGTCCTTACAGCTTATAGGACACACATAATATCATAAAATAAAAATGCGTTGACGCTGCACTGTGTGTTACAGCATTTTGTGTTGACACTTCGTTTCTTTTTCTCTCTGTCTCTCTTTATTTTATTTTCATTAATGTCCTTAAATCCTTTCAATGCATATAAGGACACACACACACACACACATGCATTCCTGTAAATGTTTATAAAAGTAAAAAGAAACCAATCTCGCTGTGTGCCCCCCACAAAAATCTCCTCCCATTTTTTTACAATCTCCTTTCGGCAAAAGAGCTATATAATGCGACATTAAAGGACGTCGTTGGTCATAAACTATTTAATGATATTAGTATACGTACTTAAACTAACAGATCAATAAAATACGTGTACGACACAGATGGGGGTGGGGGTGGGAGGGTGTGACTGATTTGTGCTTGCTGCAGCATTACATTTTATGTCTTTTCGTGTGATCCTTTTGCTGTCCTTCATTTATATTGAAAATAAATGAATAAAATACTACACAAAAATTTTAAAGGAGCTTTAAAACAAATATGCATTTCCTGTTTATAACCAAATATTTGTTTAAAAATTGACGACAACAACATCCGTTTTGCCATCGTGGTTTTAATAAAAAGGGTTGTGTGAACTATGTACTACATCCTCTTTGATTATCAAACACACACACACACACACACACACACCACACGTCACATAATAATGTACGTCAAGTGTTGAATAATTGTCCCAAACACAAGCAGCTTATTATAAACGATGATAACGGTGAAAGCTACAGCACACATTTAAAATGCATCAGCTGTCTCGCTCGACAACAAATTGCTAAGGATACGGGGGAGTAGGAGGGGCATTAAAAGAGAACCACTTCATTGCCTGCAATTGACAGGTCCTTCATCTCATTCATATAAAAGAGATGATCATATATAATGTAATATATTGTTTACATTCAACATGGTTGGGGCTTGGAGAAGGGAGAACATCCTGTTAAAACAGATTAGATAAGTACGGTTATTTGTGTGGGTGCAGTGCCACAGCGAGTGTGTCTGCATTATAAAGCTTATAATACAGTCTGAGCCGTCGCACTTGATCGTCATCATTCATATTCTGGCATAAAGTGATGCGCTTGAAAGTACAAAACCGTCGCTTTGTGGCGTGCGGTCGCGGTCTCGCGTCATATTGAATAGCAAAAAATTAATAAAAAAAACATAACGGGATGTTTTGAAATTGACGGATTTGCAATTTGCATAAATGCGGGAGTTTAAATTGTGACGGGGAGGGGGGGCTGGCTTTCAATTTTTGAAGGGCAACGAGCTGGAATGATGTGTGGGCAACACTGACACGTGGCAAACAATTAAATAACAAATGACTTATGATGAAGGATTCATCGGGCAACGTGTCAAAATGCTACACGTTAAGACATCACATGCAAGCGCCCTAAATATTTTTGTGCGATGAACGGACCTTCAATAAAAAGAAGTTACAACATTTTTAGAAAAGACGTAATGACTGAATGAACAAAATTGTAATTTTGCATGAATTATTGTGCACAAACAAATACAAAACCAAGCAAACTGGCTGTTCTACAACACTTGTCTTGTTGTTCCCAATGTTACGGCAGCATGGCAACGCATGCAGCCATAACGATCTGTAAGTTGTGTGACCAACCATTGTATGCGCAATTCAAATAAATCATAAATATAGAAATCATGCGTGTGCAGCAGCACCACAATAATACATTTTGGATGATACATTATGCCGTATGTGGCTCATCTTCTTATGCTAATGCTTTTCATGTTTATTAATAATGAACATAGCGTTTGCGATTATTCTCTCCGCGTGTGCAATGCCATTGTATCATTTACGGGGAGTGTGTGTTATTATTATTTAGACACGTCTAGTCTTAGTTGGCAGCAATATTCTGGGCCAGTTGCATAGATGACGGATGCCATTAACAAATAATTCAATGGGAACTCAAGCAGCCTATTATAAATGTATTTAAATGCAACCGAAGTGGAATGCAAATTTAAGAGAAAAAAAATTACAAATGAGAGCGGTAAATGTTAATTGTATTTAAAATACGCCAAAATGTATGCTATAAGCGTCCTTCAGGCGTTTAATGCAAAAAGGATTTAATGGATGTGTGTATTGAAACAATTTAACTAAATTTAAATGAGAATTACTTAATATAAGACGTTAGACACGACTAGAAACAACTTCAACGGGTGACCAAAATACCCAATAACAATTGGGTAAGAAATGAAGCACGGAAAACAAAAGATTGAAATACGTTTCACACATATTGAGGGTCGCGCTTTTTTTTTTACTTAATTTTAATGTGTTCTACATAATATATTCTTAATATTGTGAGTTACATTCTTTAAGATGTTATACACAATTTTGTGTTTGCGTTTGATGTTGCGACTCGTCTCTACACGCATCATCCGAAATGGGAAAGTGTCAACACGTGAGCACAGAAACAAAATCAATCTTCACCAGATTGACAGCCCAAAACCAACCCGCCTCCTCTCTCGCAAGCATAATTTTAAAGGAAAAAAACCATCACTAGGTTTTATTTACGGTTTTGCCTATTTTTTATTTATTTTTCCTTGAAAATTATAAGGCAAGACAGTGTAGCACTTTTTATTAATAATTTCTAAATTACATTTTGTGTACACTGTACGTGTCAAAAGGAAACCACAATGTATATTCAATTGTTTTAAAAATATCAACACCTAAAGCAAAAAATAATAGTATGAAATTGCAGAAATAAAAATTTCTTGCAAAGTGCACACGCACAATATTTATGGAGAAACGAACAAACAACACCTAAATAAAATAGAAAAACAATTTCAAACACATAAAGCCGACAATAAAAAAATAAAATAAAAGATAGACCATATGATGGAAAAGAACAAAGCAACGGTGAATAATGCACGAGTTTCTAAAATAAGTATTATAAGACTTTCTAAGTTCCATACATGTCAGTAATGGCAATGCAATTGAGCTTCATGCTGTTGCAATGTGCAAGTTTGTGCAGCATTATAAGAAAGATGTACGTCTTCGTTTGAAAATTGTGCACAAGGCATAAAAAAAGTGTTGCAGTCCGTCCGTATATAAGTACGGTAAAATTGTGTATGACGATGAAACTACACAATTTAAATTAACTTAATAATTTTGTAGTAGCTTTTGCATTTTTATTTTATTGCCAACCCTTTAAAATTGCCTAAATGGCAACGATAGACTTAAGGCGTATTTTGAATTTAATTAAGCAAACATCTCGTGAAATGTTTATTTTTAACATAAATGTTATTTTAATTATTTTGTTATGACAGTGAAGACTGAAATTGTATTATATAGGTGTTTTTAACAACAAAGTAGAAATTAATTTTTTTTTTTAAATGCAAACAAATCTTTCTTTTTTTTCAAATGTCATAGAAATCATTGCACGTTAAACTCCGATCCTTTTTTGAAAAACAAAAAAAAAAACAGCAAAAACTCTCACCACACACATCGTTTTCATCCTCTACAATAAACATCCAAATGTTACAACATCAAAGCATCTCATCAAGAACAAAACGGTGTCATGTCCACATCCACTCGTCGTCACCACATTACATTTGTGCAGCCAATTGCATTGAATGTGAAATGAATTTTGTAAACATCAGTGTGGTTGACTAACATCATATAATAATGGCGAGCAAATTGCGCACATAAACAACAAGCACGAATTTTTGAGCGAATGCAGCAGCATCCGTCACCCCTCTCCAACCCCCCCCCTTCACACCCAATCTATGATGCTGTGCGGTGCGGCGGCTATGCGGCTGCAACGCTGCAGCAAAACTAAAACGAATAGCTACACGCATAATGTGCAAAACCGCAACAACAAAACATATGTTAACATCGATTCGGCAAAATGCAAAACGACATAATTATTCACATTGACATATTATGTCATCAAAGTTGTCACACACATTTTTCTATGTGTTACCGAGAAATATAGTTAATGTTTTACAGTTTAAATGTGCGGCATAAAGCATATAATTATAAAACGGAAATGCCCCGTTATGCATTACAGTCGTATTGAAATATATTTTGTATACCAACCCCAGTTGGTGCAATTTACAAAAAAATTTTACAAAATTATTATTCAATGTAAATAATTAAATTAGAAAGTCCTGTTACTTTTGCGCATCAGGCAAAATTACCCAATGTGCGTTTTAATTGCACAGAACATCACACACATTTGTGCAACCGAAAGGGCCTAATTGTTGCAAATCAAATTAATTACACAATAATGATGTAACATAACGGTGTAATAATATGCAAAAGCCAATGTGTCTTAAATATTAATATCCAATTGTACTCGTAATTGGACAGTTCAATTGAATGCGTCCTTGATTATGTTCAACTCTATTAGTATGAAACCGTAATTAATATAATTGTGTTGCAAATCCACAAATTACAGTTAGGTAATTTATTTGACTAAATAAGTTTTAAAATAAAAATATGTATTCATTTCTTGTAATTGTTGTTTGTGTCCTTGACATTTAATAATAATGAAAAGGGTGAAAAACTGCAAACACAGTTACAAATAATGAAATTAAAATAAAATTAATTGCAATATAATTTAATGAGTTAACGGGGTTTTAATAAACAACAATAGGATCGGGCAGCAAGTTGTTGCTCACTCTAAATGATTTTTTCCACACAATTTGTACATTAACCGTTATATTGTCATCATGTTGCCACAAGCTAATTAAGCTATCAGTAGCTAATAATTTTTGCGCAATGAGTGTGTGGTGGCGCGGATAAATTACGCAGTGTGTACCGCCGGCACTCTGATTTACCGTCGTCTTTATTTTCTTGTTGAAAACACACACACCGTTGAATGCATGTGCGTCTAATTTTAAATGCTCTCTGGTACTGCGAGCCAATTAATTATGTTGCAGTTTAATATTGAATCATTTTTTTTAATTCGTTTTAAATGATGACGAGATGAATAGTGGAAATGAAAACAACATCAAAAGAAAAGAAGAAGGGATGATTACTATGAAAGTGTTTAAAAGGCTCAATTTAAATCATCAATACGTATTTCAAAGTTAAGTAGGACTATAGTTACGTACTTGAATCCTTTAAAACACTTTTGAGGTCCCAATACTTAAAAAAATTAATAACAAACAAAATGGCGCATCATTCAAAAATAATAAAGCAGTTAAATAATTTGCAATTGCCAACGAACAATTGCTTTAATTAATCTAGGCTTAAGCCTCTTCCCTCCTCTTCTCATCCCACCTCCCCCCTCGCCTCCCAACAATCTGTTATTTAAATAATAATTAATTGGATCCAAAAATATAAATATCAAAATAAAAAAATTCCAAAAACGTAAAAAAAAAAAGGAAAAAAATGTTTGCAACACAAAATTTGGCGTCCCACTTTGCAGGTGTCCCAGCGACACTAATCCTGTCACATAATCTGGCAGCCATTTGGAAGCCGAACAGCCCAGCCCACATAATGCCGTTCGCAATTTTAATTGCAATTCGATTTGACTTAATTATTGTAATGAATGCACGGTAGCATTTACATTGTTGTTGCAATTGATGCGCGCCGCACATCATTGCAATGTGTTGGGCCAATAGAGAAACGACACCGCGACCACAGAGTGCGATGCATAACTGAACTTAAAAAAAAATAAAAATACAAAACAAAAATAATAACAATTTCTTGTGATATGAGCAAAATGCGGCACACATTGTGCACCTGTTCTCCTCACTCCTTGTCTGCCTGCCGTACGCAAATAAGTGCAGTCCGGTGGCAATATTTATCTCAAAATTTATAATGCTGTGGAGCGGCGGAGCATATAATGCGATGGCAGTACGTGCCACCTAATGGGATGCTGGGCATATTTGCAGCATAAGTGCATCGTGAGATCATACGGACAGATGTTGCAAAAGCACAATGTACACCACAATATAAGGTGCGCGACGCAGCGAGCGTGTAGCTGTATTTATTGCTGTTTAATAGGTGCATGAGTTATTCATGTTTTTCGGTGCCATTTATCTAGGCACAATATAGGTGAGTGTACGCCTTCATGACGTGAATTGCTAATGAATGTGGTGGATTTAATTGATTTATAATTAATGGCGATTAATTAAGTCATACCCCTGTTATAATTAATTTTAATTCAGTTCATAATTAGTGACGATGAGTAAAAGTCGCATTATTATTTAATGTTATTAACAAAGATTAATGCAGTTCTTTTTCAATTATTAGTGAGGGAAATTTGTTGTTTATGTTACTTAAATTTATTAAGTCACATTCAAATTATATTTACATTTAATTTTAAGGTGAAATTATTAAGGATTAAGACTCATAATTTAACTAGGCTTTAACATAGCATAAGTCATTTTTATATTTGGTAATTAGTCCCATAATTGATTTAGAAAAATTATTTTTTTCTGTTTTATTTAATGCTCCACAATTTTATGTTCAATTTTAAAATCATTGAATACAAATGAAGCTTTTAATTTAAATACTACACACAAAAGTGACACATAAAGGTCACACACAAAAAAAGGATTAAGTGTATGGATTAAAGAAATTAAATTTTAAAAAAAATATTGAAAGCTTGAAAAACTTTGACCTTGACTTACTTAAGCACGTGAAGCCTTTAAAACAGTTGTCAGAAAAATATTAATATTAGTTTTGGTGTAAATTACATTAACGTGAAGACAATTTTGTTTTTATTTTGACCTTGAAACCCTTTTGAGAAAAATAAAAATGCAATAACGTTTATTTTATAGAAAATTACCAAAAATTTGAACTGAATTTATAATTCATATAATATACACATATAATAATAAGTTAAAAGCTAAGTCTATAAAATATTCAAAAATAGAAATCCTGACCTTGAAATCCTGATTTTGAAAATTTTTAAATTTAACAAACACCTAATTAACAAAAAACACAAATTAAAACTCAAAATTAAAAGAAAACATTAATAGATATTTGAAAATCAAAGAAAACAATAAAAAAAAACATTTAAAACAGTTTTGTGGCTTTGAAAATGACCTTGAAAATGTAAGCTTTGTTGTTAAACCCACCCGCGTAGTTCCTATTTCTTTCACCTTTTCCTCAATTGAATTTCAAGAGTAGGGGTCCCAACTATTTAAGGGCATTTTTAAATTCACATTTAAAATTTTAACTAAATAATAAATACAATTGAAATGTAAGTAACCCTCCCTTGTCCACAAATGCATAGCTATTATAATGCAGTCAAATAAAATGACGGTGCATCCATGGCGAAATGCCAAACGCTGATTATACATTCGAGTCGGCATTAACAAGCTGATTTCATTCGCACTGTACCGACTCTTAAATGTGCTGTGAATAATTACAATTGTTGCCATTCAGCATAAATATTTGAGTCGCAAAGCTATTCAAATAATCGTCCCATAACGTTGAGCACTATTCTTCACAAAACACAAAAAAGTGACTCATAATGGGTTTTTTTTTTTGTAATATTTTAATAAATTTGTGTGTTAGAAAAACGCGAACACGAACATTTTTATTTTTTGTTAACACAATTTTCTTTATTGCATTGAGAAGTGAAGGAGAGCGCAAGGTAGCACGCCTAGCCAACAAACTTGAAAAATTATTAGCATCAACAATAATTGTTATTCTTTCAGCAACAAAAATATTGCTTTAAGCTCGCTTCCAATTCGTCAATAGTGGGAAGACGTAACAAAAAAAAAACGTTATATTCTTTTATTATTAAACCACAATTTAAAGAGGGGTGGTAAAAAAGCACACACACAAATAAATAAACAAACAAAATGTGTGAAAATTGTGTCACTTTATATGAATGGAAAATACAAAAAAAAAAAAAAAAAATTAAAAACAACAGAACAAAAAAAAACTGAATGTGAAAGCATTTTGACATATTATTGACACATGTTCACACACCCACACACCCACTAATTATTTGGGAGGCCCCACAATTGCACGCAGGAGTCAAATGTCTGCGCCGCCATGGAAATTAACTCACTTAAGTTGTGTTTCAACATTGTACGTTCAATCATACTTCTTTTGCATGTAAAATATCTTCAGAGAATATATTATTTTCACACTTTTTTTTTCTTTTTTTTGACATTCCAATTATGTGTATGAGCAGTGAGCACACGTTGGCCAATTTAGTTTCAAGGAAACGAAACAACAAAAAGCATAAGAACATTATAGATAATATAATATGCGTAACAATGTGTCAAAATAGATTACAACACACATTCGTCATTTCGTCTATAATGTAGACTGTATTTGAGAAGGAGAACGTCTATAGCGATGTCCAGTGTTTTTTTTTTTAAATATAAGATGCGTTTCGCTTCCACAAAAAAAAAACTGTCATCGCGGCAACATTGCGGCTATTTTCAGCCACATATTATGTACCTGCGGCTGCAAGGAGGAGAGAAGTTCATTAACTATAATGTGGGAGTTACGCAGCATGTCGCCCGGCGTTAATTATGAGTTTGTTTGAATAACACGTAATTATTGTTTAACCTTTGAGCATTGTTTTCGGTGGAAGTTGGAAGCTTAGACTTCAACACTTATTATCAATCATATTAAGGATTTCACCCTTTTGTACAAAAAATAATAATTTCATTTCTTTAAACAAATATGAACTTAATTTCCAACACTAATCCTCAATCGTATTATCAATATGAAAAAAAAAACAAACATTGCAAACTTTGCTTAGCAATTAAGTTACATAAAATTTAAAACACGACTCACCTGAACATCAAAACTGTGAGATTGCGAGTCGTGTTGATTGGGTCCCTGCGATTGATTCAACATCGGATTCTACAACACAAAAGAAACAAAATATTGAAATTAGCAATGTCGCCTTTAAATTGCATTGATTTCAACAAAAAAAAAATAAAAAATTAAATTACTTGAAGTCCCCCAACGCCATTCATGACTGGTGGCTGCATTTGATTCATCATTTGCGGATGGTATGAGCCCATGTGTGGTGCGCCTTGATGGTCGTGCCCGGAGCCCAGCATATGTTGCAGGGGCAACGGCGGGAACGATGTGTTCAACGCCAATGGATTGGGATCAAGCAAATTGTTGGGTCGTGTGAGTGGCTCCTCGGCTGGTGATGGCTGGCGAGAGCCGGGTGTGCGACTGGAAGCATTATTAAAATAACATTAAATTAGTAAAATACAAAATATTGTAACAAAAATTACACGAAAAGTAAAAATTACAAAAGCAACAACTGCTAATATTTCAATACCGGCGATATTTTTATTGTCTCCCACATTTTTTAAAATTAATTGATTACTACAATTTAGAAAAAAAACATTATTAATGATGTATAATATAAATTAAAAAATGAGTGAGAATTAATTGAGAACAAAAAATTACTATGCAATTCAAATTCGAGTAGAAGCTCATACCAAAAGCTCATTGAAAAAGCTCGCCCATTTAGCAAAGACGCACACACTGTGAAACAGTCTTCAACATACAGTAGAATGTTATGTTGCATTACACTTGCATGGCACCTTCTCATAAATAATACATTGTGAAAATAATTCATTTAAAGCGCTCTTTTAATTAAATGTGCAACTTAAAAATAGCTCTAAAATCGATATAAAGTTTTTTATTTAAAGAAAAATAATTTTTTATCGTTAGTTTACTTTAAAATAAAAAAAGTCAATGATTTGCGCGAAAACAATATGCAACAGGCGAATAAATAACGAATAACAACGAAATTATTTAAATGGCATACCAAGAGCGAGTCACGTGCATGAATCGATTCCTTTGGTAGACAATGAGATAAAGAAACAACAAACATTATATTGTAATAAAATGAAAGAAAATTATTGTTTTTTAAATTGCCTTAAATATGTTAATGTATTATATTTAAAATGCTATTTAAGAAAATGATAAATGAAATTGAAAAGGATCAAAATGAATTCAAAAATCCTTTTACAAAAAAAAAATGTTTATTCAATGAACAACCGCTCATTTGAGTTCTACTGTAATTTAACTACACAATGCAACAAAAAAAACGGTGGCGCCATCACGTTGAAACATAATGAACTTTAAACAAGAGCTTTTTTTGTGAAAATAAAGTTGTAAAACGCATGTGTAAGAATACGGAACTTAAGAAAATATACAAATTATTCATTGAATTGTCATTGTATATTCATGAGTCAAAGCATAATAGATTTTGTAAGACAATAGTGAGTGCAGTTTGGTCGATAAATTCTTTACAAAAGATTGTACAACACATAAGACTGAACGACATTTACGAGCACAAAAGGATATTAATGAGAAATGCCGGAAATTCAAGATTGATTATAAAAATTCAAGACCTGAGTGGAATTTACATCAGCAAAAAATAATACATAACGCTAAACTCAATATTAATTTGAATGTGTAATAATTTGATTCGTTTTACAAATAATTTTAAGGATTTGACACATTTATATTTAATGCTTTAAAATTACTCAACTGATTGCATTCCCAATTTATTAAGTATTCGACTAGTATGATGCGTGTTAATTGCAAAATCAATAGCAGTCGAATTTATAACAGACAAATTCTAACTTAAAGGATTCCGAATTTGTTTATGTGTAGGTTAAATTGAGGACTTCCCAACAAATAAAAATCAATATATTGAGCCAAATTTTTTGAATTTACCGATACGCTTTGTCAATTTTATGTCCCCGCACGCATTTTATTTGTAATTCAATAAACGAATTAAATGTACATAAATTATTAAAGGTATTCAAAGTTGGAAGAAGGATCAATTCATAAACAATAACGAAAATATTGACTAATTCAAAATTAAAAACAATTGTTTTAATTAAAAAAATTAAATAATATTATTCTAATATGTATATAATATTATAACAATGCATAAAATGTCAATAAAAAAATTTCCCAAATAGTTGTAAAGCCATTTTATGAGCTAAAAAAATATTAATTGCATAAAAAAGTATTTGCATTTTTTATGAACTTTCACTAATTTTAAATTGATTAAATTGTCGCATTACTCAAAAGCAATTACTATTAATTATCATCTCATAAATTGCCAAATTATGTCAAATATAAGTTGCAATGATTTATGGGATATTGCAACGAGCATTAAAAGTAAAACTAATTTAATATTAAATTAGAATCCAGTCCAGGAAACTGTTATAACATAGTTGTTCTGTAATAAACCCAATTTTGTAACAATAATAACAACATTAAAACATAATAATGGTTGAGCAATAAAATTGGACCATATTTCATATTGTTTGTCAAAACGTAAGTATTGACATTCCACAATTATATAATTTTAAAAACAATAAAAACTTTATTGCACCTTAAGAAAATAAAGTTAATTTAGTGAATGAAATCTATTCAGTAATTTTATTGCACTCTAATAGTCCATCAAAAGAGTACTCAAAGCTGGTCAATAAGGAAGTAAAATTAAATCATATTTCTACCAAAATGAATGAAGCAATCAGCTGCAAATAAAAACGATCATTAAATGCAATTGTTTTCAATTTAATGGCAATGCACTGTAGCCACTGCAGGGCTATCAATGCGCGCGCACGCACACACACACACAAAGGAAAATGTGTACGCATTTTTGATACGCGGTACATTAATTGAAATGCACAATCATTTATGTGTGCGGATTGGTGTTGGCATTGTATGCATGCGGCATCATGCGTAATGTTGTTTGTATAATTGCACAAAATGCACACACACTTAAAATCGACAACATAATGCACCGTTCAAAAAGAGCGCGCGCGCATGGATTTTGAATTTTAACACACGCACACAAATTAATGTTTTGGATTTATTTAAATGTGTTACGGGCCTGCTGCAAAATGTTGGTGATTGTATTGGGATTCGGTTGGTTTGTATTAAACAGCCGGCGAAAATCGTGTGGCATTGACATTAGAATGGCGTAACTGGTTTCGTTCAAGGCCCACACGGTCGCACCGCTTCAAATTATTGTGGCATCTCTGTGGCATGATGATCGCAGTTCGCACATTACACACACACATCTTCAAAGTGTTTCAACACTTTTACACGATTAAATTGCGTATGTGTGTAATAATTGTTGTACATATTAAGAATGGAAGCGCATGGATGCTTTTAGCATCCACGGACCAGCCGTGGAGTCCAACCATGAACCAACCAACCAAGAGCAACATATATTATTGTATGTGTGTGTTTTTTTTTTACTTTTTTTCATAAGACGACAACAAACAACATAATGGTGAAACTATAGCCAGCAGCAATAGCAGCTGAAGAACAAACAAACAAATACTATAATATAGCAAGTGATCTTGTTTATTGTAATATGCAGACAACAACTGGGCAGAAAATGCAATCCAATAGTGAAAACAGGTTCAGAATGTGCACTGACTGTGTACAATTAAACTTGCATTTATTGTAGAAAAGAATAGCAACAATCTTATGCGTACGACTTAATTTCATTTAACAATTGCATTAAGACAAGTCAAGTAATTACTATCAAGTCAAATCAAATGATTTGGAATCAGAGAAAAAGGAAACATCCATCCATACAATCGAATTACATAAAAACGAGTTCAATGGGCTCATCCTCAATTTAAAGGTCGATAATCAATGAAATCCTAATTGTTTGACCTTGAAATGATAATTTCTTGACTTAATAGGTTCATCAATTGGGCAATAAAAATGTGTTCCCTCACTGGAATGCGTTGGAAATTGCACATTTTGGGGTGTTGTAATAACAAAATATGCACACAAATGCATTTAACATTGAATGCGCATGCGCTGTGTTATGGTAATTAAAATATTGCGGCATCTTTACATCGATTATACATGTATGAAGCATGTAGAAATATGTAAATAAGTGAATTAAAACAACAACGATAAACTCAATGGCAGGGAGAGTCATTCCAAACATTTTATACGTTAAAGTTAACTTAAGAAAATCATTGCAATTCTCACGCATAAATGTGATTATTAGGCAACGTAAATAAATTATTACATTCAAATCCGTTATACAGTCATTAATTCACACAAAAATGTTTTCAGTGACTTTATTTAGAATTAAAATCAGTTTCGTAAGACCCTTTCAACAACTCAATACACTCCAACGTGTCGGGTTGTGCAGAAATTAAGTGAACAATACAATGGAACAATCGTTTGAAACGCGCACGCGCAATATTTAACACCACCCGCAAAAATGCGCGGAATATTATTTTGCTTATATTATATGTCAATTGGATATAGATTGTTTGTATGAAATGATGGCAAACACGTGTTTGTGACTATGCGGCAAATAAGAAGAATAATATGTACAAGAAGGGGTGATATCTATGCAACATGAATAATACATAACACGATGTGTATCTGCAGCGAAATTAGCACAACCGTATAAATTTCATAAATTTTGTTTGGTTAATTTGTGATCCACAACTAAAACAAATGCAGCCGGGAATTGTGATGCAGCTGATACGTTTTCATGCACATCAAAAACTTCAAATGTAAGATTTCCAAAAACAAAAAAAAAAAAATCATCAAGTAATTTAACTGGGTCGCCACAATATACTTCCAAGAATAGAAATCCAGTCACATTAACCACAGAGAATTGTGTTAACACATTTCGCAAGACTAATCGGCATAAGCGAACACACAGTATCGTTCTACAGCACGCGTACCGGTATTATGCATCACTACGAAAGTAATAAACGATATGCAAGAGTGTGCATTTAATGTGCTATGTACAAAATCATTTGACGCTTCCGCTCAAGAATTATATTCATACCACTTTGTGCTTTTGCAAGTAAGCATCAGCAATAATTTGACTGCAAAACCCTAAAAAAAAATCTGCCCGTTCATCCTAATACTAATTTCATGAATGAAATTTCTTCATTCCGTTATAAGTGCATCATTTTCACGTGCAACATGAAGCGTGTTGCACAATGGTTAGTGGAAGCACATTTAATGATTCTGTGGTATTTAAGCAGTACTCACTTAAATGCTTTGTCATCGTCTATTCCATTGACAACACCATTTGTTGAATTGACTTGATCCTCCTTTTTGACACAATTGTTCTCAAACGGTGACATACCCTCCTTGTGGTCATCAGACAGCTGGAAACATAAAATATTAATAATTAAATGAATTGTAATTAATAATTATCAAGAATTTAGGTGAAACAAAAATTTAATCAAATGTTTTTAGAAGTTTTTTTTAGATATAATTAGTGTTCCTTGCAACATAACAATTTAAAAGGAACCATAATATTAAATCACTCCGAATGCATTTAATTAAATATTGAATGAAAATGTGAATAAAATAAAACAACAAACCTTATCATTATCATCAAATTTGATTCCACGCAAACGTGGCTCTAATCCGGACAACGGACTTTCCTTGTTGGTAGGCGAACCACCAAGAACATACTCCACCATTTTGACGCCAAGACCACCAGTTGAATCACGTGGACTGTAATTAATCAAATTAAATAAATCAATACCAACATTAACCATAATACATAATGTTAAGTGCATAACACAATTTTGAATTGAACAAATTTGGATTAAACAAATTTTAAGTCAACTTTAAAGTATTCGTTAATCCACATTTTTATTCAATTCAAACAAATTCAAAACGGTGAGGATAATAATAAAATAGTACCTTAAAATGCCGGCACTTCCCGTTTGATTATTGTCGTTGTTCGGTGGGTAGCTGCGGCGTGGCGGTGCCAAAATTGTCTCATTGTGTGTTGACCATGTCGGGTCGCGCCACACTTGCAGCTCATGACCGCCACTGTGCAATTGCAGTGGGGGCAATGGCAGGGGACCGCCACCGCCGACGTTGCCACCACCCACATTGCCGCCAACATTTTTCATGTCACCCTTCTCCCACAGTTTCTTTGCAGCCGAGGTGGTAATCTGTAAAATGCGATGCAACATAACGATTAATTTCATTTCTTTGTTTTTGTATATATTAATAGTATTAAACATTATTATTTTTGCAACAAATTAGATTTATTTTTTTAAGGGTCTTAAATTTAAATTACATATTAAAAATTGTTTTAATTTGTTTCACATTATTACATTATTATTTTGTCAATATTATAAGTGGGAGGATTGGTGCAGAGGAGGTCCTAATTTCCACAAACATCTTAATATTAATTACGAATTTTGGTGCTGTTTTTTTATTTTTTGGTATCATAAAATGCAATTTAAAAAAATTTGGGACCCCAATTTACATTCTCAGTACTGTAATTAAATAATATCTGCCCCACCAAATTCGGAACAAAGCACACAACACCACTTAAACAAAACCAACTTTTCACAGACTGTGTGTGCCAAAAATTGATATGTGATGTCGATAAAAAATAAACCGCAAACAAAGACCCACAAAAAAAATAAAATAAATAATGTGACCACACCGAGAAAAAAGTTGTAAATTTGTACCCACACGAAATCGTTTTAAATGTGTCGGCGCGATATTATGCACTGGGAAACAAATGTAATTGGGTGTCCATTGCAACCAGGCATGGTCACAGCACCGAAATCGACCCGACCCAAGACAATCATACAATTGCGTGTAGCTGGAACATTACACCGACACATATCATTCAAAACAATGAATAATGCGGCACACATATATTCCATTTTCCGGTATGTAACACATAATTGAGGAGACAAAAAAAAACAAATGTGAATAATAAAAATAAATAAATAAATGGAACCACGGTATGATGAGGCGCGCATCCATTCAGTCAGGGGAAACAAGACAAATATGTGGCTGCCACACTGCCGATCCAAAAGGGGTCTTTCTTCTCTCGCTTAAATGGAGTGCGTTGATTTTGCATGCATCATTTGATTGTTTGACTGATTTGACTATTGTATCAAGATTATCTCTGTTTGTTTTAACATTCAATATGAGGCAATGTTTAACAACGCGATTTGTGTAAAAATAATGGTTAAGTGTGGGTTGGATTTACTTGCAACTTAAGTGATCACCTTTAAGTACAAATTTATTTTTTTAATTGAAATGGCTTAACATTAAAGAATGAGCACAGAACATTTTTAAGATTGTAGGGCCCCATATAAATTCTAATTAATAATCATTAAAGGTCATTAAAGGTCAAAAGAATCGTAATATGGTTAATTTTATTATGAAGAAACGCAATTCTTCGTGAAAAGCAAGCTCACTTTGTTTTTATGAACAATTGTTGGGGGGAAGCACGTCTTTTGCATTGGGACCCCAGCTCTTTATAAAGAAGCACCTAATTTATAGCATATAGACAATTTTCCGAATGGAAGTAATGTTTTTTTCATTTTTTTTATGACACGACCCTCTCATTTGTGATTCGTAATCGCAGGAATGCAGACTGAATGCTGGATATTCGAGCGAAAAGTATGTAATACAATACATTGCAATGTGTGTGAGTGTATGATTGTTTGTTGCCATGCTGAGTACAATACATCTGAGTATTTCTAGGGTTTCGCATTCATTTCAATTTTTGAAGACTTTCGATAATACACAACACACGAGTGCTTACTTATAGCCAGGGACAATCTAAAATCAATGCGTATTCATTTGGGGAAATGACTGAAATCTACAAAAAAGCATTGTCGACCCTAAATCCTAAACTAATAATTTTAATGTTCTTAATTTTTTTCCTCAAGTACTTATCAAAATTCAAAAAAAGTTCAACAATATATTGTCACTCCCAATAATATTGCGAGACATTAATTAGCGCGTGGTTTGTCACGCAGAACTTGAATGACCCAAATTAAAACGTGATAAAGTGTTGTCATAAAATTTAACGGATCAAAAATTTGTAACGAATCATAACAATATCCTTGATGCCCTGGCAACTATGCACTCGTAATAAATGAGCTTCACACCATAAACAAACAAACAACAACATACATATTTATGGGAATGATACACAAAAGTGCGTGACCTGTGTCAATAATAAATTTGATATGCTTCAAAACAATTTGCATCAATGAGAGAACAAACAAAATAATATACTTTGGCAAAAACAAACATGATGACAGGGAATAATACCGTAAGGTTCGGAAGATATCTAGATAGATTTATTAAAATTTGATAATATTATATTTGTTAGCACCACTTGTTACATATTTTTAATTTATATATGACCCCAAGGTCAAGGTATTTTTAACAAAACTGAATTTATCTAAAAAGGAGGTGGACAAAGACAAACCCCACTTTTCTATCTCAGACACCTTACACAATATCAAAAAAATTTCATTCACATTATTGTAGAACTGAATAAAATAAGAAAACTTGCTGATCATTTCAAGGTCAAATTTTGAAAACTCAAGGTCATATTTTTATAATGAAAATATGTAATTCAAATGCTGTGTGTTTTAGGTTTGTTTAGGTTCTACATTATTGATAATCTCAATAAAAGTAGCAATTTTGTACAAAAATCAAGGTCTAAATTCATAAATTCACAAGGTCACATTTTTCATATCTCAGAAAAACTTTATTAAAATGTAGTTACTCAACAGTCGTAATTCATTCCTCGCTTTTACTGCAATGTAGTTTAATAAAGAACCCATGGATTTAATCAAATTCAATTTTCATAATTAGTAACTGCATTTAAGTTAAAAATAAATTAAATAAATCGCCATTTTATCCAGGAAATTTTTCAATGTTATTATACATAATTTTCAAAACGATTTACTTTATGAATACATAATTGCAGACCTTGTATTTAGAGAACCGTTAAAATGGCAATTATTCATGTTTTATGAAGTTATAATTCATTTAACATTATTAAAGGTTACATTTAAAACAAAAATACAATTTTAAAAGATTAAAAAGACTCTTAGTAAAATAAAAACAAAATAATTACCATTAATTTAATTTTGAATTATTAAAATCATAATTTAAAACTTATCACAACGTTAAAACTCATCATAATTAAGAAATAAACATAAAAATAAATGAATACCTAAAAACAACGAACTTAACAAGCGCACAAAACAATTCAAACTAACAAAAATGAACTTTCCATTGCTGCTGCAACAGGCAACACCGGTAAGCGACAACCGTATTAATGTTCCTGCGTCCCGTTAGTTAGCACTGTGCTTCCCGCTCGCTGCACACACAATTGTGTGTCCTCGAAACACCAATGATTTTGACAAAATTAAATGTAATTATTGTTTGAAAATATGTAATTTGATGCGCAAGAGAAAACGAGAAACAATATTAACCGCTGCATATTGCATAATGTGGCCAAATTAAAATACCTATCAAATCGGCGTGAGATATTTTGACATTTGACGCTGCACTGTAACAGTAGTTCTCAAGTACAATTATTTTTAATGTTATATTGCGTATTACGACTAAATTTTAGTGTGGCAATTTGTAACAAATTGACAACCATTTGAAGCATTTCACAATTTGTGCCTTATACGAATTGATTTTAAAGATTAGTTACCTTGAATTAAAATATGGGACCAAATTATGCATGTAAATCCAACAATGCAATGTGACAATAATTCGAAGACCGTAAATCTGAAATACTTATGCAGCATGCTACTTATGATATGAAATGAAAATGAAAAAAAAGTTGTCTGTGGTCTTGAGCATTATAAAACAAAGGAAAGAACAAAAATTCACGATTATCTCTACACGCATATCAAAATTATGCAATGTGATGAGCAACTCCTCACCAGTGTTGTAAAAGAAATTATTAGATTGTTTATTTATTCGTTAACCATGACATTGGAGTGGCGGCTTAAGAATTTGGGACCCACCACACAAATCGCGTCTCGCGCTTACACACATTTCGTCAATATTTCCCAGTGACTTTTACTTCAAACACATATACTCGCGAGTGTATGATTTGTGATGTACATTTTTTCCGCCACAAAAGCGGCATTTTATTACAATACAACGATGAGAGAGAATGGCCGACCTTGACTCCGGTCAAACACTCTTCATTTTATTCAATCCTATTTATTTTTCATTCTTGAGATGTGTTTTTTTTGTTTTTTATTATTATTATTATTTAGCTACAGCAACAACAACAACAAAAAACTGCACGCGGAACATAATAGCCGTGAAGCAAGTGCTTCGTCCATTGAAACTGAATTCATTGTGCTTGTGCTTGTGCTTATTATAATGCAGTACTTTCATGGGGCTACATATTATATTATGATCTATACGTCCGTAGTATTTCATACAGAGTCTACTGCACACTTTTTCTCTGATATGGGATGCATGAAATGCACTCGTCAGTCACTATAATGCATAATGTTTGCATAAAGAATTGTAATTTGTAAGAAAAACGAATGGAAGCACGGTAGTATGTTATGTTGCTGTTGTCATGCAGATGGCAGACGATTTTAAATTATGCAAATAAAATTAATTTTATGTAAGATATTGTTGAGCTAATACGAGTATTATAATAATTAGAATAACGAATGACAGTTGACCCAATTGATCATGATTTTTGAAATCATCACTTCTCTCAATTATTAATGACAGCACTCTCCCTTTTTCCGTTTTTGTTTTCATCCCCCGCTTAACGAGAGTCATACCATATTGATTTAATTTATAATTACTATAAGCCTTTATATAAATACGGTACATTAAGTTTTCAAATAACGCGCCAAATATTTGAGATGAGAATGTTGAACAACAAAAATACTCAAACATGGAAATAATTACTACGTACTTGCTTCCGCTTTAATAATGTTCGGTTTTAAATTATTTTCCTATTTTAATTATAACTATTAATTAAGTTATATGTATTTTCTGAAACTAACATAAATTCTCAGTGCTCATAAGCAAATAATAATTAAGTTCAACAATTTTAATTGGCGTTGCAAAATACAAACAATAAGTCGAACAAAAGCAATAAAGGATGTTCTCTCTCAATTATAGCAGAGATTTTACATCCCTATCACAAATTTTTGTTGTTTTGTTGTATAATGAAATAGTAAGGTAGCATTCCAAATAATAAATATGAGTAAAGATATTATATGCGGTCACAAAATATTTATGGGCACATAACGGTAAAGCAATATTAACACAAATTTAAATGCAGTTGAATGTTTCAATTTTAAGTACTCAGTTCATAATAGGTATTTCACATTAAATTTCAGAAAACCTCGTTAATTGAAATTGCTATGATTTTTATTAAGGTTGGCTGTGCATATTCACAATAGAATACAGTTCACCGAACGGCGATTGCATTCACACCAGTTTTGACAATATTAAATAAACAACCGTTAACTTATTGTGATTTGTACCGATGATGGTAAATCTAAAACGAAGACTGCAAAAGTGAAATTCAAACAACGATAAAAAATTGAGTAAAATTTACCCTACTCGCAGTCGTCAGCATTACCTCCTCATACTGTTTGTCACGCGTTACATCATATCTTAGTTCCTGCAACAGTGTCATAGTCCCAGGCATTAGGTGCGCCAGGCGTTCCGTATCAATGCCCAATGCAGGGTCAATTTTGAATGATTTTTAGTTTTGTCGATTGTATTGTATTTAACGCAAAATAAAAGCGTCACTCTCACTAACGACAACCGTTGCAATTAAGCGTGGCTGCAACAACAGCAATGTTAACTGTATAGTGCGCACCCCCAGTCAACAATTTTCGGCAATAATTTGAAATATTGTGCAGAAATGAAAATATGTTGCACTTCGCTTTTTTTCTTGTTTTTTTTTAGACACACACCAATAAGTTTTGTTGCAATTTATATGGAAGGTTCTTTGAATTTGCGGCGTGCTGCGTTGCGGCTTAATTTGCTTCCCACTCGAGATTAATTTTTTTTTGCTTTCTTTTGTGTAGTAAATTCTACTATTTTATAATAATATTATGCTACTTTTGCTTTGTTTGTGTGCATTGTACGTGTGTGAACGCGAGGAAGACGCGGCGGCCGGTTAGTTTTCCATCTATTCGCGAACGCGCGTTTTTTTGTTGTTGCTGCTTGTGTGGAGAGGAGCGCTGTTATTTTTTTTTTGTTGTTGTTGTTTGGTTTAATACAATATTACACATATACATCAAGTTCTGTGTGTTTTACTTCTGTTGCTCGTCTTTTTTCTGAGTGTTTTTTTTTTGTATTTTACTTCTTCACGACTGTTGGTAATTCAACGTTTAATTTTTTTTGTTATTATTTGCGTGTGTGTTTTTTGCAATTCACACTACTCTCTCTGACTTTAGCTATAATACATATATATATATGTGTGTAATATTTGCACTCGCTGAGTTCTAATCGGTCGCGCGGATCGTTCACCTTATATTTTGCCGGCTACTTTGTGCTTTTGTGTGAATTGTTCTGCATTATTTTTTGTAATACATAGTTATAAAACTATTTATTAAATATTCAGGAATTCTTAATAATTACAATTTAGAAAAATACACATTAACTCATTATATAAAATATGAAGTATAAAACCAAAATTCCAGAAATTCAATAGGATTGGTAATATGTATGTTTTTAACAAAACTTTTCCTGTGTTTTACTTTATTTTATTAAATATTTAACTGTATATATTTGGTTCAAGTAATATTCACTTTTTGTAATATATTAGCAACAAAAAATTTTAATTAACATTAACACTATGCTAGTAATGATTGAAACCGAATACTGTGGACCTTTGCGTTGTGATAAACCTGATCGGTATGCTGTCACATCAACAACTGACTAAGAATAATGGAGCGATTGCCGATTGGTCTCGTAAGCAAACAAAACAATAACAACAACTCTCAGTGCAGCACACCTCAGACGCGAACCCATTCCCCCATCCTAATTTCTATACGGTCCGTTGCGCAGTGGGTCCAGTGTTGCTATAGCTTCTTCTATATGTTACACGGCAATAAATGCGCACGCTGATATTTAATACAATACACATTTTACCATAGAGCAAAAATTTGACGAGCAGCTACAGTATACATTGCGGCATACCACATATTTAATAGCCAAATTGTATCGAAAGTACCCAATACAGATTAATTGCTTAATGGGTGTCATGAGGTTGCGGTGTTTATCGTCGAGTTGTAACAGTTATATAATTAAAACTGTGATAATAATAATGTAATAGGCCATAATAATGACAACTATTTGGCCGGTTAAAACATTTGTAAGCACATTATATCGTGACAGTTAGATATTTCTAAATACAGTTGCAAAATATATAATAATGTCGAAATTGTAAAACCAAACCCTGTATTAAATAAAAACACTTACCGCTGCATTCCTTGCCATATTGTATTGATTCTGTTGCTGCTGCATCATTTGTGGATGACCACCCAAATACACCAATTGCTGATCGTTTGGCTTGGGCACACCGTTCATTGTCGGCATTTGCGACAACGGGTCATACATGTTGCCGGGCATTGTCATTGACATTGGTATGGGGGCGCCGGTTGCCGCTGCTACCACAGCGGCTGCATGATTGAGCGCATGATTAATTGCATTATTCTGGCTGTTCATGTGATTTGGTATTCCCGTCATATGATGACCCACCATTTGTTGTGGTTGCTGCTGCTGTTGCTGCTGCTGCTGCTGCTGTTGTTGCTGCTGCTGCTGCTGCTGCTTGTTGGGAGGCATAGAGCCGACAATGCCACCCATTCCGCCACCACCAATACTGCCTGTTCCAATGCTACCTACACTGCCGCCACCACCAATGCTTCCGCCACCAATTTGACCGACGACAGAGCCGGGTCCAAGACCACCACCACCTGGGGGTGTTGCTATGTAGCGCCACTTGTCTTGATTCTGTAAATTGTTACAAAACAAATATTGATAATGATTGTTGTTTGTTTTTTTTTTTTTTTTGTTTCTAACTAAAAAAAGTTAAAAGTCCTTTTTTTTAAGTTAAGACCACAACATTTTCCTACTAGGTGGGTACTTACATCAATAATTGCATCGTCACCGGTGGCCCAACGCTGTTGCTTTTGGGCGAACTGAGAAAATTCTGGATCATGTGGATGCCGTTGAAATACATAACCAACAGCAGCGTCGTCTTGTGAACGTGATGGTGGGCCACGAACACCGCCGTCATCGCTACCACCCAATAACTTCATTAGGATGACCTCAAGTAGTCTGTAATATTTTTTTTTTTGTAGAAAATATTTTTACATTAGTTTGTTTTGTTATTTTTATGTGAATTGCGTTTTGTTTTCAATTTGGATTATGGAATGAATATTGGGGCATAAATTAAGGAGTAACTATACAGAAAATACTTCATAAAACATTCAACAATAACAATCACGCAAGAACACAAAAAAATATTGGGACGTACAAAAAAATTGTAGGTAAAATGAGCAACTTTGCAACTCAGTCATTTCAAGGTCATATTGAATTTCTTTTCAAGGCCAAATCATATTTTTATTTATCTCCAAAATCTCTAAAAACATTTTTTGTCTGGGAAGTGAATTTTTGCTATCGGGGATTCCAGCTTCAACTGCGTTAAGCCTTTAGGACGGGAACTTTTTTAAATACTTCAAAAAGGGATGTTTTAATAAATTATGAAAATGAATAACAATAATTAAAATCGTTTTTTAAATGACGTAATTAAATGAAATTTATTATCAATCATGTAGGAAACGTATTGAATCAATGACTATAACGAGAAAACGTGCGAAACAGCACTATATGCATATTATGAAATTGTGAAGATGATGCGCGTTGCACAATGCTGCACTCACATTTTGCGTACGACAGTGTTGTTGTTTTTGCCGGCACAATACCAACTTCAACTGGGCAAATATAAACAATCAAAAAGTCGCATCTGTGTGGGATAGCAATTTAGGAATTGGGATTTGAATTCTTCGAAATAACGGTACATCCGAAAAAATTGCTATTATACGAGTACATATGTATCGCATTAGGTAAAATTAAACATTGGTTAACGGACGTACAATACCGTTATGTCGTCTAAAGTATATCATGAATTATACATTACTGTTAGATGAAGGCAAGCCGCAGGATGTGGTGACAGGTTAAAGCACGATTAGTTTGAAATGGTATATAAGCGAAAGAGTTGACGCGTTTTATAAAATGTAAACCGTTTGACAGCTCTGTAGATTGGGAACAGGGAAGTATGCAATGGGGTGTAGAAATGTCATCACCGCATCCCTTAAGGTATATTGCATAATCAAATGACATTAACAATTCCACCTCGCGTCTATTAACACCATCGTTTTTCCGAAAGGTAAGCGACCCCCATGGTAACAGTAAATTATTTAATTTCAATTTCTTTGAAAAGTAACCTAGTACAATGCCCATTAGGAAAACAAAGGTTGCTTGTACGGAAAAGGGGATACATATTATGTTTTGTTAATTGAATTCAAATGGAAATGATTGTTTTTTTTTTTTTTAATTACAGTTTCCTTCCAAAACGACAATTGTATAGCAGTATTATATTTGAAGTACCGATGTTTAAAATTCAATTAAAAATATTTGTTACACTTTACAAAAAAAAAACAGTGACGAAAGTACGGTAAAAACGTGACACAAAATGGGGTAAATATTCCGTTATCACGTGTATAAAATTACCACAATATGTATATGTATTATAATGAGTAGATTCATAATTAAGAAGATTAATCTTGTTTTATGATTTTGGCGAAAAATTGATATGGGATTTTTAAAGATGTGACCTTGAAAGCGTTATCTGAAATCAGTTCAGACCGCAGTTTAAATTGTGATTGAATATAGTGTACTCATGGTTTATTTATACCGGTAAAAAACAAACATTTTAATCAATGTCGGAAATTGACTTGACTGACCTTGAAAACTTTGAACTTAATTTGGACAAAAAGATCGATAAATCTAAAAAAGTCTGTAACTAAGTAATATACAAAATTACTCAAAAATATTTAGGATTATTTTAAAAAAATGTAATAAAAAAAATGCACACAAATTACTACAAACAATAAAAGGACTCTACTACACACACATACAAAAATGACCTTGAATTATTGTACTAGAGTGAATTATTATACTTACAGTTAACAATAAGTGGTTGCTGACTTAATTAATCCAAGTAAATGTCCCAAAAAACTGTTGTTACCGTTAACGGTTAACCACACACAACTATAATTATTTTGATCTATGTACTTTTCTATTACTATAAACGTACACTGCTTTTCTTTATTTTTTTATTTTTTTAAAAGCACTTTAATAAATTAAACATAATTACAAACATTTCACTAGCACTTTGTATGTCTCACGTCACTGTATTTCAAAACAATAATAATTAAGTCATTAATTTGAAATTACTTTCTTTTTTTTTTAATTGAATATAAATAAGCCAAAAAATAAAAATTAAATATTAAAATATCAATATGATTTTCATTTAGGAAAATTAAATTGGACAACACTTTCAAGGTTGGGTGCGTTCATGCGGGCCACACAATTAGCATGCGATTGATCTGGATAATAATGCAAAACAATGTAACCGGCACTCTCGTGTCGGCAAATTGATAACTACTATTACTAGGTAATGGATTATTTATGTACGTATATGGGGACACATGGCCCCAAATATATGACAAAGGGATTTTGTGTTATGCACAAACACATTAAAATGATAGCATGTCGGAACACATTGTAACAAGGCCGGATAGCAACGATGCAGCATGGCGCAATTGTAACAGCGCATGTGCACAACAAAATAAATAAAACCAGGCGACAAAATATTTGTACGCGGCACGCGCATAATGTAATTGAAAGGTGTAGTAAATTTCAATGCGCTTAGGCGTGTGCGTGTGTGTGTGTGTGTGTGTAGGTCTGTCAAAAAGGCCATGTGTGTCCATGCAGAATTATTGGGATGGAAAAATCGAAACGTGTTGTCGTTGTAACAAACTATTTCAACAAGGCTCATGGCTCAGTACACATTTTTTGCAATGAATTTAATGGTAATTAAGGACCTTTATCGGTGCAATTATGTATTGGATCCTTGAATAACAATTTTATTTATACTTTAAGATGTATGTATTTCTACCTCTTCAATATTCATAATAAAGGGGTTCAATTTTATTAAAAAGGTACAACGAACACCAATTGGGTCGGTAGAATTAAGGATTCAAATTGTTTTAAATAGTAAATAAATATGGAAATTGGAAGGGATAATTCAATAATCCTTTTTGCAAATAAATTGGGCGATATGTGACATATTTCAGTACCATTTTGAGCTTGAAAACAAAAAATACATTTTCAACATTAAAATACGTACGCAGTTAAAATTGGTAAAAAAAAAACTGGAACTCGTTTTGTAAGTACATAAAAACGAAAATGTTTAAATTGAAAGATAATAGAAAAAATCTTAAGAAATATCTTTGCTGTTGCTTCATTTGTTATGCAGTTAGTTGCACATTAATGAGTAATGACTAAACGATGATAAACAAATGCACACTTTTGAATTTATGTTGGATAGGGCGGCAGGAGATTGATACAAAAATACACAATGATACAATTTATAACGTAACCGTAACTGAATACTCCTGAACTATAAACACAAAACATTTCACTATTCGGTACGCCGATGTCACTAATCCCGTATGCTAAATGTTAATATATTGTAACAAAATTAGCACTACCACTAACCAAAAGTGCGCCGATAAACAAATTTTCAAATTATACATGCGCATGCGATTTACAATTAAAATTATTCACTGGATACCCGGCGTTTTGACTTTTGTCCCTGTTCAATTACTAATTGTTTCACCGTAATTATATTATGTCAAGTGAATTAAGTCACTATACAAATAAACAATTAATACTTGTAATATGAATTATACAAAGTTAATCTAGCATTGCATGCGTACTGTCCGATATGCCAAAAAGGAGGACTTCATTATGAAACAAAAAAAAAAAAACGTAAGCCACTGGACAACCTTCAACACAAATATTACTTTTAAATACACGAGCTGCGCGCAACGCTACGGTTTGGATAACCTTGCCTGCTCTAACATGTCGTCGGTTCGCACTGGATGCGGGAATGGTATTGCGAAGTGCAAACTATTGTGCGAGCAATAAAATGTGCGTCCAGCGTCTGTGCGCATTTGTGTTATTTATGCCCCATACATTTCCAATTTAAATGCAGAAGAATAACAAAACGTGCACTGGGCTGCTTTTAAAATGAATTGTTTATGCGCAAGCGGTTTGGATATGCACAAATTTGCAGAGCCGTGTGTTATATACATTAACAACTGCATTATAACTTTATATTGTACGAATAACGCATGAAATGAAGAAATTGGATTAACTGGATGTATATGGATTGGCGTCCGTCTTTTTGCGCAACCGCACACTGTTTTACACTGGCGTTCCGCAATAAAGTTGTAAGAACAATAAATTAAAAATACAAGCAAATTGTAGATGAGAAGGTAAGTACAAACTAGTTAAATTTTTTTTTTTTTTTTGATATTTACCGTTATTCAATATGGGACACTAAATTTTTTTTTAACCGTTTAATTAATTTCCTTTGTATGCATAAAAAAACAGCTGATTTACCAGTAGTCAGAGCATTAATCTTAATTGCTTGTACATTAATCATTTAAATTAATTAATTTATATTGAAAATACTGTACATAACTGTCAAATTAAAGTCAGTTTATTTTTAAACTGTTAATTGTTATTGAGACACAATTACTAAAATGGGGATTAATTTTACTATTGTTTGTGGATGAAACGCAGGCTTACACCACAGTCCACACTAATTGAATTTGTATGTGCACTGTGCAGTGCAGTCCCTTTTTTTTAGATCATTAAGGGAAATATTTTAGAATCAGAAGAAATTCCATTTCATTTTTAAATTAAAGTTTTCATTAAGCAATTAATTAATTACTAATTGAAATTAGTTGTTGAAATTACTTCGTGTCAATTAATTAGAATACGAATTTTTGCGGATATGTACAACCCTTATTCTGCATTTGGAATAGGTAGGTTGTTGACTTTGTAGTTTGTACATTAAACCTATTAGTATTGTATTGTACAATGCACTCATACGGTACCGGTGAAATGTGGGTGGGGATGGGATTGATGCTTTCATTGGGATAAATTAATTTCCAATTCCTTATAAATGTGTCATCGAATTTTTTTTTTTTTTTTTTTGTATCACATATTGGTAAATTGATTTTATTTTTTGGCAAATTTACACAATAAATGTACATACAACAAAAATATAAAAATAAAAACGTGCGAAGCGGCGTCCACGCACACAAGCCATTAAAATACACACACACACACACACACACACAATGGTATGGGGGCAATTGGGGGCGGGGGTGCCCTTCGCCTAATATTTTACTTACACGCACTGGAATGAAATGTGTGTAACCCCGCCGTATGTACAACCCGCGTGAATTTTTAAATATTTTTGCCACAACGTTGTGTTCGCGACGGATTTAACAACACAACAAAAATAGACACCACGGACAACTTTTGGAACTTAAAATTGTCTCCACACACAACAAGAAATTAAGAATTTGTGTATGAAAAAAAGAATGTGCACAACACGCGGAATTAATATCGTTTTTACTGTCGCCGTTTTTTTTTTTTGTTACAAAAGTAAGGAAGGGGGGATGCGCCTCCAATGCGTGGTGCCAGCAGCTTCCAGTAATTGCCGCCGTCTCTGAATGCCTTTTTTTATTTTGTTGTTGTACAACACACGGTCAATACATACGCACACCAACAGTTCCAAACAATTTTTTATTTTTTTTTAATTGTTTGATCCAACAAAAAAAAAGTCCTTTTCACCACTCTTTTGTGTTTTCACTTTAATTCTTCTTTTCCTCTGATGTTTGAAGGTGTGTGTGTGTGTGTGTGTGCGTTTTTTGAACAATTAATTATTGGGGAAGCACCCGCACCAGATGTCGAATCGCGCGGACTTCCAGCGAGTAAAGTCCTTTCACGGAATTTTGGGGACTCCCTTTAAGTTCGGTTTTTTTCTTTGTTCACATTAGCGGCGGATTTTTTTTTTGCACACATGAGATGCGTGCAATAAATAAAACAAAAATGTTCAATTCAAGTCCTGGCACACGGAAAAACACTCACACTACTGCACACGGCATTAAATGATGAACAAAAAAAAGATGAGGCACAGTTTACCGAAAAACGCACAATTTAAACGGCGGTTTTATTGAACGCAATAAAATATGTGGTGTAATTATATTAACAACGAGGAACAAAACGCGCGAGTCTCACACAAAAGAATATTAATTATAAATTAATATTGGAGCGGCGGCCGTCGTCGTCGTCGTCGTTGTCGCCGCGGTCTTAAACCGTCGTCTTGTTTTTGTTTTGAATTCACACACTACAGTATAGCTAACCTTTTTTTTTCTTTTTGCTTTTTAATACTCCCTCAACTTGTACACTCTTTTCTTTGCTTTTTAATAGTTATTCTGTATATATTGTTTTTAGTTAATTTAATTGTTTTTGTTGTTACATTTAACAGGATTGGATTTATTTTTTTTTATAGAAAATTTTATCACTAACTGTACACAGAGCTATTTACAAGTTAACGCTAAATTACAAAGTAAACTGTTTACGCCATTTACAGACGCAGATGGTTCGCGATTCTCCAGACGCCCGTCATTACCTTTCTCAATACGACGTATTGCTGCCCGCCATATTGGTATAATATTTTTCGTATGTGCTTTTTGTTTGGGAGGGGGGGAGCGCCAAAGCGCCGCATTTTGCCGTATTGCAGCAGCATGCAATACACACATAAGCACGATTGTGAATTGAATGGATTGTGAGGAGCCGCAACGAGAGTGCGACTGCTTGCACCAATCGTCCAACCGCATGCGGCGTATTGCGTGCGAGTGAGATGTCTAGAGCATGGGTGTGTGCGTTTGCGATGGCAGTGGCATGCGGTGGTATGACAATTAGCATTTTGACATATTGCGCTCAGAATTTATTAATATTACAATTTAACAGTTCGAAAATATTTTAAGTGACAACTGCTGTCAATAATTCAGATTTCGAATATACAAATAATTTGGGAGGGACTTTTTGAATTTAAATCGTGAGGTGTATTTTGCAGAAGAAGGACCTTAGGACCAGCAGTATATTATTATAGCACAATATTAATGCTAATTTTAAATATGAACATTTATTGGAGTAATAATGCAATTTAATCTTTTTTGAATTTATTTAAACTAATGAATTGAATTTCAATTTAATGTGTAGGTCTGCACTTTATTTTTCTTTGTTGTTTTCTGCGCAAGTCCTTTACTCAATAAAATACTTTTGGCTGCATCATTTGTACTAGATTCTTTATCGAAAGTGGTGGCAAATTTGAAATTTAATTTTTGAGATGCTGCAAAATTTTTTTATGGATTGAGTTAATTATTTACTTTTTTTTGCTGTAAATTAAAAATAAGGTCAATTACAAAAGAAAGTTTAATCCAGGTAAAAGTAAGGGCAATTACAAAAGAAAGTAAAAACACTTTTTAATCCAAGTATTGGATGTTACAATTAAATTAGGAAATTTTGACTAAAAATTAAATTTCTGCTTTTATTATGCAATTAAAAAAAAAAATATTATAAAAATTGTGTTGTTGTTTGTTAGTCGGAGACATCTATTAAATCTAGTTATTTTTACTGTATGTAATTTAAATTCTGAAATAAAGCTAATTACCTGTATTGTGTCTTGCAAAAAAAGAAAAAACACACAAGCATTGAGAAGGCGTTAAAAAAAATGCAATAAAATTATTTTCACTTCGAAATTTATTTATTTCTATTAATTATCAATTCGTTGTGTGAATCAATCTCATTACCTATTTATGAATACGTATATAATGTGTATTTAAATTTGTTTGTTTGAATTTTGTTGATGTTGTTGTATTGTTTCTTTTATAACCTAGGCATATACATTACATTATAATATAAATTTATTTGTATTTAATTTACAAGTACAATGGAAAAATATATATTCATTTAATTTTATATATTACAGTTTAGTTTGTGTAATTCGTTATTCGGTTAATTGTTTGCATTTGTGTTTACAACAATTATAGGAAATGCCACAACACATATTTAGGGTGCAGCTTCATTTTTGTTTAATCAATTATTCAATGTTTTTGATTAACTTAATTTAAAGTGCTTAAATGTTAATGTTAAACAAAAAATTGATATAAATAGTCATTAGTTATTTCCTTGGCAAAACTATTTTTTTGTTTTGTATTATCAATCATTTTATCACCCCTATTACCTCATGTGTTGTGGAAAACTTGTAAGAAAAACAAGCAGTACTTTAAATGTGACAATTAATTCAAATTTTACTTAAACAATGACACACAGCCACTAATGTTTTTTTTGTTTTGTATTTGTGGTGAAGCTCAAATGGACGCAGCAGTTTGAACATTACTCTAAACTCAAGGATGCATAAACTGTCTTTTTTTTTTAAATTTAAATATGAATTGGAACATAAATTAAAAATGCGTATTAAAAATTGCAAAAAAAAGGGAAGCGTTTTAAAGGTCACTCAAGATTACACGACTTTAATAACAAAAAAAATGACATTACAATTTTAAAATGTATTCTTGAGGACTTGCGAATTCTTCAAATTAAATATTTTTGCATCCATCTCATAACAAAAATTGTAAATAACTATAATAACAAAATAATTGTAGGTTTTATTTGGGTAAACAATTTTTTTTTGAGCATTCCAAGGTCATCAAATTTTTACATCAAGGTCAAGTTATAATTTTTCCTAAAATGACGTCAATTTAACATTTGTTACAATGAGAGTGCGCGGTTGTTTTTTTGATGTGAAATATCAAATAACGTAGCTACGACTAAAGCCGACGTTGTTATTGAAGCCACAACCTTTTGGATTGCAATTTGCAGTCAATCGCGTCAGTCGTAACTTGTTAAGCTACCAGGCAGGTTGAACTTATATAACTGATAGTTCCCTGTGATTTGTGTTCTGTATTTTTTATTTTATTTATAAAAACATTAAAAGCCATACTATGAGGTAAATTCTTTGTATTACTACAATTAGCATTAATTCGTTCAATTTTTTATGTTTACTTGTTAATAGTATAAATTGCGTTAGAATTACTCGTCAATTATTTGTCTAATTTTTGTATTTTGTATTTCATTTGATAAAGTTGTAATATTGCTTGTGGACTGTATTAATTTATGTCGTTAAGTTTATCTCTTTTAATAACTGCACAATTACGTTTCACATGATAAATTTCCTTAATGTTGAATTACATCTATTAATTAACTAATTCAAACTGTTTAGAATATATTTGAAGCTTATTCCGTTTTAGTTTGTTGCATTTAATAATTGATAATCACATTAAATAAAAACAAAAATTTCCATTTCCTTTTTTGACCATTGTCCTACACAACTATTAACATACCAATACAATAATCAACTAAATATTAATAACAGGCACCTACGTTTCCTAACAACAGCAAACACAATGCAAAGTTGTCGTCCATCTTATGGTTTTAATTCTTCATTTAGTTTTGTATATTAACTACAATATTATATTTATTTCATATGATACCAAGTTCGTCTGAACTTTCAACGATTATGATTCTTTCAGCTTAGTTTTACGTTCCTCATTATAAATTACAATTTATTACTAAAGTAAAAAAGCAATCGACTTAAAAAAATTAAATGCTAAATTTGAACAATATTCTAAATTATAACTCCACATATTGTTTTCACTGTTTTTTCAGAAAGTCGTGTAAAATAATGACGCAAAGTCCATAAATTAAAATACTAAAAAAGCTAATTAATTTTAAAAGTCGCTTTACTTTATTACAATTTGCACTTAAGTAGTAGTTAAAAATCATACAGCGTTGCTTGCATAGACGAACTTTAAGCGTAACAATTTATTTTTTCGTTATTATTTTCAACAATACATACAAATTGTGTGGTTCAACAATTTACAATAATTAATCAGTTCATTTTACAATTGGTTGTTAATTCGATTTGTTTACAAAGAAAAAAATTTAAAAAAAGAAGTATTTAAATTAAAACAATTAAGCATTGCATTGGGAACTGTGTGTTTAATTTAAAATTATTCTGTCGCTTAAACTATTTACAGACAATTGATAGATTCACTATTAATGTATTAGTGTTTAACTTTAATAATGCGTTAAAACTGTTGATATGTTTATGTGTAATATGCTTTTAATGTGTCCAATGCTTATTAAAAATTGAGAGTAATAATATTGTTTTTCATAAACTATTTTTTTTATTTGCCTTCAAACATAGGAATAGTGGTTAGTGTTTAACAAAATTAAACAAAATATTTATGAATGCAACAACCATAAACCATGAACAAACATATTATGTATTAATGAAAAATAAAAACAAATGATTAAGAATAATGCAAAATATGAACTAATGTTTCATTCGTTTTATTAGAATTACAAATAACAACTATTTCAATTACAATATTATTTGTTTTGATAGAAAAATAAATGTGTTGCATTTTATATTTATTATATTTGTAACGTTTATGCATTTTGTATTGATTAAATCATGCAACTTTAAGTTTTACAAATTTCGGGATCATTTCTACAATTCTTCTTACAAAGTAGTCAGTGCGCTTGTTTTTATATTTATTTTATTTATTAGCGCATTTATTTCCTATTTATATTATATAAAAACAGCAATTTAATTAATTTATACATTTGTTAAATCGTTGTTTTGTTGCTTGATAGTTAATGTGTGTATTAAGTGAATGTGTAATTATTTTAGGGTAAATGCGCTATCATAAACAATGCATGCAAAACAAACAAATAATAGAATAAAACAATTAAATATATAAGTGTCTATTTCAGGGGCAATTAATTAAGGAGAACAAAAAAAAAAAGAGTTCAAATATTCACAATTCACAATTCTACATTGAAAATAAATTTAATTTCAATAAAAATAAAATACAATACAAATTTGTTTAACTACTTAACATTAAAAATAATATAATTTTCTTTTCATTATTGGCCATTTTGGATGCTAAACATTTACAATCTTTCTTTATTTATTTTTTTATTCGTTATCTTGTTTTACTGTCAATTATACTTATTATTTTCCTATTTTAAATGTTACGTAAACTAAGGATGTTATTATCAAAAGTACTTATATCAATGTGCGATTTGCTAAAATTACACCGCTTGCGCTTTGTAAGATTGGGCTTAATTTGTTTTTAAAAGACAAAATGCACCTGCATGACATCTCTACAATAATAATATAATTTTTTAATTTCTCCTAAATAATAATATTTATAATTTATTTATGTATATAAAAAAAAAAATCTCGGTTTAATGTCAAACATACTGCCGATCCATTTGCCAGCAATTATGTAATGTAAAAAAGAAGAACAACAACGCTAACAAAAGGAGCACGTTCCTGAAATCCATGGTGATTTAATGTAAGGCAATAAAATAGGATTACGCATTAAATAAGAACAATTAATAATATAATATAGGAAACTTATACAAACAAAACAATTAAAAATTTACAATTGTTAGCCGGTGATTTTTAGCATTAGCTATTGAGTGCGACATGATTTTAATTTAGAATTATATATTTTTTAAAACTAAATGAATTTCCGTATCAAGGCATTTAATGCAACTCCTTTTGTTTTTTTTTTTGTTTTTTTTGGGGTTGTGAAAAGGAGACTGCGTGCAATTGCATCAAAACGGACGCGCCATTCAAAATGTAATTTTGTTTAAACAGAATATAGATGGAGGGGCGTCAATTGCAGCTAAATGTTCAAGTCGAATAGCTCCATCAATCCCTCATCATTGCCTAGGGTGTAGTTGTAGTCTTGTGGTGGCTCAAGGGGCACGAATGGTGTCAGCAAGTCCAAGTCTAAACAGGATGTAAATAAAATGCATAAATTAATTTCATTATTAAATAACAATTAAATTATGTTGTGCATAACAGTGTAATGATGTTTAATTAAACTTTTTGATTAGTTGCAATATATTGTGAGAATATAAAAACAAATCACTGCCAGGAATGGGTTGAATTGATGTGGCGCCCACACACTCCACAATGAAATTAGTTATTTGCATTTATGCTAGAGCTGAATCTCATGGTGCTACAGACTTTAAAATGAGACCAGTGCAGACCCATGAGCATCCAGTTCCAGAATAAACAAAAAGCGGTGCATGTTCATTATTGATGATGTTTTTGTAGATGATTTTGTTTAGTTTGTTTTATTTATTTTATGTCGAATATTTAATGATTATGTTTTTTTTTTTTATTGTGAATTGTTTCTGTTTAATTTATTATGAACTCACTGATGTATTTAGTATTTAATTTACATTTGATTTAATTGCAATTTAAAAATTAAAAATGATTTAAGATTATTATTATGTATGTAGTTTAAATTTTTAATGAACTTTTTAGCACTGACTGAAATAAAATTAAGATGTTAAGATAAGATTAAGATACGAATAGATAAAGTAATTCTACTTAAAATGGGGATGAAATTCTCCAAATTTTTCACTACTGCATAGTGTTTGTTAAAATGCAATTGGACGCAACATCATTTATGAACCTATGATGCAGCTGACGCAATGCATAAATCCGACAATAAAATTCCCTATTTATATAAAAGGGCCTCCCAATGAAGTAAAAGGAAGAAAAAAAACATAAGAATAGAAAGAAATAAAACGACAGGGGGAAAACACACGCCAGGTGTGATACGAAAATTATTTCAAATAAAGGAAGGGGAATGCCACTAGCTTAGAAGAAAACTAAACAAATAAAGACCAGGTGAAGAAAGAAAGAAGATGCAACTTATAACTCACGTGGAAATTTTATTTTTATTGCAATGGAAATGAGTGCAGTGAGAAAGTTTTACAGAGACTTGTATCTCAAGGGTTGGGTTTTTTTTTAAATTAAAACCACGAAATATAGTTACAGATTAAATTACCGTTGACATGTAAAATATTTGATAAAGAAAGTTGAGCAAAATGCAGTTGCATCCAGTGGAAAATTTGAATTTGAAATGCACGTAAATTGGGTTGGTTTAATTCTATACTTTGAGGGGGTCGATTTTTTTTTTTGCAATTATGTGGGAGAAAATTAAATGAAAAAGAGTGTTCGCAAGGCATTAATCGTTAAAACGATAAATATTTTTTATGTTTTTCTATCATTGAAATTACATATTTCAGAACTTTTAATTGTGTGACATGATATATGTTATTTAATTTAATAAAGGAGGCAATTTAGTAACACCAATATTTTAAATATATATCGTAAAATCAAAAAAAAAAAAGATCATAAAAATGAGTAAAATTCTAAAATAAAAATAAAATTCTTAATTAAAGGCAATATTTTTGATGACATAACAATGATGAAGGAAGAAAGCAGACGAACTCCCAGCAAGAACTCAGACTGTGATGCGATTGTGTGAATCTCAATCAAAAAAATCTCAATAATTGGACGCAGTCACAACCTGAGATCTAGACAGGAAATCTCCATTTAAAAACACCGTGTCCCACCACAAAAAGCCCATACATATTAATATGTTTCCCAAATCTTTATAAAACACATGAACTGACAACAAACAACACACAAAACCATGAAAATATTATGCAAAAACAATACAATCACACACACACACGCACACGCACACACACAACAGTTAATTGTGGTCCTATTTAAAGTGTCTACACAAAATGCAATGTTGAAAACTTACCAGCAGGCAGGGCTAAATTGGGACTCAATGATGCGGAGGTCATGATCGCATTATGCACACCCTTCTTGTTGTCCTCAGTCTTTGGACTTAACAGTCCCAACGGTAAGTCTGTCGTTTTAAGGCATATCGCATTTGGATCCAAACGATTTGTGGCTGTAGATGATGCTGATGATGATGTCGATGGCGTTAGCACTTGTGGTATCACACCGCCAACTGTGCCATCAACACCACCACCGCCGCCGCCGCCGCCGCCGCCGCCGCCGCCACTCGGCTCCTGCAGCATTCCCAACTCATTAGCGGTCAGCACGGGCTTTGTGGGGGTTTGGAACATTCTCGGTGGTGGCGAGTTGGCGTCATGCAGCATCTCTGACTTGGGGTCGTCCAACAATTTGCCGATATTCATTTGGGCCGATTGTGAGGGATATGTGGTGTTTTGAGAGTCTGTATATGTTTTGTTTGTATTTTTTTTTTTCGTATTTTGTTGATGATTTTTTTGAATTTGATTTTGTTCGTGGGTTTTTTTTGTTTTTTTTTTTTAATTGATTCACGCGGACGAGACACAAGAAGTAGACAAATAAAATGAGGTTAGAAAACATACGAATTAATGACATACAATATTTTTTATCTGCACATTATTTAAATTGCTTTTTAATGTTTTTTATATAGCTTGGGAAAGCAAGATTAACTGCAGTTAAAGTTAAAAAAAAGTTAGTTTAATTGCAAAATTATGTTGAATTAAAATGTAATTTAATAAAAATTAAAAATCAACAAAGCTGGTATGAAAGCCTTAATTTAAATAAAACACTATTGCAGCGGAAAACACGTTTAAATAATTTGCAAGAATACATTTTTTTTTTGAAGCACATGCCAATAAACAACGTTAAAAAAAACGGACTTACTTATATTAAATCGTGGATTATTATATTGCACCATGTACTCAGAAAATAGGGGCTTGACATCATTGAATAGAGGATCATTGTGATTGGATCCTATATCCTGTGGATGGTCAGGACACAAATACACATCAATTGGACCATTTTCTGACTTCAGGTGAATTTCTCGAGGTACTTTAGCATCAGGCAACTAGAAAATAAATCAAATATTTACAATAATATTAATAAATTGTAAATTGGAATATGTAGACATTCCAAGATGAAGCTTCCAGAAAAAAAAAACTGTAATATTACCATTAGTTTGGCAGCAGGTGGTGCTTTAATCACAATAACGGCTTGATCTTTGAAAACATCAATTGTTCGTAGATCCTGATACGTCACAAAGGCATGTCGTGTCTTCTCCAATTGTGCTGTGAACTCTTTGTGTATGCAATTAATCATGTCATCCAATTTGTTCTCTTTTTGCTCCAATTTCTCTGACTCCAATTGCATTTTGCGCGATCTCTCCATAGCGCCAATCGTATTGCCACATTTCCACTGAATATTATTCTTGGATTTCTTCTCTAAAATGCCAATGCCCTCTAGCACATTAGTAATGTCGTAGATGCGTCGTTTCTGCACATGCAAACGCACCGAGGCCACATTCAAATCGACCACACCATCCGGCGATGATTCCAGCAGCTCCACGAACTTTTTCGTCAACAAGCCCAACGATGTGTCGTATCTGGAGTACAAATTAAATTGTTTTAACACACACGACGGTTTAATTAAAAAAATCGATTTCAATGCTTAATCCCATTTCATATTTTAGTGTGTCACGATTGAAAGAGGCGTGAAATAGCAGATTATTAAAAACTCAAATGGAACCAACCTTGTCCCTTCAGATTGACGCTTTTTGGATGACACGGTTGTTGTTGTTGTTGTTGATTTTGATTGTTTCGCCTGCTTCGCTGGTGACACTGCTGTATTTTGTGGTGAGGACATTGTCAGACGACGCTTCACAGCCTTACAAAAAAAAACAACAACACATAAACAGTTATTCAGGACTTTAACAAAAAAAAAAAAATGCTCACCTTATAATAACTTGTTATAGAGCCACCATCCGCTTTAACAGTACGACTAACAAGCCTACTGCTATTCCATTGCTGATGCAATGGTGGTGAGGCACCATAACCATGATCCAACAAATGAGCATTCATTTTGGATGTCGGTGTCAATTGCTGCAACGCAATGCCATCATCAATGTGAATGGGTGATGCCAAACCAGATCGACTGGTTGGCGACAATGAACCATCCACCGAGCCGTAATCAATACGCTGTTGTATACTCCTGTGGTGATTGCCCACACCATTCACCAGATGATGTGTATTATGACCGCCATTTACTTTGACGGCACTCAACGGACGAGCACCAGCAACACCTCCTCCACCACCACCGCCACCAAAAATGCAACTACTGTTACTGTTGTCGCACTCCTCATTGTAGTCTTCATCCTCCTCGTGCAAATCTTCCTCCTCCTCATCCTCCACCTCCTCGCCCTCATCCTCCTCCTCATCATCGTCCTCATTGTGGCGATTATGATTATGCAGATGATGTTGATGGTGGAGGAGGTGGTTTTCGTTTACAACAACATTATGGTTGTTGCCGGCCAATATTGCGTTGGTGGTCGCTGCCGCTGCATGCATTGGCATGGCACCGCCGCCGCCGCCGTTTGCGCCACCACCAATGCGTGATGGTGTAGCCGGCTGTGACATTGGCTGTTTGTGGGCAACAAATGTGATGAAACCACCCGAAAATGTCTTAATGGGTTGCTGTTGCGTATTATAACTGTTATTAACACCCTGTAAAAACTTCATAGTAGTGTTGCCAGTGTGGGGACTGCACGCACGGAATGCGCTCAGCAATTCTTTTGTGAAAATGTTGTTTTGTATTTTGTTCTTTTCTTTTTCTTTTTGCTTTTTTGTAACAAAAAAAGTGGCGTTTTTAATTTAACGCCCACAAAAGGTGTCAACTTCTTTCACTTTTACTGTTAGTACAACAGTCGTTCGGCAGTCATTGTCTCCGAATTCAATTCAATTTCGTCGCGGAGAATAATAATTGTCGGCTTTCAATTCTTTGACTGATCCAATTTTTGATTCCTTAAAGGTCCTTGAATATTTTCTTTGTTAAATATTCAAAATTGCATGGCCGAAATGTAAATTCTGAAAAGAGAAAATCTTTGTTAAATTTACTAAATTGGAAAAATGTTTAAGGGTCCTTTATATTTAATCACAATAAGTAAAAGTCGAAAGATTATTCTTTAAACTACAATTGAAGGTCCAGAAAAATATTAGAATCTCAATGACAAATCAAGGATACAGCATTGAATTAATGAATTTTTATTTAGGACCTCGGCCTCCTGACAAATAACTTACAACAAAATTCATTAGAGCATCTGCATTGCCGACACATAAGTTTTGTTGCAATTTTGTTTAAAGGAAAAACGTCTTATTATTTCAACAAAAGTCGCACACCAAAAGTAGTGCCTAAAACGTTATCTTAATCGTATTAAACATTAATCCTTGAAGCTAACAATAAACCAGTTGAAGTCCTGTACGATCTTTAAACAGTAAAATCATTAACGCGTATACAATTGTGAAAGGATTACACACAAATCCTTTGAAACCAAGTTCACATTGTTTTAGGGTCCCAACGGATTATCACCAATGTGCAAAAATAAGTTCAAATGTGTACCCACTTCGTCCTTAGAATGTACACCCTTTACAGTGCAACGAAATCACAATTTTCTTGAATCAATAAAACAGGTTAAGGTCTTAAGAAAAACATACACAAAATATTTCCACTTCTCCTCTTGCCATTCAAAAATAGACATAAAATGACGCAAATTAATGCTGCCATCGTTTGTAAGAATCATCGCGACATAATACTTTGTATGCCATGTGTTTGCAAAAAAAACAAAAAAAAAGCAAGCGCTAGTGCAATAAATTACATTTACAAAGTCAAAGTAATGCGCGGAATTTCGTTGGGAGTGCGTTCCACGCAGTGAAAATAAAATATAAAACAAAAACTTTCAATTACAGCTAAAAAAACAACAAACAATTAAAACAAGTCTTCATAATGTGGACGTTTAAACAAGACAATGTTCATGAAGTTACAAAAAGAATTATCCCTTTGTGTGCTTGGGGTACAATGTGTTCTTCCCCTCTTATGACTTCCACTCGAGTACTAAAATTTATCACAATATGTAAGACAGATGATCAAAAACTAGCTCTGTTATGTCTCAAAGAAATAGAATAAAATATGGAATTCGATAACTATAAGTCGTGTATTGCAACGGATATAAAATTGATAAGAAAACAGAATTCCTCTTTCATTTTTTTTCATTAAAATAAATGTGTTTTCATTCAAAAATAAATACAAAAAACGTGCAATTATATTGTGACAAAATGAATCAAAAAACCACGCCGCTGCCTGTGATAAAACGTTGTATGATAACAATACGGAAATATGTGGTGGCATTAAGAATTGAGACTCCAAACACGCACCTCAATATTGGGCAGCTGTCGTTAATCCACCGTTATTTATTTCCCATAAACACAAACATTGGTGAAATTAAGAGAATTTATTGTAGTGAGGCGACAACATTTTCGGCTCGCTGCGGTTAAATTTTTAAACCAATTTTTTCGACTTATTTCTAAGGTCTTAATATACATTTTTGAATTTCATTAACGTCTAAACATTGTGCAGAAATATGTTCTTAAATGATATCCACCACATTCTTAACAATCCCCACGAATTTGTGTTAAGACCCCAAGCATTAAAAACACTATTTTGAAAGGCACTTAACTTGAATATAATTTAAAAAAACAATTGATGCTTTAAAAAAAATTTTGGGACCCCAAAAATATTATTTCTATATTTGTAATTGTACGATAATATTTTTACATATTTAATAGGCTCTTCAATATCAATTAAAATACATAGATTTTATTAGTTGAGACCCCTGGTGCTTTCATGAGGTCTTAAATTAAATTTATTATTATTTAATTTTAATATATGTAGTAGTTTTAAATTAAATTTTGAAAAACGTGAAAGTTGTATTGAATTTCATAAGCTACTTATTCCAGTAATGACTTTTGAGAACTCTGAAAACAGTAATAATTAAAATCGCTTTTAAAACATTTACTATTTTATTTCCAGTAAATGAAACAACTAAAGTAATTTTAAAATTAATTGTTTAATCTTTGAAATCCCATAAAAAGTTAATACTTTGACCCCAAAAATAATTAAAATAATGGCAATTATAATTTATAATGAGAATTTTAACTGCAACATTGCAGAAATAACACACAATTACCATTTAAAATAAGTTATAACCGTCGCTGATCTTTATGACCCTTTAGTGTTACAGGCAATTAACCAAACTAAACCGAAGAGAAACCGTATTTCAATGCACTCCCAAGACATCAATATTCAAGCACGGAACACCTATTAATACTGGCAGATGTTTTTTCTTTTTCGATTAAAATTGCATACAAAAAGAGAGGGTCCTAAATCCCTTTTTAAGTAAAAAAGGTAAAAATAATTTGTAAACTATCACATTAAAGGATGAAAGTTGATTGCCCTCTCACTGCAATGCACAACCATATTTTATCGAGCGATTTTATTAAGACTCTCTATTAAGCCGGCATTAAGCGATATACGGTTTCTTTACAATTTTTCTTGCTGCATGCTCACACAAATTGTGTTGCACTTTGACTCGTCTGTTTGGAATACCGGGTGGCTCAACTGTAGTAAGTATCGAGGGCAATTTGCGCCATCATTCATGTGGATGAATGTGCGTGTGCGACTGTACCCAGTGCCACCAGGAAAATGTGTGCATTTAGGGATGGTGGTTTATTCAAGCATCGGCAGTTGCATTATTTTATGTAACGCATATATTTTATGAACGCCATCTGGCAATTTGTCGCTGCACTCCTCGCTATTGTGTGTGTCCTCGCATCGGCATGTTTACTTATGCAGTGTTTGTGTGATCAAATTTGGGGTCACAACTCACAACGCACAACGTGTGTATAAAGGCGTAAAATGTCACTGCAATGGCAATGCCACAAAATGAAAGGAATACTTATACTTAGTACAAGATGAGTGCAACAATGGTAAATAAATTTGTTAAATAAATTGTAATGGGCACGTTGGATTTGAGACTCCCGATCTTGTGCAGCTTGTGTACTAACTAACTTAACTTAACACAGAAGATTGTGTCTGTGTGTGTCAATTTATACGTGCATTAATGCTAAGAATCAAATTATTATTAAATTGCATGCAGCGTACACACAATTATTTCGCGTAGAAATTAAAAATTGAATTTAAACATAAAAAAAATAAAAAGTTAGTTTGCGTCATTCGCAATCAAAAGAATGCAAAATGTACAGCAAAAAGGACGAAAACTATGCACGGTTCCTACGTACAGTTTCTTGTTTTTCATTGTGAATTTGAACAATGCCAAACAACTTAGTTTGCATAACACATTCATTTTCTTGACATAATAGGAAGCTGAAAAAAAGGTTCTTACTGTGTAGTAAAAATTTAGCAAAGTGAATTCATTCGCCAGGATGTTGTTTAAGTGTCGTCTGATGTTATTGGGGTGTTGCGTGGACTAGTTTAAATGACGCATGTGAACATTGGGACAAAACAGAAGTGACAACTGACTTTATTTGACGATATGTAAGTTAGGGAACAATTTTAAGGGTCTCAAAAAGTTTTTACAATTCAATTAAATTCAAATATATAATATTTACCAAAGAATGTTGTAATAATTAAAATAGGGTCCAAAATGCAAAACAATTTCCCTTTCTTTTAAAATCATAAATTGTATTTATCTACGTAGGGTCCTAATTGTTTTTGTAATCAAAGTTTTTAACTCAGCAATTTATTGGGTTTATGAAGAAAGGAAATTATTAATTATTTCGGTCACAAAATTGGTTTATTTGCAACCAAAATTCTCTTATTTTTAAATTTAGGACCTCCTAATACATAATGAGTGCAATTTGAATGATTAACATTAATTACCCAAATTATGTGTTATTTACAACAACTGCTTTGCTTTTGAGGCTATATTAAATTTAAAAAATAATTAATAATTTAATTACAATAAACCCGGTTTTATTTTGACCTCAATGAATGAAAAGAACTCGGAAAGTCCAGACCCTGTAGCACCCAAATGAACAAAATTCTTACATTTAATTATTAGACTAACTGCTAAGTTTTCTTCCATCAAAATTTAGTCCACAAAATGTCACATCTCCAAGCAGCAGCCGACACAAGAACATTTTTTGCATATTTTCATTTTCAAACACATCATTCATCAATATAATACAGGCACCAGAGGTCCTAATTGCACAAAAACATTTCGTGTCCGTATTAAAAACTTCAATGCAACACACCACCGAACACAATTTTTAAACATTAACATAAATCTTATCTCATTCCACAATTGCACTGATAACATTTTTTCCAAATATAAAGGTCTTAATTTTGCCACCAACATAACTCTCCGGAAGAAATTACAGTTTTTTGTTTGTCACAAAAAAATTTCGTTATTAAAATATCTCTTTTTGTTGCACTTAATTGCAGCCAAATATTTTTCGGAAGGTATGGTCTCACTTTAACTGTGCAACGAGCTGCGCCATCGACAACAATGACATACAAATTATATTGAGACCCCGAAAAAACACACAACACAACACAAAAACGAAAATTTAATTAATTTTTGTGCATCATTTTATTGAGCAGATGTCTTGTACGACGATACAAAAAAAAATTATGGACAAACACAAACAACACTCATTAATAATTAATTAGTTAACAAACATAAAAAAAAAAAAATAATTTAATTTTTTTTTTCACACACACAAACGGCAAAACAGTGTGGAGAGTGCAGTAAGGGCCGAGAGGACGAAACACTGCAGTACCCCCGCTATAGTACTGGTGGAACGATGATGCGCGACCATTACCCGCATCGCTAAAATTTAGACTACGCACGCAATGGACGGCGACAGTGTTGATGAGTGTACGTGCACTCTACTCCGCATATTAAGGTCTCAACCGCTCTCACATGCCAGTCCCATCATGATCCTCCATCTCTCATGCATACAGAGCTAAATGCACATAGCGTTGTGTGCCTCAACATTTCGAATTCCATAGCAATCACCAATCCAATGTATTTGTGACCTTACACAAGTTTGAGTACAATTACTGTATTTAGGTTGAGGTTTGAACTCTGGGGATTGTAGTACTATTTTCACAAATACACACACACACACACACACAAAAGAACCGTATTTAAGGGTCTTTTCAATTGCTGCATGGGTAAATAGCAGTCCTTGTATGTCCTTTAATACACAACATTAACAGGATATCTATGTGAAGGTACGAGTAGCAATATTTAAGGAGCTTATACATACGCTTTATAATGCAATATTATGCTTGTGTTTAATTAATAGGGTCCTTTTTATGTATTTGTAAAACGCCAAAGGATGTGTATGTATATCATTGAATTCGTGTCCTTATTGTTAGCCTATAAGGGAGAAGTCAAATAGTAGATGTGTTACATCGTAACGTTAGCACACAATTCGTCCTTTATTGGTGCAACAATCCTTGATAACTTTAATGCATTTTAAATTATTTTACAAAATTAAATTCTTTGTTATAGTTAAAATGAATTTTTTTACAGCTTTTTAGAAATCATTTAACGATTATCATTAAAGGACACTTGCATCAAGGATCAGATAATAATAAATAGCAAAGATTTTAATTTTATTTATTAAAGATTAATTAATATAAAATGGATGGCTTAAATAATTTGGGAATATTGACAATGCAGATAAATCGCTGTTTCAGTAAAATCAAAATAAAATCAGGGGTCCCAAATTTTTTGCTTCAATTAAATTAAATATTATACTTTTTTTTTTGTCTCAGTAAAAACAGCAGCGGCATAATCATGAAAGAATAAAATATTGTTGAATAAAAATGCATCCATAGACAAAAATACTAAAGGCACAAAGACCCGCACTGCATTGTGCATCCATCAAAAAAAAGAAAAAAAAAATGATATGGGGAGCGATATTACAAAAGAAACGCAGGTAACCTGAAAAAAAGAACCCCTCCAAATTGATGTGCATGCGTGCAGCGAATACCTTTACCTCAGTCTGCGTTTATTTTGGGGTCCTAAGTTACAAACACAAACGCATTGCATCATACACACGCAAATATGTTGGGATGCACATTGTGAACATCAGCAGCTGTGATAAACAAAAAGCGAACTGCAGTTGGTTTTCTTCTTGTTTCCACAACATGCAAAAATTGCACATTAAAATTGCATACCTTCTTGTTCTTCTTCGTTTTTTTTTTTTTTTTGTTGCTAATCTACAACACTAATTTTTGATTGCCTATTATGGGGCGCGCCAGCATTCCATCACGAATATTTGAGTGAGTTATTGTAGTCTTTTAAAGCGCAACTGTGGTAATTTAAAAATGCATTTACGAGCACGAATTTAATTATTATATTTTATAGTTCTGCTTGAATATTCATTTTTGTTGTTGAGAGACTTTTTTTGAATAATGTGCACATCAAAAGAACGCCCATGTTTAGCTTCATTTGAATTGTTTACACACATATTATATTTAAATCACAAACAATTGAAGATCAGACCCGACGCGTCTCGGTTATATGTTTACACATTAAAATCATATTTTACTTCGGCTCAATGCACGCACATAAAAATGTTTGAAGTGCTTTTTGTGTGCAGCTAACATTAACATGCGCGTTGATCGATACACCAAATATTAGGTTTTAATGTGAAAAATATGCACATAAAAAAAGAAGAAGAAAGGGAAACCACACAATTATTTATTATTATTGTCCAAATCGTTGAAAGAATTTAATGAAGAAAAACTTAAGGGTCTTTTGAGCGCTTTGAAACGTTGTAAACTGGTTAGGAAATTATGATTTGTTTGTTGTTGGCCACACTGACGTGATTTATGTGCTACATAAATATTTGGAGTTATTTTTTTAAAATTATTATGACTTTGGGGTCCTAATAACTTTGAGCTGACAATTGTTGCTTGTTCTAAATCCAATGTCAGACCAACATTTGTCTCAACACTCGCAGTAATCATTAATATCGCATTTTTATGCACACACAAAAAAAGTGAGGTTAAACTTTTATATTTTAAGATGTCAATCGTTGAGTTTTGAACCCTTACTTTGTGGTTTTTTAATGGCTGAAAGTAAAATTGTTAATTTAAAATCGTAAAGTTGGTTTCAGTAATTGGAAAATGTTTCTCTTTATTAAAATTAAAATTTAAGACCTTGCTGGAGTGAATATTACTCTAATTAAAGGCCTTAAATTTCAACCATAAATTAGGGCCATTTTTTTAATTTACAGAAAAACAAAAATTTGCATTAATTTCAACTAGAATTTTATAAAATTCTTTGAAACCAAATCGTTAATTTTAAACGAAATCAAACTTATGAGGCGGCACAATTAAATTGAAAGCACAAACCCAAAATAAATATTCCCCAGGTAGTTTTTCCAAGCTATTCTAGTATGGAGGTCACATCTTTGAGGTCCCAAAAAGACTGTTACCTTAAAACCTCGCTCGTTGATTGTATCAAAAGCCGATTTATGCGTGAAATAATTTATATTTTTAAAAATTTATTTACAAAGATCGCAATATTTATTACAGGAAAAATTTTGTGAACAATAAATTCCATGAAAGAAGTTTAGGATGGATTTAGTTTGCAACAATAAATTGAATGGACAACACACAACATTATGGGCATTGATACAGATACATTACGTAATAGGAATGAGACGTCTATTCATACGAAATTATGAACGCTGCAGGAGCAGCTGATTGGATTTAAGCAGATGTAAATATTGCGCATGCGCGCATGAAACCTTATAGAATTGATGAACCCTGCAAATTGTTGCAATAACTGTAAGTCAATATAAAGAGTAACTAAGTCTTTTTAAATTACATTATTTAGGTTCTCGTGTGATGATTTCAATCTTCATGATTAAAAAAGACACACATTTTGACTTGAAATTTAAGTATAATATTTTGCAAAACTAAATTTCAAGGTCAAAATTTATGTCTTAAGCTGTTTAAATATGAACCATACTCATGCTTATGATCAAAAAATAATATAAAAACTTATGGTGGAATACAAATTAATTGTGGGAGCGTCTTTCCTCCTTTGCCAGCTTCATCACACCGCCGCGCCGCATTGTCGGCACCAAATTATGCAAAAAATATGTTCAAAATACAAAACAAAACACACTAGACAATAATTGTTTCGTGCCTGACCTTTAAAAGCACACTAATAGACTTGAACACATTTTAATTTAAAAGTAATCGAGTTATGATGCCCCAGCAATTTTTGTTTTTCTCGCTCAATTATTTATTGTGCAAAGTGTTTTATGTTTTCCACAAGACAACAATCAAATTGCCAATGCAGTATCTATCTGTTTACAACAATAACTGTTTTGTGGAGCATTCGGGTGTGCTTACACACCACTAAATCATTTGTATTTGGTTCAGAAATGTGCCTTAACTTTTTATATTTCGTTTCGTTGTTGACGGTTTCAAAAATACTTGCAAAATATGATATCATCGGAAATGAGGATGTGCGGCATGTGTAATGGAATTCATTCAAATTATTATAATAATAAGAAGTCAGCATAATGGCAATCAATGCGATTATGAACGATAAAATTTAGGTTAAAAATTTATCAAAACACAACAAAATAAACCAGTTTTGCGCTCGAAATGGTGTTTGCTTTTTCAAAATCATACAATCGAAGAATTTGGGCAGCGTATTGACAATTTAACAATAGATTACGGTATTCGTTTGGATTGTCGTGTGGCATTCCAAAGTTACAAATGCGATAAGACACACAATGCAGTGTAGCAAATATGCTTCATTAGTCATTGTGAGCACCACATTGTAAGTATGTGTGATAAAATCTTAATCCATTTTGTATAATTATAATGATTAACAATCAGCATAACTCATAACATTTCATATAAAGTAACAACAATGTTGTCAAGATGTTCGGTTTGTCCAGATGTCCGAGTTTCCAAATTGTATTCAACCATTTTCTGTCAATAAAAAACTAGACAACTGACAATCCAGAAAATCATTTTCACACGTTCTGAAGCCACTATAAAACTAATTTCAAGGTCAAGGATAATTCTCAAAAGCCGTATTTGCGTTGAAAATCCTCTAACAACTTAATTTGAAACCCTAAGTCGTGTTACAAAAAATTTCAAGCTTCAAATTTGTGTTTTGGATCAAAAGGACTTATTTAGTTGAAATAATTAATTTAAAAAAATACCTATATGACCTTGAAAAGGGACGCATTTAAAGTCACAACAAAACAAAATTTAAAAAAAGCACATTGCAGGGAGAGCGAATAATGTAAACTAATAATGCAATAAAGCACAATCATTGTAGTACTCGAGAGCAAAGGCTTAAACAAAATGGCGGCTACTGGGATGTAAAAAGTATGACCTTGAAATGTTCTGCAAATTCATTTTATCATTTTTAAAAGACATATTAAAAGGATGAAGAAATTAAAAAAATATAACTTGACCTCCTGGAAACATTTGACCTTGAAATACATTTGAAAAAATCATGGTCACGTTTGAATGGGCACACATTAATTGTAGACCACTTTTTTGGACCTTTTGAAGAGTGTCAAAACATGTTTTCTGCATCATTACATTTTTTTTCTGATGACGAATCAATTACTACAATACTGGGTCTCAGTAAATAATGAAAACCCAATCGAAAATATATTATTGTGCAATACAGAGATTTATATGTGCATTACTCTTTAGAGTCATTAGTCATTAGTCATTAGATTAAACGAAAATATAAAATCTAGCAGCGTTACAAAGCAAATATGTATTACGCTTTGATATCACACGTAAAATGGAAAATGCACATGTGATGTGTAAAGATGACTCTCCGCGCGCGTTGACATGACCTTCACCGCGCATTGTATTATCTCTCTCCATATAAATAAATTTGATGTCGAAAAAGGGAGAGTCTGGAGTGAAAAGGAAAGTGTTGCATTTGCATGTGTGATGTGATGCAGGTCTCTTGCATTTGTGTGTGTGTGTGGGTGGGTGAGTGTATAATAAAATATACAATTAGGTATTGTTGCATTTAAAATGCAATTTAATAAAAATACGGTTTTAAAGTAAAATTATAATTAATTATTACCAGTAAATTTAAATTGTAAAAAACGAATTGAAAATTAAACGACCTCCACAATCGTTCTCTTTCGTTATGAGTGAACACTATAATTGTGTCTCATGGAAGGAGCTTAGACGCATGCACACAATTACAACCCTTTTATATGCACTTGCGAACGTACTGCACAAACATATTGCACATTGCACAAACACTCGCACATTATGTACCCGGTGTAGTAGATGGAAATGCGAATTTATTTTGTTTTGATTGTGTACGAGGAGTACACGCTCGTATGCTCGTATATTTTGCCGGCCGGTTTTTCATGCATTTATAACGGCTACTTCCCAGAAGGACTGCAAATGTCATCGCGTATGAATTTCAAATGCGATTTCGATTATTTTAGTAATGTGTATTAATTTAATTGAAAATCGAATTTACTGTTAATTAGAAGGAGAACATTTACTTAATTGAACTTTAATTGGTGTACAATTTAATTCAAATAATTTTATTTAAAAAAAAACGAATTGGCCACTGAGTTGTTATTTTTCATATTTTTTTTTGGATTAATATGTTCCATTTTTTAATGTTAAAATAATAAAAAATGGGGAACAGAAAAAAAGTTGTTAAAACCCGGTCCGGGTTTTATCTTGACACAAACGGTTAATTAAGTTATTTTAAAATTCAGCTTACGGTAATTGTTTTTTTTTCGGCTCTATCATTAACACACCATGATTAACTATTAACTTTTAAAACTTATTTAAAACAATTTAAATATTTAAATTAAAAAAAAAAACACACACACACACACACGAAATGCATTACAACTGTGAGACTCGCAGAATGCAGTCAGTGCAAAAATGATTATCGTTAGGTTGCGACAACAGTCACAAGTCGACTGCCGCTGAAAAACACATTTTTCATTACAACACACCGTTCCGAACTATGGAATGGCAAAACACAACACAAAAATCAAACTGAAGAGAATAGAGATGGTTATTACAGTTTAATTGGTTGTACTGCAACTCACACAGTAACTACTAACTATTACCAGCAGTGGGTAAACTACTCCTCATGCGGCGGGGCAATGAAGTTGTTGGGCGACAATGCCAATGCAAAAACACCAAGAATTTCGGTCGCCCATATGCCACAATAATTATGAGTAAGGCACCGCAAGAATGTTACGCATATACGCATGCGGTGAATTATAAATATAGCTCCCTGTAAATGCCTGGAAAAATAGTCCACTCCCCCCCCCCCCACCTCCATTTCCTCGCATACGTCAACAAATCATTGTTGTAACATATGTATGTGGATGCAAATTTCAGGGTCAAAAAAAAGTTAAATGGGCATAAAAAAAAGGAGTAAAGGATTTTAATAAAAAAATGAAATAAAAAATCGTAAATAATTATTTTAATTATTATTAGAAAATTTAAAACGCGTGATTTTTACCAATAAAAATCTTAAAAGTTAAATCCTTACAACAATAATTGCACACGCAGACACACACACACACACTCAGGAAAAAAAATCCTTTTCCACACCACAATACGTATTTAATGGATTCACACCTTTTTATTTAAAACTAAATTTCCATTAATTTAATATTAATTATTCGTCATTAAATCATTTTATTCCAAAAAACCATCCATTAAATATTTTTAAGGACACACATGTCCCTTTATTGCAATGCAAAAAAACATTTAAAAAATAAATTACAACATAACAGTCCACCTTCAAATTGTGTCCCGGTACGTGTGTGGTTCATCATTTTCTAACCACCTGCAAATGGTGGCAACGACATTATGTCTTGGTGACCTCCAAACATCATTTTACGGTTAGTGCAGCAGTAATTGTTATTTGGTGCACATTTATGTTAAACATATTTCAATTTTTAATTTTTGCACACAATCAACGGCGCCCGTTATATCCAATTAAATCACCAAATTTTAAATACGGGACTTTATACAATAACAATTAACACAATATTATGTGTACACTCGCAAGTTGCACCAAACAGACTGTGCGACACCACCAGTCATATTACAATGGGTAAGGACAAGGCGCGTTTGTACATACATATGATATTTAATATTGCATGGGAAAATGCGTGTGGAAAGTGGAAATTTACACACACACACACACCGACACACACTCCTTGGTGGTTTGAATGGGGCGGGCGACGCACAACTTCACCGGATGCGGGAGTGGGACCCCCCTATACATACATTTTATGTGCACACAATTTACCACACACATTTTTTGCGTCTTTTTTGTTTTTTGCTTGTCATTTTTCGGTTGGTTGTAAGATGTGTGGCGCATGCGTCGCGCACACTACCCATCTTTATGTGTTGTAAACGATTTTGCAGGGTTTCTTTTTTTTTCACAATTTTTTGTGTGCCTCTATGTGTGTCTGTGTTCTTTTTTTTAATGAAGGGGCAAATGTTTCTTGACAAGAAGAGGGAAGTTCGCAAAAAAATAAAAAAGTTCGATTGTGAAAACCTATTTTATGCGTGCGGAATTGTGAAAACAATTTAATGATATTCATGAGGGTGAATTTCGCATTATGAAAGTATACAAGCCGATCCCCCTTGTTTCCCCCTCCCCCGCCTCTTCCCCTCCATGCTTTGTTATACGAAAATGATAAATTAAAATTATTAATTTAATTTAAAAAAAAATCTTTTAATTTAAAAATTTACAAATCATTATTGGCTTGAGGTCATAACTCATTAATGGACTGCAACATAATTTATTTTTAATGTTCAATATTAACTATAAAATACAATCAATGCGACAAATCTAAAGAACATATTATAAATTAAAACCTTATAGTCCTTGATTTCCTTAATTATTATATTGATTTGATTATATTAATGACTTCATGATAAAAAGGACATAATATAACATAAAAATAAATATTGTGGTCCATAACATTTAGTTTTAGTTTTAAGGGTCCTTAATACATAAGATTGCGAAAAAAAGAAAATCCTTATGGTCTTAAAACGATATTCGATTGCCAATTAAAAAAATATTCGCATTGCAATCTATAAAAACCTCAATAATTTTTTTTTTAGGACCCCACAGAAATAGTGGTGCAACAAACTTTGTTTCCTCAACCTCATTCACATAAAACCAAAAAAAAAAACAAAAAAACAAATGCACTCACACACTTATACACAAAAAGAAAAAAACAAGTCCAGTCTACTGATCCAGGTTATAGGTCTTCCCGCAGCCAATATTTAGGACCTCCCCATACACTCAAAACACTTAAAATTCTCATGGAACTTGTCAATTTGAATTTGTTTTTTTCCTGCCCATTTTATGCTGCATTTTACAACAACAAAAAGAGTTGTTGTCGTTTAGGGTCACAAAATCGCAATGCAATATAATGTGCGTGTAATGTTGTTTTTGGGGCAGTGACAGACATCTGTCTGATAAATTTATAAATGAGCGTAAATGCTTAAATGAATGAACCGAAACCAGTTTTATTAACAACATTTTTTTCACCCTTTTTCCACGTGATAACAATATAATGTAAAAATGCTAAAGACCCCGGCAAATGCATACGAGGCGCTGTTGTTCTCGAATGAACATTAGCGCATATAAAATGAATGCACACCAATTTTGTTGCTGATTAACTTTAAATGCTTCGGCTTGTGTGTATGGCGGAATGTGTAAAAATAAATTTGTTGGAAAATTACAATTTGCCATTTCAATTTTTATTGAAGAGAGAAATGGTGCGGCGCGTTAATGGTGTGTCGCACGTGTACATTTTAATCGTGAATTGCGTTGCAGAAGAGATTCAATCGGAGGTAAATTTAGAATTGTAATCAAAAGCAAATGTTGTAGGGAATCCATAGATGACATTGTTATGTAGGTGTGTGCTCTTATTGAGATTATTCTAGGAATCCTATTACTCTTACTAAATAGCATGGCTAAATTCGAATATGAATTTAGCTCCTGGATGGCATTTAAAGACTAACTTTAGGCGTTCTATTTTAACAACAATTTAAAACACGTTTATTGTAATTAAGTTTGTAACTTACATAATTTGTGCTCTCCGTCACATTGAGATTTATGTCGGCGAATTTCCCTCGCACAGGGAAGAGCCGTTAATCGATGATATATTGCACCATATTTAGAGGTCTGTAACAAAAATATACAATTATTTAGTAAATGCTTAAAAATTTACGGTATTTTTTTAATATTAATAATTATATTGACCATAACTTAGAGTTTAAAAAATTTTCAATGGGTTGTACCCCATCACACTTTAAGGGTCCTATTGGTTATTCTAATGCATGTTAGAGTAGAGGGCATCTCATGGGTCGGTATCTAAACTATCTACCATTGTCACATCCATTTTAAATCAACGTTTTGTCATATTTTTGGAAATAAAAAAACCAACGTACTTTAGAGCAACAACCCCTCAATAATTTTGTAAATTGATAATCCATAATTTGCCACTTGTTCTATTGCCATCTTTAAAGATAACTGGACAAATTCAGGCGTTGTTTTATCGATTCAATATTAGTGGCTGTACGAGTTCTCGACCATCTGCTATAGACGGAGTAGGCAATTTGACTCATCTGGTTTAACTATATTGGTCTGAAGTTTTAGGTTAAGTTCAACATCGTCGACTGATGAACTAAAATATCTACAAGTTCGCATCACAACTCTGATGTTATAGTTCGGATCAATTTTTTGTTTACAAATTTGAAACCGTAGCACAAATAAATCGGTTCTTTCTAAATACGTGTCAAAATGGAAGCCAAATCTTATGCGCCCCGATAAGTCAATGTTGTTGAAATTATGTGTAAATTAAATTTAATAAAGTATTTTACTTTAAAAAAATTATTTTAGGCACAAAATTCTGTACTAGCAAGAACTTGATCATAACATTTTGCAGCTTCTAAATTAAAATCCCCAACAAGACACACAGAATAAGGACCCTTCTATTGTAAGTATTCCTTTCCTTCCCAATTATTGCTGCCCTGAGATAAAGGCACGTTTTCTTGCATACACCACACAATAAATTTCCCTCCCTCAAAAAACGTGTGCTCACTTGAGATCTGCCCAATTCACAGACACATCTCTTGTACGGCTTCAAGTTTGCGCCGTGTGGCGTGTGATATTATTAAGCAATGACGACACACGTCATTGTGTTGCAAAGAGATGAAGACTTTTTTTCAAATACTTTATAAGTATTATTTCTACATTATAAATATAATTGAGACTCAAGGTGGATGGTGCGTCATACTAGTGGGGGGGAGGGGCACACTGACAAGTGTGTATACGCATTCTATGGTATTTAATGTAGACGAAACGTGCGTTTATCACAACGTGTAGGTAACACACTGAAATCCACATGATATTATAATTAGGTGAGCCGTGAAACAAGTTGCTTTGATTCATAAAACGTGTGCGAAAACAAATGTGTTTAGACATAAAGGGCCTTGGGTTATGCAAGCGAAACTATTTCATTCATTTTCATATCGCCCGCATCTTTACACAGCAATCATAATTATTATGGTTTTTTGCCGACTTCTTTTATATGTATGCAGTCAATTCATGACTTAATAGATGAAACAATTATATAAGTATATGTTCTTCAGTGTTTTAAAACCCAAGGCAATTAGCTCAAGTCGCCACATTAGTAATTAATCAATCTCTATCATTGACTACATTTAAATCATGGATTTGTGCCCATTTGAGGAGAAGGAAAATGGTATCAGGACAAACTTAAAAAAAATTTCGGGATGCAATCTTTAAACGGGATGCGATGGTTCCGCATAAGTTCTGAGCTCCTCTTATGTTTGAAAACATTCTTCTAATTAATTTATATACGACTCCAGGGGCATGTATAGATTTATGCATTCCCACTTTTTTTTTGGTAAACTATTAGAGAAAAAAATTAAAATGTGATTAAAGTTTTTTCAAGGTCAGATGCTTCAAGATCAAGTTATTGCCAATATCAGTTTATCTTGTATAAGGGCTCAAAAAATGGCCATGCCATTTTCTTCATTTTCACAACATTTATTCCTAAAGGTATTCTATAAAAAAAACTGCATTTATCTTATATCCCGCTAGGTGATCCTTCTGGCAAAAAAGGGGGTGGACAAAGACAAACCACAAAAATCAATAAAAATTCTTTCACTCAAACATAACATAGTGTTAATTATTTGTTAATGGTCAAACTTGCTGAACATTTCAAGGTCAAAATTTTAAAACTCAAGGACATATTTTTATAATGAAAATATGTAATTCAAAAACTGTGTGTTTTGGGGTACTATGATGTTCTACATTATTGCTAATCTCAATAAAAGTATCAATTTTGTACTAAAATCAAGGTCAAAATTCAGAAATATCAAGGTTACATATTCTATATCTCAGAAAAGCTTTACTAAAATGTAGTTAAGCATCGGTTGTATATAAATTCACACCTCGCACTCCCTGCAATATAGTTTTTTTATGTTGTGTAAAACCAGTTCGGCCATGGTTTTGTGAAGAAGTGCACCCACTTTAAAGAATAGAAGCTCAATCAAAATGTGCCAAAATACTTCAGCAACAAAATTTTCATTACTCCTTAAAATTCCATAAAGTCGCAATTAATTGCCCAAATTTGAAGGTCTCAATCGGGTCATGTTACTCCGCCATACTCATTCGATTTTCAACCGGCATTGCAGCATAACAGTATCACTTAAAAATACACAAGTTTTCAGCAAGTATGGTGCTGCATGTTGAGTCGAAAAATTGGCAAGAAAGATTTTTATCCTTTTGTGATAATTTGCCATGTCTCTTGCACAAGTTTTGGAAATTTGAGAAGTGCACCAAAATCATGTCGAGGTTAAAGGCGGCACATAATGCGAGCTGTTCCCCACACATGAGCACACATGTCATTTTCGTTTATTGCACACATTAATCGGAATAATAGGGAATCGGGGCCAGCGGGGTGAGAAATATTCGGGGTGTTGCCGACACACCACATGGATGCCGACGAAAGTTTCTAGAAAAAAAATGAAGAAGCATGCTGCAGCCATTTATTTCGCAGATTTTTTGATTTCAGTATTCCGTGTCACGTTGTCAGTATGGCATACGGCAGGACTTCATGTCTCATGTGGCATGAGGGTACTCTGTGGAATAATTTTTTTAAATGCGTCCATTTTCAATTACATATGTGTGTCTGCACCCCCGCATAAAATGTATGGAGTTGGTAACACAAAGGGTTTTGTAATTTGTTTTAATTAATTCATCTCCATAATGCTGGTGGTCACTCTATTGCGATCTTATATTAGCTGGAAAGATGAGGGACCTCAATTTCAATATAATTGTGAAGAGTTTTTAAAATCTTTTAAGGATTTAAGGGATAACTTCTTGCTGGCACCGCTAAAAAATAAACCACAAAAAATCCTAAATTTTTAAGATCCATTAATAAATAAATAACATAAATTTAAAAACACATTCAATTTAGATCACCCACAATACATATTATTGTTTTTAACATAATTAAAAAATGATTCAGACCCCTAATTCCACCGCCCTCAAACCCAGGCGGTCTGAAATGCAACAACAATTGAGTTGGACTCATTAGTTTCAAAGAATTAAACCTTTATTTTATTTACTTGTGTACAAAAATGACAACTACTTATATCTACTTCTACGACCCCAAACCAAATGTGACATGCAGAATAAGAGCACGTTTTTTCTTCAAATGGAAACATACGCGAAAATGGAGTTCAATAAACCAAATGGTTTCTGCTTACATTGCCCGTACATCGCCGCAGATCTTTATAGTTTTAACACTCGCGACTTATGTCGCGGCATGTGGCGAAAGAAGTGCAAGAAGTAAAAACCACTTGATCACAATATTAGTCGTGTTCTTTTCGATTTATGTACGTCTTTTTATATGTAATATTGTGCCAAACAACAACAACAACGCTAATCCGGCATTCCGACTTTTTTCGGAAAAAAAGTTGCCGAACAAGTTATTGCCAAAATCTTTTTTTCTTGTATTTGGGCTCAGAAACGGTCCCTTCGATTCTAAACAAAATTGCATTTATGTTATATCCCGCTAGGGGATCCTGCTGGCAAAAAAGGGAAAAGCTTATTTAAAATGTAGTTAAGCAACAGTCGTAATTAAATTTACACCTCGCCCTCCCTGCGATGTTGCTTTATTCAAAACTATTTGATACAGAAGTGGAGGTTTTTGAAAGAAAAGGACCATTAGAGTTGTGACGAATAATAAATGTTAAACTATGTTTGTGTGCGACCTCTAAAATTACGAAAAATAATTTAAATAATAATTGACTAATGCAGAATGCTATTATTTAAAACAAAATTGAGTGAGCTTTTCCCTACAATAGTGGAATTTTAGATCGTGTATATTGCCTAAACAAATTAGAGACACAGATACTGAAATTCACCGCAATTTATAACTAAATTGCGGCATGTAGTAGTTTAACGGTTTGACCCCTTGCATTGATTTGGTACCATATCACTCCACTCCCCATTGACATCAACACAACTCCCAACTCCCAAGTGCGGTGGTTTTATAAATCCATTAGATCTACAACTAATCGGCTCATTAAAGTTAGCATGCTGCCGCCTTGCGTCAAAAAACCCATCTAATTACAATCATAACAGTAACAACTTAATTAACCAATAAAAATCACACTTCCGGAGTAGAAAACTATGCATGCAAAATTTTAACATTCAAAAATATTACCTGGCACTGGTAAATTTAATGTTGTTTTCTAAGCGAGGGCGAAGGACGAAGGTGCCCTCCCCCAATTTCCCCCCGTTAGTTATAAATTACAATATATGCGCCCATTTGCTGTTCACACACGCTCCCACGACGCGCGCGCGCACACACACACACACACACTCACAGCACACACAAACAGCCGGTTTGTGCTGGACCAGGGTCCACGATCCACGATTCGACTGGTGGGGATTGGGGAATACGGCAAAAATTACGGTACCGATTTTGTGTTCGTAATTCGAGGCAGTTTGGTGTATTTTGACAGCTACCAAAAAGACGCGACTACACCGCAATTATTTAATATTGTAATTACACCAGAATTGATTTTGGAATTTTTTTATGCCATTACAAATTCGCTATATTCGTTCACACGCCATGCCTACTGCGTAGGCAATCTTTTTATTTTGTTGTAATGGACGACCTGCTCTCTTACGCATCACATTTGGTTTTGTGTGGATCGCCCGCGAGCGTCTTTCTCCCCCCGTTGTTTTTCAGAGTTCAACAGAGCGCCGCACAAGAATTTTTCACAATAATTATTTTCCTTTTGGGCTTGTACTTTAATGTACAATATCATGCGTACGAACAGAACAAAAGTAAAAATTAAAAATATAAAATAACACTTCAAAAGAAGGTAATACGAACAACGAAACAAATCAAAGCTTAAAATAATTAATTGCACAGCAATTGGTTTTTAAATATTAGTCTAAAACACGTAAATTGTCACTCACGGTGTGATTGTGCACTGTATGTGCCCACTTCCCGTACCACGCGTAACGCGTTCAATACACTAAAGTCTAAACGCCAAACGTTAACACAATACTTTCATGATTATTATATACTTATAACTTTAACTTATAACGTATAAGTAGGGAACACTGAGCAGTGATGAGTGAGCACTGAACTCTGCTTTATGACAGTCCGCAATCCCCACTCAATCGTCCAGTAATGCTATAAGTCTTTTTGTATTGTATTGAAATGATTTTAATTGAGGGCAAATTGATTTTACTGAATGTAAAGGCACGGAGTGACAAGAACCATAAACTCAAAACGCTGTCCGATTCAGTACATTTGCAAACGGGCCTCGTTTCGGTGTCATAATAAATTGTGAAATGTCATTACAATTGATTTTGAGAGCGTTTTAAAGGCTAGCTAAACTCAAAACAACTCGAGCCTTTAAGGCTTGGAGTGACAAAGAACTGAAACTGAACTGAAACGAAAAGGGAGCCCAAAATATTTATACATATGTAGATGCTGATGTAGTTACACAAAAAACCGACAGACCGCGCGGAAAACATTGGTGTCAATGTCATTTCGTGAAAACAATAAACAATTTGTATGCGAATGACGTCTCCAAACAAAGCCTTCAAATTTCTGCCCCAGAAACAATTCGGCTCGAAACAACTTGCCCATTTATAGAAATTAAAATATATTTTGAATTGAAAATCAAACGAAGGTAAATACTTTTTTTTAAATGTCTTGAAGTCGAGACAAATGTATTGAAAAACAAGACGACAGGTACCTACTACCTACTCCCCAGTTCCCAGTCCCCAGTCTCCCCACCCACTAAGTATGTTGGTAGTTGGACAGTTGGTTTATTTGCAACAGCCACGGGAGCAACACTCTTATACTGAGGTACAGGGAGGTTTTGTGTATAAAATATAATATATTTCAAGTTTAATGTCTGCATCTTAGGTTCCTTTATGTTCTTAAGGAATGAATCGAAACCGATTCATCCACGAAACACAAAATGAATACAAACCAGCCACCCTGTGCTGATCAAAGAAATAGGTATAGAAATAAATATTAGCCGGCCTAATATACTATATATTGTTCCCATTCCACATCAAGCACGTTTTACCGCGTGGAAATGATCGAAACGAATATGCGCGCCGCAGCGTTTGTCTTCAAAATTGTTTGGGCTTTATATATATTTTATAGCGAACAGCTGCATATTAAAATAATATATGTATTTAATAGCTGTGACAGTCAAATTTAAAATTATTAAAAAATATTTTTTTTTAAATAATTAAACTTAAATTTGATGATGATCATCTCATCTTCATCATACTTTTCAACTACTGGGAACACACCGATGACATGACGGGGAGGAGTAGTCGAATTGTTCTCAGGTCTTTCGCCCGTGTTGACTATAATATGCGGCTAGAACAATGGAAAGTTTCATCAAAACCCATAGGGTGCGTTGTTTCCATACCAGATAGTCAACCTGGCACTTTTGTGGCTCATGCAAATTCATGGTAAAATGTTAGGATAATTGTAAAAGACAAAAGTACTCATGTAACATTGGTCAGTCGTACTTTCACCTATAGCAAAGCTCTTCCATTTCAAACTTTTAAGCACAATATGTTGGAAGCTACTACTGTGTAAGACTATTATCCTGCAATCTCTCACATAAATGAATGCGAGACATTATAATACAGAGCTTTACGTTTCGAAAGAAAATCCTGCAGATGAGGTTTTGGCCCTTAATGCAAAGAAGTCTTCCGACAACGAGCAACATCACAGACTTTGTGAAAATCATATTTAAGTCACGATGAATGACCCAACGAAAGCAGTAGACTTGTAGAAATTAAAAGGCAAAAGAGACTTCGCCTCAGATGAAAGAAATTTTGGGACGCAAGTCGCAAGAGCATTTGGACGACCGGATGTGGACCTTAGCGCACAACCGTCCGTTCCATTTCAGGTTGTCAAGACTTGGTTGTAGCGCTACTTATGATGGTAATATTATACTGACAAGTCTTAAAAAATATTAGGGACATAATTCTCACAATTTTCTCTTTATTAACTATAAGCCGCATCTTAACTAATGGCATTTAATTACTTTATTAGATTCCTAAATATATTTAAAAAAAGACCTTTTATTAATTATCTGTAAATTAAATTGGAACTTTTGACCAATTTCTTTAATAGCAAAGGGCTTTGACTTAGTGTAGACATTAACATTCCTTAAAGTAAAATACAAATTAAAAAACATCTTATTAAATGGAATAATTCTTAAGACCCTAAATAATATAACACATTCGTCTGCATAATAATAAATTAATAAAAAAACAACAGTTTTGACAGATATTACTTGTTTTTATTCTCACAACAACAATAGTTACGAGTACATTGTATTTATTTTAAATTAATAATATTATCAAAAAAATATAAAATATATTATATGAAACTCTTACAAAGTAATAAAATAAAAAATAATAATAATTAATAAGTGTTGAATTCATAAGTGAATAGTTAATTTTGAAAACAAAAAAAAATTAAATGGTAATTTTTCTTTTGGAGTGTCTTATCATTTTCGCCTTTCCACAAAAAAGGAAATAAATTTATGTTAAAGAAAAAAAACTTTGATTGAAATCATTGAAATGGAAAACTAGGAAAAACGATGAATTTAAAGCAGAATATTTTTTGTTTAGCATGTCCATAATGACATAAATAGTTGTTACACGTACATATATATGAATACATAAATATACTTATAATTCACAACACGACAATTACATTGTATTATTTAATATTTAAAGAAATGAGTTTGTTTATGTTGACAATGGCAATATTTATATGTAGTAATTTATTAGTATGTATTTATTTTTAGAGGAAACGAGAAGAGGTGAAATGAGAAATCAAAAAACTAAAAGAAACAAGTCGTTCCCGACACTGAAATGGAACGACTTAAAACATAGGAAATACCAATTGCATTATTTGCAATTAAAAAAAACTTACTAGCTAATTAATAAATTCATAAGATAAGAAATATTTAATAATGTAATGAAAAGCCCAACTTAAAATGTTGTTAAAGTTCATCTTAAATTTAAAAAAATGTATTACATAATTCAAAATTTAAGGGGGCAAAAATAAAGATGAACAATGTCACACACAAGTGCATGTTATTACGGAAGTGGATTCCACGTCTGAATTGTTAGGTATGGCTAAAATATGCACTTATAGGTCCGTTGTGAATGTGGTGGCTGAAGTTCATTTATAAAAACTATTGAATAATAAAAAAGGAATACTGTTTAAAATAAATCCAATAGCTTTTATAAATCAAATTGAGCCACCTTGCATAACACGCCTCTCCATAAGACCTCACATTCCTAAGCCATACCCGAAACGAAAATTAAATTAAGAAACCAGTTTCGAAAAGTCCTTAATGTCTATCGTGATAATTCACTTGTTATATTGATGAAATAACATTCATGTGTATGGTTAATATATGTTAATGTACGATAATAATAATAATAATAATAAAAAAAATTATAGGAAACATTGGAAAGAAAAAAAACTTAGCAAAAATTAGTGGCATGTGTTGGCGCGGCACACAATACGCTGTTTAGATGTCAACAATGACATACGAGTTGTACTTCTTGGACTCCTCGTCGTAGTACACCTGCATGTTAGAGTATGTAATGGCCTTGACCTCAGTGCCTTGTGGGTGCTTGCCCAAAGTGAACACCTCACCGTAGCACTTGCACTTCAACTTGAACTCACTGAATTCAGTGATCTCCAATGTGCAGCACACAACGTACGGCTCAGCTGAGAACAAGAACAACAACTCGTCCAAGAAATGGAACATCAAGCTTTGATAGTCAGTGCCCTCGGCCTCGATCTGGTAGCAACGATCAATTTCGACCGTCTCAATAGCGGTCATGTAGCCGAACAGGGCAATGCCACAGTTCTCGAATGCCTCCTGCATTGTGTCGCCCCATGAGTGGAACCTACATGATGAGTAATGCACATTGATTGTAAATCAAAAAACAAAGATAAGAAAGAGAAAAAAAAAATTATTAGTATTAGTAAAATTCGTTAAGTAATTTTAAATTGTATTTTAAAATGAATTGGTGTGATATTTACTGAACGTCAGCAGTGTGGTCGAGATCTGAAGTGAAAATAAAACACAAGAATTTAATACGAAAACATAACTATACACTATCAAAAAATGAATGCTGATATAACTAATTTTTATTAATTATTGTTGAATGCATGAAGATACGCTAATTATACAATGGGACAATTGAATACTTACACTCATACTTCTCGTAGTCAATGTATGGCAACTCCTCTGGTACTGGGAACGATACGTATTCGGCCATCTTGTCTCTGAAAACTCTCCTGTATGATATACCTGAATGTGTGTATGGAAATCACTAACAATGTGCACTAATTGCAGCGTCTGGAACGTTCACGTATTGCTGATACGTGTGTTGGCTGCACCCGCCAAATTCACAAATCCCAATATGAAAAAAAAGAAAAAAAAAGAAGAAAAAAAATTAGCGTCACTTTTTTTCAGGTTATGTTAAACAAAAAAAATAATCTCCGGCGTTTTGTTTTTTCACAGCGCGTACACAATGGCATGGGTCCCAACTTCCACACATTCCGAAGAATGTACAAATCGCATTAGACTATCCCACTTGCACATAAAATGCAATATTGGCAAACAAAAAAAAAACAAAAAAAAAACAACAAAAATGAAAGTGTCTAATTGGGACGACACTCGACAGACGCCGCAAAATGTCGTCCATGCAATTGGAAAAATGTGTGGCCGGCGGCCGCCCGTGCAATAAGGATACAGTGTCGGTGGACGGGACGCCATGCGGCAGATAATTCAAAATTGCATGGGTGCATGGCGGACATGTTAGTGCCCACCGCATGCATTTTTTCATACCGACACCGAGCAAGCCGGAACAAATTTTTGCTTTTCCTCCGAATTTCGCAAGTATTGCGCCGCACTTTTGCAACTCATGCAAATTCATGGTAAAATGTTAGGAAAATTGAAAAAGTACTCACCGAGATGTTGGAATTTCGCTGTAGTTAGCAAATTAATGAGTTCTAACACTTCACACTTTGTTAATTTCACTGTAACTTTGTAAAACTTGCAATCGAATATGGGCGGTGCGGGAGTCTAGTTTGAATGAGAATTTGCTTAGCGTGCCTTTATTCTTCTTTTTTTGTTTGTTTGTCGAGAAGAAAGAGAAGTCTGAGAATGTACAGCGTTTTCAAATTGCAAGGCGAATACTTTGTCGAGTGTGTGATTGCCAATTTTACTTGTGTTAATTGCAAAATGAAACGATATATACAATTTCAAATCGGTGTTGCCAGTTAATGTGACAGTTGTACTAGATTTTCGATGTTGAATTATAATTTCGTTCGAAAAGTTTACGAATGATGGCGCTCTATTTAAATTTAAGCGTTTTACTGACAGTTGCATTTATTACATTGCATTGGTAACTAGCGGCACTAAGCATTGATTTTATTTATTGAATTTGATTCATTGCGATTATATTTTATGTATTTTAATTTAATTCTGGGCTTTTTTAATTTAGATTTATAAATATATTAAATTTGCTGTCAAAATTTAAATATTTCGTATTGAGATGTGTCGATTATTTTATTTAAATTAAAGCTTCTTTATTCACAAACTAACGAATATCAAACAAATCAAAAAAATATGTATTCATTTTTGCGTATACATTTTAATTAACATTTTATTAAAAATAATTGAAAAGAGAGGAACCACGCAGCTATGTACATTAAAAAAAATCGTCTCAGTTCTTTTAATTTCATCAAAGAGTAATATTCTCCTTTCCATCAATCCAATTGATTGCACGCCCAAAAAAAAATTTAATTTTACACATAACTTAAGTGTTCAATTAATAATAAATTATCCTACAAAAACATCTCATTAATAATTAACAGTGTGACAGTTTGAATTTAGTTAATAAAATGATAAACTAATCTCTAATAAATTGGTCGATGGGAAAATGCCTAAATGACTCATTGAAAATGTCCGTAAACGCTGTGCTAACTAAATCGTTGATGAGCGGCTTCAGGAGCGGAAAACCCGGTTGCCATGCCGCATTGATGAGGAAGTCGGCAATATGTTCTACAAATAAACAGTATTAATGTTTGTCCAACAGTCCACTCATAAATTCAAAACAAATTTAAAAACATTCACCTAAAACCTTTTTGCCCCCAAATATGTCCGAAATGTGCAGCGACAAATTCCCAATGTGATCAATTTCAACGCGCACCTTCAACAACCCCCCAGGCCCACCAATTCTCGTCACACTGGTGGTCTGACTGTAGTCGTACAGTGTCATATTCCAAACACCCTTGGTACGCATCGGTTGACCCAAAATGGTTGCCTTAAAATCGTAGCGGCCCTCAAGACTCTTCTCCGGGAAATGCTGCGAGTAGACGATGCGATTCTCATCAGCGTCAGTGCTGTGAAGTCACGCGTTCATTTGCAAAATACAATTATACGTTGAAATAAATTTAACACAAAAGAATATGAATTGAATTGGCACAATAATACTGACCGATACTTTGTGACCTCCGAATTCGTCCAACCATACTCCGACACATTAAGCAGTAGCAGTCGGTACCCACCGATGGCTCCGCTGTCGCCACGTCGCTGCTCCACATAGGCGGCACGATGCGGATCAAATGGGGCGATATTAAACTCGGGGTAGCCCGTGTGGAAGAATGGTCGCAGGTCGTTGAAGGCCTTTTTGATGCACGCATCAAATTCGGGTGATGTTTTGTGACAATTGGCAAACAAATTGTAAATGTCATTGCCTACTTGGCAGCCAACGTTAATGCAGCAGAGTAGTAACATGACGCTGGTCAGAATTTTGGATGATTGATCTAACATCATTGATTGTGATTTTGCGTTGATTATGAGGAGGTGGTTTAAGCAAGTGTACTGGAAATAATTAAAAAAAATTAGGTTTTAATTGGCGTTTTAGCTTTGTTTTGTTAGGACCCCTATGAAAGTTATTTCGAATAACAAATACTTGAGGCAACACTTTTTAGGGGTCCTAAATTTTTTTTAAGGGACTTAAAATTTTTTTTATAGGTTTTTCTTTTTTTTTAAGAGTCCTAATTGTTTTTTATGGATTTTTTTTTTAAGGGTCCTAATTTTTTTTGTGGGTCCTAATTTTTTTGCTAAGGGTCCTAAATTTTTTTTTAAAGGCCCTAAATTTTTTATTATGGGTCTTAAATATTTTTTAAAGTTCTCTGCTTAATTATTGTGTTAGGACCCCAATAAAAACTAAACTAACTTAGTAAATATGTAATTTAAAAATCATTTTAGGACCCAAGTTGTAAATTATGTTTATAAACATTTAGCAAGACATTTAGTAATAAAAAAAATTTCAGCAAACAAATACTAAAAATTAAAAAGCCTTTTTAGAATTTAATGTCAAACTACTAGTAATTTAAATTTAATAATAAGTAAGTAGTAGTAATAACTAATTTTAATGAATCGAAATGTTAAAATTAAGTGAGTTTGGCTTATCAACAATAACAATGCAAATGCAGCAGCTTACAAGTTAAAACAAGTCGTGCAAGCTTTCCAAATATGCACAATAATAAGCAACAATTTTATCATATTTTATGGAGAGTCATGATGCGCGTCTTTCGTTTATTGTTTCATCTACTTGGTAAGTGTGTGCGTGTTGCATCATCGTCTCGTGTGACCACAGTCGTATATTAACACTTAAATGTGGAAGCACGAGTTGCTTTTACAAATTGTGTGCACAGACTTTGTTTAATCGAAAGTGTGTGTGTTTTGTTTTTTGTTTTATTTTAAACAAACAGTTTCTGCAACTGCATTTAAATTTTTTTGTAATGTGCTAAGTGGGATTCGCCCTTCCTTCATTATTTGTTTGTTACATATCGCAATACATTATTACTTGTAAATCAATTAAAATGTGATAATATTGCGTTCAATGAATGTGCAGTTTTGTTGCAGTAAAGCTAATGGATTATTAGAATTCAGTTTTTTGTTTGTTACTTTTATTAAAACCGTAATGAATATTTATTTTGTTTTAATTGCAAAAGGAGAATGCTTTACAAAAAAACCGTAAGCATGCGGTAAAATCCACACAGTTACTTTTAAAAGCACTCAAACATTGATTTTTCAATTTCATTTTTGAAAGTAACATCTATTTCAGCAATTGACTTTTTTTGCAGTTGAAACAGTTTGAGACCGCAGTACAGCTGCAATCCTGAAGTTAACCCACACAGAGGTTTTTTTTTGTCCCCCAGAGTGCAATTAATAACCGCAATTGTTTGACATTGACTCTATTGCGCTGGAACACATTCCATTACAATTTGAACGGTATGACCACAGCGTATCAATTTTAGATCTCATAATTTTTTTGTGCCCAATTCTTATTTCAGTTTTTTTTTTTTGCAGCTTAATAAAGTGTGGGAAATTTATTTTGTTTAAATATACTGTTATCAGAGTTAATGAGTGTTATCACATTGGAATTTTTTATATTCAAAAAAAAAAACCGTTACATAACGTATTATACGCTCAATTGGATGCGATGATGCTCACAAGAGAGGCCTACCCAATTCAAAATTATTTGAATAATAATCGCATAAATTTTTTTTGGATTGCTTTTTTCTTTTTATTTTTAAATTAATAAATGATAATGATTGCCGTTATTTTGTGCATTATTAAAATATTTGAATAACATAAATAGTGAAAACGAAATGTTGAGACCTCAATTTGAAGAGGAGGAAATTTCAACTGTTTTATTTATGCAACGCAACATAAATTTAAATTTTATTTATTGCACTTACTTTAACTTTATAATTCACCATTTCACTTATAAGTCAATAATACAAGTTTTTGAATCTGAATAATTGCGTTAAAAAATTAAATATAAATTTTTAAGAAAAAAAAAAGAAGTTTGAAAACTTTATTATGCCTTTTAAACTCGCGGTTTATTTATTACACGCTTCATTTTCCTTCCAAATTAACGCCGTACCACGTTTTTATGTAAAAACGCAACCGCCTTTAAACGTGGCCACCAGCTGTTTATTGTCTTCAAAAAATAAGATGAAGTGAAAAAAATTTAATTAATTCAGTTATGTGAAGCATCAATCCGCTAAAATATTAACCGCTGAATTCAAAAGGCTACCTGCTGAATGGGTTATTATGTGGATGATGATTTAATGTTGGAAAGCATAATATTATTACACAACGCAATGACTGTTGGGAATTGTATGCAGCATTTGGAACACACACACACACACACACACACAAAAAGAAAAAGCGCATGAAAAGAAAAATATGCTGCTGCAAAAAAAGAAAAGAAGAACAACAAAAACATCGATTTAAATAGAAAACAAAATTGGTCCAAGGCGTTGCGGCGGATATTTCAATCATTGCAAAATATCTCATTACATGTCTTTACAATGATTTAAATGTGTTTTTGGATTAACAAATTTTGAAAACGTAGTGTTACAATAATGTAAGAAAATAATAATAAAAACGATTTGTTGGCTTAATTTGGTTGTTTTAAAAATTAAAATAACTCGATTAGTTGTTGTAGTTATGACAAGAATTTATTGTAATTTATTAGTTCATTCAATAAAAATTAACCAAAGTTTAAATAATAAAGTGCATGCACTTAAGCAAAAAGGTTGTTTTGACTTAAATGACCTTGACGACAAGTGGTGCCCCAAAAGAGATTGTTAACAAAGTGCAAAAGCAACGGGATTTGCACAGAAAAGGACTGTTTCAAGATGGTTTAATATAATATTGTCAATAATTTTAATAACATTTTATTGACAGTACGAACTTAAATTTTTTTTAAATCAATATTTAATTAAAAATAATGGGTTTTAATAATCGATATGAATTCAAAATGATTGCCAATACTTTCAAAGTTATTGTCAATGATATAAAATATGGTGTCAATACTTTTTAAATGCATTACAAAATACATATTTTATCAATATTTTTTTAATTTAAAATATTTTGTTGCCAATATTGTGAAAAACATTAAAAATACGTACAAAATTATTGTCAATATTATGAAAAATATTGTCAATACAATTAATAAATAATGTTTTTCTTTACAAAAGAAGTTAATTCAAAAAAAAAATGCAAATCAGAATTATCACATAATTAAATGTTCCGGCACACCTTTTGGTCTATTTATTAGAAAGACAAATTCAAGTCACACACCAACATTAATGTGCAATTAACATGCGCTTTCACATTCAATTATTATATATTAATATGTACATTATATGGCACAAGATTTACTGACAAGAAACAATTCAATTTGAAACTGCAACCGTGCAAGATCACGACGCGGCTGTAAAAATTACAATGCACGTCATTTGCCACAATTATTATTATTATTATAAGCCGCATTAATTTGCAAAAAAAAAAATGCACTCTCGCACATTGCACGTCAACCACAAATTTATTTCTGTTATTACATCACACATTGAGTGATGGAAAGAAAATAATAATAAAAAATAAAAAACTAATAAATATGAATAAAATTAATCAAAACAGACGCACATTGAATACACAATCGATGTTGCATTGTATATATTGGAATAGTTAGTTGGGGGGTACAACGATGTGCGGCGTTCATGTGCGTTCAAGGTCATTCGCTTTCAATTTCATCGCGAGCTTTTCATTTCAAATGCGCTTGCGCTACAAGCATTTTTTTTTGATTGGCAAACAAAAACATGTTTTCATGCGGTTTTAATTCAAATTTTTTTTTGATTTATTATTTTATTGATGCAATTGGGCTTAAATGCATCCCACATTCAATGCATTCTACATAAAAATCGTAATAAGTATTGCAATATGATTTTATTAGGCCTTGAAATGATGATGGGTCTGCGCATTTAAGTTACTTCATCTCATGTCTTGTGCATTTTTAAACATTTCATTTGTACATTTTTTGTTTTTTGTATGTCGTTGTACGTACACCCATTATTTTATAATGTCGCAACAACCACTTTTTTGTGTACCTACTTGCCATTTTGTCCATTTACTTGAGAAGCATAATATACGATGGACAATGATGCAAATAATAAGCAGACGAATATGAAATTTAACATGCGGAGATGATGATGATGATGATGAGGATGATGATCATGTTGATGAAGAAATGGACTTTTATCGACGCATGCGAGTGGATAAACATTAAATCAACTTGTACGCATGCGTAGTGTGATCAATTATGTTGCACAACCTTCACAATATTTACAATTATGTGCAATTATGTAGTAAAAGTTGTTTTAATCAATGATTCAGTTTTTTTTTTGACTGTTAGGAAATCTTATTGAATTTAAATTTCACAGTTAACGGAATGACAATCTAACCTCATTGTGTTATTTTGGAATACACGTTAAATCAATGTAGCCGGCACATTAAATTTTAATATGGTAAACCAAACAATTTAAGTAGGAACGATTATTTAACTGTGGTCACATCAATTGTACAAATTGAATTGAATTAGAATGAACACTCAAATTGGTCGTAGTTAATTGAATAAGGTGGTGCAACGTTTATGATTTAAATTTTAACATTAACTTCAAACTGTCATTTTACTTTTAATTCACTTGGTGCAAACTGCAATGGAAACAATCCTTGGATTTTTATTGTCCGATCGGGATGATTTACAACGTCAAATCAATTTAAACATTTTTTTTTTTTAAACACAACAGCATTTATTGTTTTATTTTTTCAATTTATTAAATTCAATTATTTGTAAGATTTTTTATTAAAAAATTTAATTGTAACTTAAAAAACAACAAAATTATTAAATTCTCTTTTATATAAAATTACACAACGGACAAAAATTCCACAACCACTCACGTTTGAGAGCCGCGACTGAATAACGTTCGGTGTATGACCACAGATTTGCTAAGGTGCTTCAAAGACCATGCTTGATATACTACAGTGAGTTGAAAAAACAATTCGGTATACATAATACTTGAGCGGCAATCACATAACCTTACAGCATTTCTTTTATTTAACTGCATTTCAAATGTCGATGGAAATTTATTGGAATTCCATAATTTCGGTACATATTTTAAACCTTTTACAAATTTAAATTTTCTCAACACATTCATGAGCGAAGTTGTCTTAAAAATATATCAAATATTCAGTATTTCAGTTATTGTGCGTTGGGCGCACAAGTTCATCACCCTTGTTCGTAAAACGATCAAAACAACTTGTTGGTATTGTCCGAGGCCGTGGTTGTTTACTTCTTTTTTGCTGCTCGGAAGCTGGAGTTCAGTCGACGAGTTTTAAATGTGTCCAAAGTTGTTGTTTTAAAATGTTTAGGGTTTCTGAGATATACAAATTGTGACCTTTAATTTTCAATTTTTGACCTTGAAATGTTCTGAAATTTTTTTTTCTTATCAAAAGCTACAATAATATCGAAAAAAAAATTCAGAAATATTCAAGGTTTCGGAAATATTAATTGTTGACTTTGAATTTTTCGATTTTGACCTTGAAATTTTTAGCCAACTTTTTTATTTTTTCAAAAGCAACAATAATTTGAAAGAACATTTTCTAAAATATTTATCGTTTCGGAGATATGAATAATATGCGATATGTTGGTGTTTCCGAGGCCGAGGTTGAGTTGAGGCCGAGGTTGTTTACTTCCTTTTTTGCTCATTGGAGTCCAGTTGTGCTTTGGTTTTTGAAGAGTAAGGACTTGTTTTAAATGTATCCAAAGTTGCTGTTTTTATATTATTGCAGTTGAGCAACACTTGTTTGGGATGGGAAAAAGGATTCAAATTTGGATTGATATTGTGCATTTAATTGATGCATTCAGACTTGGATAGCAGTTCTGGATTGACGAAGAAGGCAGTAGCTTCCTGTAGCTTAATTTTTAACTTTGCGACTATTGACTTAAAGTTACCTATAATATTTTCATTTTAATTAGAACCTTTAACTTCTTTTCCTTTTATTGTATCTTATCCTGGAAGCGAGTTGATTCGTCCTTGTCGTGTTTTTTTTTGCAGAGTAAAATGCAGCTTCAATTGCCAATTTCTCCTATTTACTGCTAGATATTTAATAAAATTTTCTTTTTTCCATTATCACTATTAAGTGGCATTTATAACGGTGCTTTAAAATATTTCGCAAATTCATCACTTTTACCGTTATTCGACTTACAAATGTTGAATATTTTCTTTAAGTTTGACCTTCCAAAAAGAACCGTTAAGGAACCATTTTTGCAACTAATATTTGTAAAAGAGACTTCAATTGTGAAGAAAAATTTGAATTTTCCGGAAAATCAGATTAAAGGTTTTCGAAATATCCAACTTTTTGTGAAATATTTGTGAAGTTTTAAAAAAATTATTCACAACACATTTTACATTGATATCATCAAATTTTTACAGAACTTTACATCTTAAGGAATGAAGTTTCGGGACAAAATTATAAGCAAAAATAATTGGTCTTGTAACGGTACTTTTTTACTGGTCAAACTTAAAGAAAATGCACCGCATTTTCATGTCGAACAACTGTAAATGTATTGAAACAACGATTTACTTTTGGGAATCAATATAATTGCTGACTAATATTGAAGAGGAAAATGGAAAATCCCAAAAAAATTATTAACAGAAAATAGGGAAATCAAGCATTTTTCCAAACACCTTAAATGCACTTGGTCAAAAAGCACTTTAAAAAAAAATTAACTGCAATTAAACGGCTGCATTAAAATGAAAATTAGATAAACAATTTTATTCACAAGAAATGGTTTTATTAGAGAAACTAATTTTCATAATTTTCCCCAACGGTTTTTGAGGGAAAATTCAACGGTGAACTTGAGTAAATTTCCCACAGTTTTTTGCAAATTTCATACTGAAATATAATTTTCATGAAATTTTTAGTGACATCCCGTTATTTAGGACGAAATTTCCAACATGTTGGGAAAAACTATTTAAAAAAAAAAGAAGTCGGAAAAAAAGTTCCTTTGTTTTAGTACACGATGAATTCTCACAAATTTAAAAAAAAATAAATTCTGTGGATTCGAATCGAATTGAAAGAGAGAATATGGAGGAAATGGGGATAACAGTTAGAGTGTTAACACTATTTCTCATTTACAATTCAATGGGTACCCTGCCAATTGTGATTAATAACATTATTTATTTGATTGCGCCCACGCCGTGATCAATGCAACAGGGAAATAAATTACAATAGAGGGACTGTTGAGGAATTTAAGTACGTACCAAATTAATGAAAAAAAAAATTTTTGAATAGGTTTTTTTAAAAATAATTACCTACTTTCGTAAGGAATAAATTGTCTGGAATTTTGACCAATTAAATGGGACCATTAAATTCTTGCGACATTAATTATTTTTTAGTTGATGCTTTCTGGGGAAAAAGTGGTGGTAGGGCCGCGATTAAATTCTTGCAGGTGGAAATTATTTTTCAGCTGATTACAAAGTTGGTCAAATACAATGCAACAAACTATCTCGAGCATCTGCCGGTAAGAGTTGCGCAATTTTCAAGTGAAGTGTATTACATCGCTTTATGTAATTATTGTCTAAAATCATTCAAAATAAAAATGTCTTTTTTTTTCTAAAAGTGTAACAGTAATTGTACAATTATGTATCATTCGAACCCACAATACCCTAGATGTGCAAATTTGATGGTTTTGAATGAAACAAAAAAGCAAAAAACCAAATTTCGCTCACATTAAATGCACGCCAATGAGATTTACATTTTATACGAACTCAGTGATTTTTCCTAATTCACCACATAGTTACAAGAAAATCATTACAATAAATGCAGGCAATTAAGCACACAAAGTCGATTGGAAATTGTTGAATTGAATTCCAAAAACACGTTATCCTGAATGCAATTAAAATCTCAACAACGTGTTTTTGTAATAAGTGTCAATGTTTTAAATCTAAATACATAGTACAAAAAGCAGTGGAAAAGTACTCTGTAGCAGCGATTTTGTGGCATAAAATTAATAAACAATCGTGCACCTTTTTATCCAGCTAATTACTCTACCAACAAACTGCAGCAACAGCGACAAATTGATCAATTTCATTGAATTATATAACGCGTACACGTTATTTGCAACACACATTAAATGTGCGTCATAACATCATTGAAAGAGCACTAACTTTTTCGACAGTACCAGCTGTAAAACAAATAAATGTAAAGTAAAATGATGGATGCAAACTTCATTGAATTTGAAGGCGATAACTGTTTAATTGTTGAATTTATTATCAAAATTTCAATTGAAGGCCATGTCGTAAGATATATTGTACAAAACGCAATGAAATTTTGGGAAGATCCGAACGATAATGGCGGTGTTTGCGGTTGGAGTTAGCGGACAAGCGAGTTAGTGGTGTTTATTGGGCACGAACTTGATTTTGAATTTGTTTGTATGATTAATGACGCTACATATTAGATAATAACAATTGTTTGGAATTCAATGGAAGTGCAAGCGTGTGAAGGTTTGCGTATTTAGGAAATAAAGAAACAGTTCCGGATCAAACTAATTACTATTGCGGACGCAATTTGTTTATTGCGGCCAGTATTTTTAGTATTATTTAATTTTGAAGGCATAACTAAAATACAGTTTTAATGAATAAAGACTTCACCGCATTTTTTAGCTTAATTTTTGTTGTGGAAAATATTGTTATTGCAGATCATAGAATAAATATTTTTCGTGGCAGAACAAAGCAATAAAACAAAAAGTCACATTCCGCCGTTCACTAAACACAGAGCAAAAATATATTATACTTCAATTAACAAAAATTTCAGCTCACAAATATGCCAATGGTAATTATTATTGTGGTCTCCATTGTAAAAGTCTTTTGATGTCCATGTATGACGCCATATTTTGTAATTGCCCCAGCATTTTGATTGAATTTAAAAGAGCCAATTGAACTCTCGATTTTCTTGTAAATGCAATACATTAATGCGTAAGTGTGGACGTAATAATTTTGCGCGGTTTCTAATCCTCATTGATCAAATAATTATTCTTACAATTAAAGCATTGGAAAAAGCAACGAGAAATGTACAAAATAAAAAAAGTGGGAGAGGTTTTTTCTTTGCATAGCTTTAGGTGGATTTTGTTAAGCTTTAAAGGCGTAAAATAACAACATCGTACACATTGTTGAATTGTAAACACCTAACTTTAGGCAAAACTAAAATTCAGGAGAGAAAAAAAACGAAAGACTTCAATTGAAATCTTTGGCGACGAACTTTTTCATTTAATTTAAAAAATCGCCTTCAAGTTGTGGTTTTTGATTTGAAATCATAATTTAAAGCTTTAAAGCTTAAATGGTTTATGCCTCTTTTAATAAATGCATTTTTAATGCGTGCTTTTTTATTATTTATTATGATTTTTTCCAATTTGTTACAAGTTTTACAATTTAAATGTTAACATCAAAATTAAAGCGATTTTGTGTTTTTCCATTAAAACAAATACAGGATTTTAATTTTACATTTAAATAACAACAATTTCTTAATTTATTTTTAAAATTTGAACATTTTCAATATTTTAAATTAAGTGATTTACATAACTAAATTATTATTTTTAAATACAGTAATGCCGATATTCATTAATGTAATCAAGTATTTTGGATAATGTCAACTTCTAAGAGTCTCATCCACACAGGATGTGGCATAACAATACAGATTTTCATCCGTAGTCATCCGGAAATGATGACATTTGATTTTCAATAGAGGAGGGGGGACAAACTCAAATTATGCCGCGATCATCTGTAAACTGTACGGACAATGGTGCAACCAAAATCTTGACCTAGACTTAAGTGAATTAGGTAATAGGCAGACAGAGAAGTGAGACACAGTCGTGACATCCACACAAAAATGTGGTTAATAAAATTAACAATGAAGCACATAACATTGGCGAGTAATTTAATTATTTAAAAAAATATTAACTCAAGTCAAAACGTTTAGGACTTTATTGGATACAAATTTGAATTTGAATTGTTTGCCACAATGAGAAGATACAATTATGTGCAAGGTTGATATTTAAATAAAATAAACAAAAACGGAGGATTGGAAATATTTTTTAAAGTTATATTTATGAAACTTTTTTGTAAATATTAATGCAATTATTATGCAATTTAAAAATGATCGTGTAGTTAGTTAAATGTATGGTTTTAAGCTTTAAGACTTAAGTAGTTATACGTCAGACTTAATTTAGATAAGAAGAATTTAATTTCAGTAAAATTACTTAAAATAAATTTGTAAAAATTGATTTTGAGGACAGCCATTGTTGCAAGTGGCACGCAGATTCTGAGAAATGTGTAAAAGTGTGTGCTGTTGTTTGACTAATTTTTTATTTTGATCTTAAAAACATTTACAAATTGTTTTTAGTAGAACGCGTCACATTTTTTCAATATTATAACAAGTTGTTGCTAAACGAATTGCCTCATTTTTAACAGTTTAAAGTTATTTTTAAATTAATAGATATATAGATTAATTTTTGTTTGAATCAAAATCATTTTAATTATTTTACTTAAAACTTTTAAATGATTCATCCATTACTTGCGGCGAAATGTACTTGCGCAGCCAAACGAACATTCAAAAACAATTAGTATTTTGCAAAAAGTATACAATTTAGTGCTAAAAGCCATCTCTACACAATAATTTAAATACGAAAAAATTATGTGACCGTAATTTGACAACAACCTTCGCCCGTTTTTAAAAGCTACAATCATGTACCGCGGCCCCGCAAGTAAACAAACACAAGAGGAAGACGGCGGAATGAAGCGAAAACCATCAAAATCATCTCGTAGTGTAGTGATAATTAAATAATAAACAGGACATTGCGAAAGGTTTGTCAGAAATGTTGCAAAAATAAAAATTATTGTCCACATGTGATATATTGTGAGTGAAAAATGGGATACGCAAAAAAAAACAGAAGAAACAAGTCGCATTGCCCAATCAATCGCGTGTAGTGTGTGCAATTAAACAAAAAACAATAAAAAAAGGCACACACAATTAATAATAAGTCCTGAGAATTAAACGAAACAATCAGCGGCTGTGTGCATTAAATGTGCATTTGTTTTCCTGAAACAATTATAATACTGATTACACCCTTTTAACAATCAACAATACATGCATTGCCATCAAATTTAAATTGGCGCTGCATGCAGACAACACAAACGGTCCGCAAGTATGTTAAGAGTACCCGCATGTGCACTTCAAGAACTTAAAAAACAAAAAAAATTTCCTCAACAAAGACTCTCCATTGTGGCCACACACACCACTTGACTGCAATGCAACGCAACAGCGTGGCGGCACAATATGCATGTAATTGGGCCGCAGAAGACCCCCCTACTGCTTCAATCTTACAAGCAGTGCGCATATGGTGTCCATCGAATGTGTGGTGTACAAGCAAATTGTTGCGCAAAATCGTGCGACGCGTTGAAATATTGCTCTCATCAGCATTTTAAAAGCCGCGTGGTTTTATTTGGTACAATGTACAATGGTCATAATATATACATCACTCGTTAAGCCATACTCGGTGATAACATGCTCTCGATGCGCGTACCGTCGAAGGTCATCATCATCACCAATTTCAACTATCATGATGCGGGCTTATATTATACAGCGCAGCCGCCATAATCTTCACGATGAAGATGCTGAATCTCAGTGGAATAGCACACAAAGAAGTGCCACACTGTTTTTTTTTTAGTGTGTTGGTTTTGCAAACATATTATATTATATTCAACAACATTTTAAAATTATTAATGTAAGGATATAGATTCTTGCATTTTCGATTTTTTTTTTTACTTCGAAAAAAGCTGAAACATGTTTTGACGCTCCCGGATTCCAAAAAAGGTGTTCCAGAAAAAATGGGCAGGCCCTACGCCGTATCCGTACGATGTAATGCTTCGTCATATCTCAAAATCTGCTTGACTAATTTGTCAAAAAAAAATTTATTAAAGGTCAAACATCTGTTTTATTTAAAAAATAAAATAAAATTATAAAATACAAATTAATCTTTCCATGATATTCTCTAACATTTTCTTTTGAAATTAATTTAAATGCTTAAGAACTACATTTGAATTCATAACGTTGATTAGTAATAACAGTCTTTCATTAGCGATTAGAGTCATAAATAAACTGTTGCTTGCCCTCCCTGCCGCGGATAGTTTTTAACACACACATTTTTTTCTTCAGTTGTCCTTGTTGGCTTGCGCGGTGTCTCTTGCCACATTTTTAAACATGTTTTTTGCTAATAAAAATTTAAAAGGATGTAATTTCTTTATTTCATAAAAACGAGTCCTTAATTCCGAATCAATTTAAAGAATAATTTCAAATTTAGGTGGGGGGGTTGTGGCTTAGGTGCTGTAATTTTTAAAAGTCCACAATTTTATTAATTTCAATTGGGATTTCACTCAATTTTTCAAATAATTGTAGTTGCTCCTTAATCACAAAAAAAACGGTTTTGATAAAATTGTGTTTAATTTTAATTTGCTTTTATAAATAATTAAAATTTTAAATGATAAATTAACTACAGTAACAATAAAGTAAAAATAATGATTACAATTAGAAATTAAAAACGTGTTTGGATTAACGAAGGACTAATCGCACTTGTAGAAGCGCAATAATAATTGTTTTCCACAATAATTACCATGAATCTTAAATTGAACAGCTTCCCAGCCCAATATTGCACCCTCAATAATTGCACAAAAAAAAAGAGTAAAATCACATTACACTTTTGCATCTTCTCGACCTTAAAATTCATCATTTTATCCCCTCAACTCCGACCAGCAGTTGTACAGAATTAGTCTCAGTCTTTGTCGAGAGTAAATGCTTCCCCCATGATTATAATTAATGGTGGTGGGTGCCACCCAGTCGCACACACCGCGCACACCGCGCACACGCACAGAGAGGGGGAATTTACCACTTTTGCTGATAGCAACCCGACGTATGACACACGGGTACACCACGTAAATCGCAGTGACGGCGTCCGCACTACACATTGGTGGAAGGAAACATAGTTTTGCGGGTAATAGTGCAGGCAGGGTAATGTGATGTGTGGCGAGCGCGCGGCATATCGCGCATGCAGCATACATATACTGTAAATAACGTGCACAACTGTCCCATTTTAGTTCAGACTGCAGACGGGTAGAGTTGCCTCTCAAAACAAAGATAACAAGCAAAAGTATATTAAAAAAAAAAAAAAAAAAAAATTAAAACGCTTTCAGTTTCAGTTGTGTGGTTTTTTTTTCTTGTTGTAACGGTGCTCGTCTTTTATGTTGCTGGTGTTTTATTTGCGCGTTAAGACATCAAAGTGTAATTGTTGTTAAAAGTGCAAGTTATATTTTTGCCAGCATTTTAATTTAAAGTAGACAATTCATTTTTAGTTGTGATTTCCTGTGACAGTAAAGGGAAAATTTAATTTGAAAAAAAATTAAAAATTAAAAAACCACACAAATAAATTAATTTTTGAATTAAAAAAAAAAATTGTAAAAGGAAAAACAACTAATTAATCATGATGATGAAATTTCTGGTCGTTTTGTGGGTAATGCAATTTGCTGCAGCTCAATTGGACCCGCAAGTTATACGTAAGTTTTAAATATTAAATTAGTGGTCTTAACTTTAGAACTATGCTTAAAAGTCTATCAAATTATAATTTTTAAACCGATTTTATTATTAAATTAATAAAATATGTTGCATGGTGAATTAAAATAAAATAATTTAAAGGTCTTAAGACCCTATACCCCTGAGTGCAACTTTAATAGGGATTTAAGTGTTCTTTATATTTTGTTGAACTTTAATAAAATGTTAATAACAATTTAAATTGTTTAATTTGAATTAAATTCGTAATAAAATTTATTTTAAGTAACATAATAATAATAATAAATAGAATTTACATTTTAATTAAAAACCTTCTAAAAGCAATATATTAAAATCAGTAAAAATAATAAGATTTTATGGTGCGCACGTCAGTCATTTAAAAAGTTTTATTGATTATTTTAAATTATTCATCGTCTTATTTACCGCTCTTTGAAAAAATTACAAAAAAAATTGAAGACTTTGATGTTACCTTAAGCATAGGAAATTGTCTAAATTGGAATAAATTAACTCCGAATGCTAATTGAATTGAATTTTTATTGATTGTGATGGCCATGACGATTAGTGATGTGTTTTGTTATTTTTACATATTCACCTTTTAGAAGGACCCGTGATGCAATATTAAATTTAATATTCAAATATTTATTGAGTAAATATTTAAAAACGTTAAAAAAAAAATGAATTTGTAATTTAAATATTTGATTTAAATTGCATGACATTTATGATTTTCCTTCATTTTAAGTTTAATTTTGGGGGTCCCAAAAAACTAATGAAAATATATTAATATTTGTTTTGTTGTTAAAAAACAAAGATTAATTTATTTTCATTCATTTCTTTTTAGGAACTCTAAGGTCAATTATTTTTAATAAAAAATTAATTATTGAGCAAAAATTTTATGAGGTCCTAAAATAATTTTTTAAACAAAATAAAAAAATTAATCGAATTAATTTAAATTGTATAATATTAAAATGTAAAGCATAAAGTAAAATGTGTCATCAATAAAACAGCATCCTTTTTCAAAAAAAAAATTAAAAGCGCAAAAAAAATTACCAATAAAACAACAAAAAAGCAATGAACCAATTCCCAATCCATGCGGATCGCATTGTATGACACTCGGCGATCTCTATCACGATTTCAATTTCACATAATAGATACAGTGTGGAATATAATCTTCTGTCTATCTGCATGAATTAGCATAATTGAACACGGCATATTAAAAAAGGTCAATGGAACCGCCAGCAGGCATGTCCCAACCCGGTGCGGTGCGGTGTTGAGCATATTTGTTGTCGGAATTGTGCAACACAGTCACTCCACTATGAGAAATACATGCATTAAATTGGTTGGAGGAAAATGAAAAAAACAAAAAAAAAAAAAACTGAAAAACGCACAAGCACACAAAACAAAAACATAAACAACAAAATAAAATCGCCAATATTCACGTCCCCATACGCAGGTGGTTTGGACCAAAATCGCAGCGAAAAGCGCATTTTACACTAAACAGACTTAACTGCTGCTTTAACAGCTAGACACCGCGCATATTGGGTCAAACCACACACGAGTGAGCAGGTGGCTTGTGCGTTGTGCTGCCGGCCATTTGCCATAATCCACCTTGTCTTGAAATGTGCTTAACCGAAAAGGCGACCACTCAGCTGGTGGAGCGCGTGTCGTGATGTTGCGGTAGGTCAACTGCTACACCAGCATTATTATACGCCATTGTGTGATGCAATTTGTTGCAGTATGTTGTATAAAAGTCGAAACTGCTGATCCACAGCGCGCCACGCACACACACCACACACTCACATAGCAACCACATAATTTAATACGTAAAGTGACATAGTTCCTATCTTAAAAAAGGCGCTACACACTCGAGTTTAAGTCGGGCCTGCATGTTACTGTTTTCATATAATTTTTTTCACTGTTTTTATTTTTATATTTTTGCAACATTGCAAATCTATAAATTATGTGTGTTTACTATTTTAGCGGTTTCAGCATGGCACGAATACAAAAATAGTGTTGAGTGTAAACGTGCAACTAAATTTTTGCAACTTGCAAAATAACCTATGTTGTACGCTCCGCTCCATTCGTGATATGGTGTGAACTGTGAACAAACTTAAATACAATTATTAATGTTTAGCGCACTTGTGTCATTTAAGGAGAATTCATGACTCAATTTAAATTAATTTTAAATGTGCATCAATTTGAAAAACAGTCCTCAATCAATTTAGAAAGGAAACTCTGTTGTAAAGAAGGTCATCTTAGATCCCAAACTCCCAGCATTGTGTTGATCTAAGTCATATCAAAATGTAATTAACGAACAAACTACCAACCTATTATTATCCTCATTTTTAATATCTGTAGCTAATTTAAAATGCACTTAAAAGTGACCTGTGATTAATATTCTATTGCCCATAAAATACAATTAAAATAAAATGAAGTATGAAACAAATTATATTTTAGATTCATTTTTTTAATTGGCCCTAATTAATAACGCATTATGCAATGCACAAATTTAATTCCATAAGTCTGAATGCAAATCACATTAACACCGAAGCAATGTTATGATTTAACATTATATTTTAATTGCACAACTACATTTCTATTATGTTCATGTTGTGCTGCACCAGCACGTCATAATAGCAATGCACTTCTAAATTGTGCCATTTATCGCGGAAACTATAACGGCACAAACAATGCAACACTGCATGCAATGCAATTCATAAAACCTTAGCCATCAACAAAATTGTGCATTTGAACATTGCTTGGATGCAATTAAATGCGATTAAAATCATAAGAGCGCATGCAATTGAAATAAGTAAAAGTGAAATAATACAATTGCACTTTAAGTGCAATGATCGTTTGATTGCGCGTTGCAACGTGCTGCATTGATTGAAATAGTGTCGTTTTTAATGCGAAACACAATTTTCATGGTTTATTTAATTTATTTTAATTTGATTTTAAATTTTGCAGATTGTTTGAATTTTTTTTTTACTGACAAAGTTTTTTATTTATTTTTTATCCTTTTTTTTCTAGCACCTTACATCAAACAATGCCGCAGAAGTGATCCAAAACTGTTGGACTGTCTGAAGGATGCCCTCCATCACTTGCGACCATATTTGTCGACTGGAATTCCAGAGATTAAGGTAAAATTATATTTCAAATTAAATGTGGTGTTAAATTAAAAAAAAAAAGTTTTTATTAAATTCTCTTTTGCATCCATTTTTATCAAAAATTTGAAGTATTTAAAAAACAAAAAATTGCACAAATCATGTTAAGGTCAATTAAGTTATTTAAAAGAAAATTGAAACTACTTCTTTTTAAGCCAAAACTACATTCTTAATCTTTCAAGGTGACTTAATGCACCACCTTGATAAAGTATTCAGAAGTTTTATGTGTTTCTTTTGTACAAATCACGTATTTACTTAACAAAATGCCTGGGTCTTTAAACAATCGCCACAGCACAATTCGAAATTGAATGCAAACATTCCATTAACCGTTAAAATGAATTTAAATATTAATCAACGTATAGTTTTTGTTGTCGTCTTCAATGTCACCATTTATAAAAATGTAAATAAATCGGCAGCGCCACACAACGCATGACCCGACTGTACAGACAAAATTGGGATGTTGGTAATTTTGACCATGGCAATCTGAATTATTTATTATTATTATCGACAATCGATCGATGAATGTCGGAATTAAAGTGGCATAAATTTAAAATATTGGGTCGGCGTCAGCTTTTATGATGGGCGAGTGTCATAGTATAAACATTTGTTTTATTTAATTTTTTATTTACTTAAATCAGTTGCAATTTAAGGATCGTTACGTGTTATTTTAAATGTTACAATTAAGTGTCCGAAAGTTGATAAAAGAATGGCGTTTTATTTATTTATTTGTACGCTTTAAACATTATTTAAATGTAATTAATTTTTAGCAAGTAAATTATTGGGAATAGTATTTACTTAAAGGTCAAAAAATGTGATTTATTGCAATTTGTTATAAAAGAAAATAACTGTTTTTTCACTAATTAAAATTTAGAGGCCCTAAACAATATAATTTTGAACTTGATAATTTTGATTTTGAGCTTTATTTATTTTGATCAAGTTAAGTCAGTTAAAAGTTTTTTTTTAAACTAGTTTCAATTATTTTTTAATAAAAAGTTTAATTTTAATTAAAGCTTAATTTAAAATAACTTAAAATAACTATTTCAAAGCTAATAATCATAAAATATCGGCCTAAAAGTATCAAAGGCAACTGATATTGCTTATAAAAATCTTAATCCGACTAAAATTTTAATCTTTCTTAAGAAATTCTATTTCCTTGTCATTGTCCAACAATATAAAGTGTTTTGCCCTTGTCATAAAAAACGCCTAACATTTTATTCACATTTTAACAGCTTAAGTTTATATTGTAACGTGCACAGATTGTCTTGGTCATGCGCGCCGGACTTAATGCAAAATATACACAATGTGCTTTATCATCTCTCACTTTCATCTAAATCATATGATTTTTCATCCTTCATCAGCTGCAGTGCAACACACTCGAGACGTGCGCTTAAGTATCATAATGGATCTTCCCCAACCGTAATAATAATAATAATAATAATAATAATAATAATAATGATATGTTAAACGATGGGGGTCTCTTTTAAATAGTAACGTTAGCGTCATTTATTCGCGTTTGCTTAAGAAACTTCAACAATCCTACAGCTGTGTGTGCTTCACATGGATAGCATAAAGCTTAGCGTTACTTAATCTCCGTCCTATTGCATAATTTTTGCTTATTATAGTCGCTTATTTGAAGTTGCTGCTGCTACGGTTTTGCTGTTGCTGCTGTTTCTTTTGTATCGCATTATGTTTGAACACACACTGCGCCTAATGTTGCGTGTGTGTGTGTGTGTGTGTGTGTGGTTAAGTCACATTGAGTGCCTATTAAGCGGTATGGTCTAGTTTTTGGGTTGTTCATATTATATGGACAATTATGTTCGTAAGTCGACTCAATGTCACTTTTTTTGTTTTTTTAAAGCGCCTTCTTTTATTTTATTACGATTTTTTGCGTGAAAGAAACACAATTGAAATTAATCTTTAAAATTAATTCAATTGTATTTGTTTGTTCTTAATTTAATTTGACAATATTTTTCTGTCATCGATTGTTAATGTTAATAAATAATTAGTTAGTGCAGTGAACTGTAAAACATCTGCATTGAAATGAGCTTAAATCCACGTTGAACTGCTGTTGTACAATTAAATGTATTGTAACACGCTTAAAGTTGTAGCTGTAATTGTTGTGTAATGTATGTTCATATGTATTAAAGAATTATTGTCACATTGCTCTACATTATTGCAACGGAATAGCATAAATAATTTTAATATTTTCATAATAATGTGATGCAATTTGATTTGTGATTCAAAACTAAATAGTTTTATTGTTACAAATGCTTTTTTTTTTAAACAATTTAGGGCACAATTTTTTAATTTTAAAACACACAAGTTTCTTAAACAATTTCAAATTTGATTAATTGTACTTAATAAATAATAGTGCAACCATGTAATTTAAGTGAATTAATGCTTTTATTGGCAATAAAAACTTAATTATAAGCTCTAATCTCTAATTTAGAAAAATGTAGCTCAATGCCATTCAGTTGATTAACCGTATTTAGAGCTTTAAGTTGCAATTTTAAATATTTTTAAGTGATGTTTTTTTTTTCCGTTTCAATTACAAAAATACTTACTGCGTCAATAAAATACATATATTAACCGTTGTTAACGAAGGCCATGTGAAGTTGACTATTTTAGAAACATTCCACACCAAATTATTTTCTATCTACATTGCACTTTATGCTGCTTACGATAACAATTGTTTACGACTGTAATTGTTGCTTCGTTTTAATGCACTTTGTTGTTTCGTTTTCAATAGCATAATTTGCAGCATCATAATTGAGGTTAATGACTTTCATGTTCGCTGCAGGTGATTTATTAAATTTAATGAGTCAATAAGTCAGACGAGCATTGATCTTTTATTGCTGTTAAGTTTACTTCCATTTTAACTCTATTTTAAAGCAGTTGTTTTGAAATAAAATAAAGTGCTTCAAAATTTTTTTATTTTTTACAGCGTTATTAAATATAAATCAAATGTTAAGTGTGAACATTTATAATAAAACAAATTAAACATTACATGCTGTTAATTTTGAAAAAAAAGTGTCAATTACTGTAATTATTTTATAATCAGTTTCATAATTTACCGTTACAAAATCTTAACATACAAATTGAAAAATCCAATTAATAAAAAATTAGACCAGCACATTTATTATTTACTAAAATGTGTCTTTTTTAATTTTCAATACGAATTTATTTGGATTATTTGTTTCCCCACCGTTTTCCTCTGTTAAGTCGCGACTATAAGCCCACTATATTAAACGTGCAAGAGCTTTTATATACCCTACTTTCCAATTCGTTTTTAATCTCAGAGTGTGACTATGCCAAGGTCGTAATTTTCTTGATAATCACATAAATTTGACGGAAATTTTAATACTTAATATCGCATTTTGGCAGCATGTTTAATTAAATTATGTGTCTTAAGTGATAATAATGCAAGAAACCAGCAATACAGAAGCCAAGCACATGCGGATAATTACTTAATCCTTAATTCGTGCGAGCTAATCTAATTTTTTTTGGTATAAAGTTTACAATAAAAAGATTTAAAAAGTGTGTTTTCATCTAGTTTTATTTTAATTTAAATCAAACGTAATCAATTTTAATAACAGACACTTTAAAATAAATTATAATTAACGCAAATTCTTCCACAATTGCAGATGCCCTCAATTGAACCATTCCAAATGGATGAGCTGTCCCTCCAGCTGACTGGAGGCGCCCAAGGATATCGCATCACACTCAAAAATATGGAAGTCTTTGGCGCCAGCAACTACACCGTGCAACACATTAAACTGAGCGAAGATGGCAAACCATTTGAAGCGCGCGTCACCATGCCACGACTTACAATCCGGGCGACATACGCCAGTTCAGGGGTCCTCATTATTATTCCAGCCAGTGGCAGTGGAGATTTCGATGGCATTTTCAGTAAGTCGATAGAATTGGGCCACAACTTTTGATGGTTCACATTTGCTTCAAACAATTTAGAACAAAAAAGAAAAAAATGTATTGCTTTTTCTTAAGTTTTATGATTTTTTAAAAATTAAACCATTTCCGCAGACGGTGTCTCAGCTGATGCGCGTGGCACAATTTCCACTACGGATCGCCCAACCGGCACCCACATGCATGTGGATCGACTCGACTTGGATTTGAACATTAAAAAAGTGCAAATGCACATCTCAAAGTTGTTCAAAAACAATCGCATTCTCACGGAGGCGACCAATTTGTTCTTGAAGGAGAACGGCCTGGAGGTGCTGAAGGCAATGCAACCCCAATTGCAGAAAAAGCTGTCCAGTGAGTTCAGGAAAATCGCCAACCAACTGTTGGAGTATGTGCCCATTGAGATGTTCCTGATTGATTAAGTTGATTGATTTGTGGAATTTTATTAATGGCATTAATCTTAATTTTTAAGTTTATTTTATTTTTATAAATTACAATTTTTTTTTTCATATATAATAATAATATGCTTTCTCTATTTGCGTGAAAGTTAAATGTTAAGTGATGATTATTGTTTAAGCGAGGTAAACTTTAATGGCAATGCGCTTGAAGGTTTCTGAAAGTGCGTTTGGGCGACAGAGGTTGTGCATCAAAGACCAATTTAAATCAACCAATTTAAAAGCAATACAAATTTTATTTGTATTTTTTTTGTGTGTGCAACTACTTTAATTGCACCAATTCCCATTACAAGCACAGTTGATTTAGTGGCGATGAAGATAACAACTATCACGAAATGCTTTTTTATTGCTAGCCCAACAATTAGTGATTAGAAATAATGTTTTTTTTATATAATATATGTAGGAATACTAGAAAACGCTAGAAACAAAGATTTTAGAATTTAAACAAACAAAAACAGAAAATGGTGTTGCGTTTCATTTCACACCCTTTTTATTTGTCCATCAAAACCACAATGTTTTATTTTATGACGGGGGAAACCAAACAATAAAAGCTTTTTTAATTATTTTGCAGAATTTTTTTTAAGTGTTTGCATATTTTCAGGGGCTTTTAAATGAGCTTTTAAGCCACACAAACTTACATTTTAAATTATAGTTCGATTTACAGTTAGTGTAGCTGTACTAATTACAAATGACAATAAATAAAATGGGAACCAGTAGCAATGGAAACTACTGAATGCGTAGTTAACTGTAATGGAGCTACATTATTCCTGGGAAAAGGACTTAACTTTTTAAAAAATTGAAGATAACAAAATTAAGGTTTAACAATTAATAAAGTTTAAATTAAATAATCAAAAATACAAAATATGGAACCTTCCCAATATTTATTGAACACAACATTTAATTGTTTGCTTTACAGTTGGCCCATATTTCTGCTCTAGCGCTTATACTGTGCTCGACACTCTAGCCAATTCGAAGAATTATTATTGTGTCACTTAAATTGTTTCATTTTATTCTTTCGCATTTCTGCATTTTGTACCACAAACAGTCATCAAAGCGAAATGTTTGAAATATTGAATAGAATATTAAAATGACCATAACAACGTCACAGTGATGCCAAATGCGGGACAAGCTTTGCATATGAAAGACATCTCGTGCGTAAGTTTATTTTGCAGCGTGTTGATTGAATATGTTGGAGTTTAAGACACGCTTTCTGCAGACGAATGCTCGTATGTGCATTTAAAATGGGAATCGGTTTTTATGCCTGTCGTTGGTTTGATATTTTCATAATGTTAATTGTTACAGGATGTTGTAATTTATTGCTTGCGGGTCTTCGCATTTTTAGACGTTTTGAATTGAGTGTTTATTTGACTGTTAAAAAAAAGAAGCAGCCTTTAGGACTTTAATAAAACTTAAGGATTGTGAGTTTGCGATGTGAATTAAGCTCCCCCTTTTCTAATGTTTAGTCGCTATCATAGTTTTAACAATCACAATAGCAATTTCGAAACGCTCAATTAAAATGTGTAAACACACAAAACTACTGACATTTATTATTATCATATAACTTTAATGAAATTTAATGCTCAGTTATAAAACAAATAAGCAAACATGCGAATTGCTGCACTCCTCCTGCATGATGACTGAAATACCAATTAAACACAAAAGCAGAAACGCAATGCTTCTGCAAATAACTTCAATAACAACTTTAAGATTAAAAAAAATCTTCACATTTACTTTGTTTTAAATTTTCTCTGACAATTGACTTATTGTACGTGCGATGGTTTAAAATAAAAACGACACTCAAACATTATACGAGTATGTACACATTATGTTGAATGTGCACACTTGAATTAAAACATACAAAAAAAATTAAATAAAACACGCTCCACAACAATGTGCAGCATTTACGAATCATCCCATCAATACAAGTGAACGGAAATACATGCAGGCATCATATTCAAGCATGCATTATTGTTATAATGACACCTCAGCATTCGTTATGCTTTGATTGATTGTATAATTTTATTATGTTAACCGAAAGCAATTAAGAATTGTTTGTTTTGAATTCAATTAAACTTTATAATGTGACAATAATAAAAATAATGAATCCAATTAAGTGGAGCAACGGTTAAGTTATACAATAAGGCAGAAGGTAAGATATGGCGTAGATGGTTGGGTGGAAGTTATAATTGTGTTATTGTGGGCCACATAATTGTAAACAGATTCAGTCAAGCCTTTATTATTTTAGCTATGAGTTTTTAATTTTATATTTATGTTTTCAAATCGATTTGTTCATAGTTAAAATTAATACAGCAAAAAGGTTCGTCGCTTAAGTCTTTCTTTTATTTAAATTGAATTTTTGTTAATGGTTAAGCCAATTGACTGAATTCGTTTTTATTTTAAATCTAAATTAAGCCAATCATTAAAAAAAACTCATTCAATTTAGGCTTAACCATTAACAAAAACTCAATTTTTTAAAAAGAAAGACTTAAGCGACGAACTTTTTTAAAATTCATTTCCATAAATTAACTTTAATTTTAATTAAAAAAATATTAAATTGAGAATATAGGGAATTTTAAAAGGAATAAAATTGTTTTAACGGACGTGCACTGAAAAAAACCCAATCACTTAGTACATATTATGTTAGTTACAAGCAAAAGAAGCATAATATGATGGGGCCACTCGACGTACCATTGTTTGTGCATCATGTTCGTCATAATGTGGATACCAGAATATGAGTGGAAGCGCACACTCACCGTGTGTATGTACAGTTCAATGTCTGCCCGATACCGCGAACGCTATAAGATACAGACTTATAAAAACCGGCGCAAGACATCCACCCATGTTAATCGTGACCTAGACCTCGACAAAGAAAGTTGTTAGCTGTGTTGTGGTTGGTTTTGTGTTATTGTCTCTTTGCATTTAAATTACAGTTGGTGTGTGGTGTGTGCTTTATACGGTGTTGTTGATTTAAAAAAATTAATATTCAATCAGGAAGGAAATTTAATGCAATTTCAATTTAAAAGAATTTAAGTGAGTTATAAAATTTTTTATTTTAAGATTAAATTTTTATTTTTATTTAATTGTGATTTGATTTTGATGGGGGAAAAATGACACTCAATAGTTTTGGACGAGTAATAGATTCTTGATTATTAATTTTTAACAAACATAATGAAAACATTAAAAATTAAAAAGTAAGAAAAGATAAACATTGATACAATTTACTCGAAAATATTTAAAAAGAAAGTATGGTGGTATTTTTGCAAGAGGTGCCAATTATTAATTTCTGGAACACTTTTGATTGCTAATTTTTATGTTTCCCTACTTACATAATTTTTTTTTTCATTACTTTTTAAACAGAAAGTTGAATTTCTACAAACAAAAATCTTCAGCTACAAAAACCAATAGTGTAACTCGGTCAGTTCTGTTTGTGGATGATATTTGAAAGACACGAAACACAGAGAATTTGTAAGAACGCTGTGCTGCACGATTTTTTTGTGGAAAAACCCAACAACACACATAAATATGAAACAATCAATTTGCATCGTTTTGGCATTCGTATGCTGCGTTATTGCACAAGAACAACGTAAGTATATTGTTTCTTAATTCAACAATTTTTGGAAGATTTTTGTCTGCCAAAACGTTAGTTTTAAAAACTTCTTTTAGAAAAATAACGAAAGTCATTACTTCGCACTTAGTGAAACAATTATAAAAAAGCAATAAAATTTCTAAACGAAAACATAATATTCCAAAAGTCGAGAGGTTAAAAGAAGCGGAAAGATAAATAAATTGTAATTTCAATGAGTAACCTCACAAATTATGGATATTTACAACAATGAAGTACCTTTTTAATTAAGAAAGCGCAACCATGAGTTGAACAAAATTGCGGGAGAGAATAAATTTTACATGGTCAATTTGTTTTTTAAGTATTTTAATGTTTTGGAAGTGAAATTTGCACAAATACACTTAATTTTCTTTTTCACACGGGGAAAGACTTAAGCGACGAACTTTTATGAAATTGTAATTTAACTGCCAAATAATTGCATAAAGGCAAAAAAAAGCAATTTTAACGTTTTTTATTTGTTTAATTTAGTTAACTTAATTGTCGTTTTAATTATTTAGACAATAACTTTTAAGTTTTAAAGAAATTTAATAAAAAATTATTAAAAAATTTTAAATTTATTATTTAACAGCCTACTATTTGGATCGCTGCAGCCGTAACGATCCGGAAGTAAACGATTGTCTTCGCAACTCCATAAATCGTTTGTCAAAATATTTGCGCCAAGGTGTGCATGAATTAGAAGTGGAGGAGGTAAATATTTTCAATTAAAAAAATATTCAAAAACATTTTTAAAGAAACTAAATTTCCTTCAAAATTGTGCAGGTGGAACCAGTTCTGATCGATGAAATTAGTATCGCATTGGGAAGTGGCCCAGATGGGTACCGGGCAATGTTCAAGAACGTTGAAGCCTATGGCGTTAGCAATTCAACAGTAACAAACGTGCGGTGAGTGTACGGCCGCTTTTGCATTAATATTAATATTACCATGCAAGAATGAACAAAGACACAAAATACAAATCAGAACAACTTGAGAAAATATTCCAATAAGCATTAAAAATAACATAACTTAAAATACAGTTCCAAAATGCCTGCGCACAAGAGACGCACAACGGTAACTGTACGGACCAGAAGAAAAATAAAAATAAATTTAAAAAAAAAGCGTCTCAAGAAGCATGTATGCTTAAACATGTTATGCAAATGAGAATATTGGACGGCACTCGCACGCGGTCAATGGTCGTTTTAGTCGACGTCGTCGCTGCTGCTGTTGCGGTTATTGTTTTTATGAAACATACTTTTATGTGTGACGTATGTGATGTGTTTTAATGCGGCACCATTATTATAACTGAAGTGAACTGCCTTAAAAGTATTAATGATCGACACTATTTTAAGAAGTCGCTCTTCCTGTCGTCTCCCTCCCCACCCATTTTGCCACCACAATATTTTTAACCATTAAAATGTTTGCTTATATTCGTATAAAAATTAATACGTTGAATGCGTATAAGCGATTTGGATTGCAGTTGACACACTTTGTGTGCTGTTTTTATGAGATACGATATTAATTAATGGCGAGTTGTTTTGTCACAATTTTTGTTTTTAAAAAAAAATTGTGTTTAATATTTTTTATGCAAAACTTTGTGCGTGTGTTTAAGTTAGTTTGACTATTTTAAATGGATTAATTTTAAGTGACATAAACATAGTTTACCGCACCATTTAAATATTTTATTGAATTTAAAAAAATATCCCATTTTGAAAAAGTATTTAAAAACATTTCTATTAAACTAATAACAATAATTAAAATATTAAGCCAAAAGATAGTAGGAGTTGGGATTACTTTCAATTCATACATTAATTAGGACTTAGTTCGTACGATCTTACATTTGATTGAATTTAATTTAGTTTTTCTCAAATTTTAGATCCGACATTGAGTCGCTCCAGTTTCAGCTAACTTTTGACATTCCAAAAATCAACGTTCGTGCACAATACCACTCAACGGGTGTATTGATTTTAATTCAAGCCTCTGGCTCTGGAGACTACTGGGGCGAATACAGTGAGTTGAAACAACTTTTTTTTTCGTTGCAATTTAAATAAAACGTTAAGCAATGCAATAAAATCTTCTTCTTTTGCAAATTGCAGAGGGTGTAAAATCCAAGGTCTATTTCAAGGCTGTGCCAAAGGAAACCGTTGATGGTTACACGTACCTGGTCATCGAATCAATTAAGATGGACTTCAGTGTTAAGGAAATCCGAATGGGTGTTGAAAACATTAAAAATGCTAATTCCGTTATTCGTAAGTTGGATTGACATTAATTTTAACATTACAATTTCTTTCCGCATACATTTATAAACAAATGTGTTGTTCGCCAATTTTGCAGAAGCCGCTATGAACTTGTTCATCAACAGCAATTCCCAGGAGCTGCTGAAGGAAATGAAGCCAACACTGAAAACTAAATTGACCACGGTGATGCACAATTTCATTGATCGACTATTCCAAAAAATTCCACTGGAATTGTGGCTGGAATGAAAACACAACAATTGTATTTTATTGTTTTATTTTTTATGTGAAACTGAATTCACGACAACATCCTATAAAATATAATATGCGTAATTCGTTTTGATATGTGGATAAAATGATGAAAAGTTGACACAAAAAAAAATGGAGATTAATGTTATTTTAATTTAATGGAATTTATATATTGCTTTCAAGGTTTATTTGATTTTTTGTAGCGCACTTATGGTTGAACAAAGTAAGTAAATTATTGCATGATTGGTTATTTCTTTCAATGGGTTTGAGTCTTTGATGGAAAGCCCGTTATTTAAAGCTGTGGAACGAGCGACATCTATTGCGGAATAGAAGAACATTGAAGCGAAATCAATTTCAATTAATATACTTCACGAAAAATGAGTTTCAATTCATCATTTCTAATTTTATGGATGCTAAAAGGTGAAATGGAGTGGATTGTGTTCTTTTCTGTAAAAGTGGGGCACATAAAAAATAACGATGAAGATCCTAAATTTGAGCTATTTTGTCATTTTTATGTCAAAAAAAATTTTTTTATTTAAATAACAAAATTATTTCTTGAACTAAAACAAACGTTTAATTTATATTTTCAATTAAAAATAAAGCACATTATTTAGATTCTAATTGCAACTTGCTCAGATTATTAAGATAAAAATAAAGAAACATTTAAAAGGAATAACTGGTAGTTTATAAAAAACCATTGCGTCCGTATCACGTTTATATTAAATACAGATAAATAATATCGCTTTGCCGTCAGTCTAATCGCAAAATTATGATTATTATATTGCAGAATGAATAAATGCATGTGGGAATAAATTAGTCGTCTGGACCCTGGACATTTTATCTATAACACAGACATTAGACATACGACGTACGTGCAGAGTGCACAAGCCGCAAATATATCAGCGCAGTTTGTTTGCTCAGGCGTCCACACCAAATGCAAATCAGCATCAGCAAAGCGTCTTATTATTATTCAATTGAAACCATTGCATTGTGAAAAGTACAGTCTGTATTTGTATTTTGTATGCAGATGCGGAAAATTATTGGTCACTCATTAAATCATTTGTTGTTGCTAATTCACGATCATTACATCGTTTTGCTTAATTCATTAGTATTATTATAATATGATTATATGGAATTGTGCGATGCCACACTTTTGCCACTACAAATGAGTATTTAATTTGATTTGTCTTAATAGATTTGCATGCCGACAATTAATTGAAGAGAAATGCTGAATTAATTTCATCAATACGTGAAGCTTTCAATGCCAAGTAATTTGCAGCTGAATTGCTATATTTTTGTTAAGTCAATAAAAAAATGATTCGAAACGTAATATATCTCAATTCATATTTTAATTTAAAAGAGCGGAGAAACAACATAATCTGATTTTTGATTTTTCATGGTCATTAAATAATTTTTTTTCGAAAAGGGGTTCTACGATTTCGTTCATTTTCACAATAATTATTCCTAAAGGTGTTCTAAACAAAACTGCATTTATCTCATATCCTCCTAGGTGATCCTTCTGGCAAAAAAGGGGGTGGACAAACTCCCGTTTTCTATCTCAGACACCTTACACAATATCGAAAAAATTCTTTCACATTATTGTAGGAATAATTAAAATAAGAAAACTTGCTGAACATTTCAAGGTCATGTTTTTATAATGAAAATGTGTAATTCAAATACTGTGTGTTTTAGGGTACTATGATGTTCTAAATTATTGATAATCTCAATAAAAGTAACAATTTTCGAAAAAATCAAGGACAAAACTCGGTAATTTCAAGATCACATTTTCCATATGTTAGAAAAGCTTTATTAAAATTCAGTTAAGCAACGGTCGTGTATAAATTCACACCTCGCTCTTCCTGCGATTTTGTTTGTTTTTCACGAACCGCGATTTTTTTCGTAGTTCATTCCCGGGGTTAAAAAATACTTTTATGTTACTTCCGGACCATTTTTGAATGACCGAATACGTCAAGAAGAAACGTTTCCTAAAATTGCTCTGAAATAGAAAACTGGAGCATGCTATTAATGCACAACATTGCGAATTAATTTATGATCTCCCAATGCACAGTGAGTCAGTCATTCAGTGCAAATGGCCGCAACCATCAATTACCACTAATTGATTGACATTATATGCTACAGAACACATCCTAATTAATTTAACTTGCACCATAAAATTAAGATGCAGTTATAATTATTACTTCTATGCTCGATAATTATTGTTACACTGATTGATTGCGTACTTTTTGCAAGCAATGTCAAAATACACAAATTGTTCCATAGTTGCTTATACTCGCAATGAGATGAAGAACATTTTCCAGACAAAAATAAAATGCTGACGAGTGTACTTCTAATACTTTTGCACAAACTGCAGTGTGATTTGTTTTGTTTCTTCTCTTCTTTTTTTGACGGCGGATGGCGACGCGACGCTTAATGAGACGATGAAATAGCCTCATGTGTTTATGTATGATTAGTGATTAGGGATTACAATGCGGATATGAATTTACAGAGTGATCAAAAAGTCGTTCGACGTAGGGGAAATATATTATAAAATAATTTTGAATATTTATTACAATTTTTCTTTATATTGGTTTAAGTCCCTGCTAAACAAGATTTAAATACTCAATAGTTTCAAGGTCAATGAGCGAAAATGTATTTTCAAAAAAGGCAAAAAATTCATATCTCAGAAACCTTAAATATTTTTTTTTGTTTCATTAATTATGCGAGAATCGAATTTTCAATGTCCAAATCAATTACATTTCAAGGTCAATGTGCATTGCGGCAATTTGTTACAACTGATTAGGCTGTTTTTTTTATTACAGTACATGTCATTGTGTGAAGATCGCGATCTCGACAAATATGACAATTTATCCCGGCTGGCTTGCGACTCATCAAATGCTAATTGTCAAATGATTGTGCGGTTTTTGCTTTCTGGAGACGATTGTGCTATTATATCGCTGCCTCATTGCTTACTATTAATCATGATTATTGTTTTGTTATTATAATTTGTACCACACCATACCCCTCCACCATATTTGCGTGAAGAAACAAATAATATAGTTCCTAATGCTTTTATAGTTCCGCGCAAATAATTGTCTTACAAAAATGTGCGACATAATTTAAATATTATGCACACGACCGCCGATTGCTGCACTTCCTCACTATGATATTTCTCTGTGGTACGCTATCGATATCAAAATAGTCCGAACAATAATAAACCGAATTGACCGCGTATTGCCAGCCATAAATTGTATTTTTACTCTGACAACTCTACTATCTATTAACACAAATAATAACTTTAGACTTTAATCATATTATGCGTGTAGAATAAAAAAAAAGAGTTAAGCAAGCAGGCAACAATCGCGCAGCCACTAGCTGCGTCCTTGGTGCACTATAAATGTAATGAGTGCACATCTCATTGGATTAGTCGAACGCTAGCTGTCCTGTTGTGTGCAATCACGATTGCGGCTAATTGCACATTTTGTAAAACATTCGCGCGGTTTAGCGCAAGTCAAGTTTGCATTTGTTGAAAAAAAATTAAAAAAGGGCGAATCAATTGATGTGTGAAAGCCGCTGTTTTGTGTTGCAATTAAATTAAGGTGATGATCTCGGTGTGATTGAAAACAAAAAAATTTGTGTGACTCAACTTGGAAGGATATAAACATTTTTTTTTTTAATTGGAAATAGAAAAGAATTTAAACATCAATTAAGCAGTGCTGTTGTTTTATTTAAGGGGGTCCTAGTGTTTGGCATACAATTCGATTACATGGAACAAGGATTGGCATCATTATGTCAAATTAATTGTATAAATGTGTTGACTTAAGGACCCCCCCACCCCAGTAAAAATAATCATTTCTGAGGTCATAAAAAACAAAAGTGAATAAAATGTTGGCATTAATTAACTAATTTAAATTGGGATTACAGAATTGTTTAAGATGTTTTAAGACCTCACAATATAATTGCTTGAGGTCAAATTTATAAGTGAATTTAATGTTGCCCCAATTTTTTTTTGTAGTTGTTGTTGTATAAATTAAGACCGCAAACTGAAAAGGAATTAGGATTAAAGACCCCAAACGATTAGGGAAATCAGAATTATTGTTTGTTAAAGATCATTCGAAATGGTGAGATTAATCCTTTTTCTTTCTAGTGGCCCTTTTTAAAATTAGGAACCTTAGCCTAAGAGGACCACAAAGTAAAATACACTTCAGTAATGATTCTAGGGTCACAATTTATGAAAATAAGTCACTAAGTGAGTTTAATTTTGAAATGTGTGTGCCAATTTAAATTAAAACTTACTCAGTAGCACATTTTTATAAATTAGGACCCTAGAATAAAATGTTAATAACAAAAGAGATTGAGTAAAAACTATTTGTAATAATTAATGATCATTACCATGTCACGTTTAATCTACAAGTGGCCTTGTCAGTGTCAGTTTGCAAGTGCAATGATTGCAATTTCCGCAACAAATTGTTGACCGTGAAGCAACATATTATAACTGCATTGCACATAATTGTTACGTAAACATTGAATGCATTTCTTACAATTTTCAGATGGACACCCTTTTTGTGATTATAAGTGCAATTTGTTGCTCCTTTCCAGCAATTGTGTTGGCTGCAACTGCCGATGAGCCTAACGTCTTGCGTAAGTTGTACTCATCCAATAAAAACATTGCCGCTTTGTGCATAAAGTAACAATATTTTCCTGGACAATTAATGCAAATGCTATATAGTTTATCAATTAGATGCATTACATTTGATGCAAATAAATTGCCGACATTAACACAGCTTTGTACACACATTAAGCATTTAATTATAAATATAATGCATGCAATTGCAGCTGCATTCAACTAAATTATTCAATTAATTCTGTAACACACCGCGTAAATTATTCAGACGTCAATTGTTCATGAAACTGTAATTTTATGTTAATGCACTTTAATGCATTTATACAAATGGAATTGGAAATTAGCATTCTTTGAATTTCATTTTTCTAAATGCACCCCAAAAAAAAGAAAAAAGACAACACTAAAAGCTCGTTGTTCTTGCACAAAACTTTGCAGCGGAGTTTCTTCACGTGTGCCATCGCAGTGATGCAGATTTGCCCACATGCCTGAAGAAAAGCATTGAATTTACAAGGCCGTACCTGGCCAGAGGTATCCCCGAGCTGGACATACCCAGCATTGAGCCAATGGAGATTGGCGACCTCATTGTGTCCGAGGCGGGCACCAATGGCATTCGCATTGTGGCCCGAGACATTCGCGGTTTCGGACCGTCCAGTTTTGAGATTCGTAAATTTGAGTAAGTGCACTGTTTGACATTAATAATTGCAAAGGCATTGACAATAATTGACGAGCGGCTAATTTGACAGTGTCCTTGAACCGGGTAAGGCCTACGCATTCGAGTTGCTTTTCCCCAAATTAAATGTGGACGGCAAGTACAGCATTGATGGGCAATTGCTGCTGTTGACGCTTAAGGGATCTGGACCATTTTATGGGAATTTCTGTAAGATTTGAAAAAACGAGGATTTCGTTTTTGTACTTTTTATTTGTCGACAAACAAATCACTTTTTTTTTTTGTGCTTAAAATAAATTGCAGCAAATGTCGTTGGGACCACAAAACTTAACTTCGAATTGATGCCGGATAATCATCTCAAATTGAATAAGGTGGACATTAAAATCAAGGTCGGACGTGGCAGCATTAAATTACAGAATTTATTCAATGGCGACAAGGCGTTGGGTCAGTTTTTTTCCCACCTAATCCTAACTGAAAGCAACGTTTCTTAAAAATTGAATTCAAAAATATTTTGTTGATCAAATTTTCAGGTGATGCAATCAATGACACAATTAATTCAAATTTTGATGTATTCAGTCGAGAAATAATACCGCTAATTGAGAAAGCTTTGGCAAGGCTTTTTAAGAAGATCGGTAATAAGGTCGTTCAACAGTACACATTTGATCAGCTGTTTCCGGAATAACAACGATGGCTTGGCTCCGCATTAACAACCAAAGCTTAAAGCTCCGATAAAATTGTTTATTTTTAAAAATTTGTTACACATTAGTCTTTGTTATACAGCTTATAACTTGGTCAGTTTCTTTTAATTGAAATTAATTTTTTTTTTCGTAGGTGTTATTGGGCAATGTCCTTACATTTTTTTCTACTCACAATAAAAATTAATTTGTCTACAAATTTGTTGGCCGGCTTAACTCTACATCATTTGACAGCTCTAGTTTCAGCAAAAATTCGCAATTTCCTTTCTTTTCTGTTATACAACCTCAAGAAAAAAATTCACTTCAATAATTATTTTCTAGATAAGGTTTTGACCATACGAAATTCATTTTCAAAAGAAACAGTTAGTAAATTTATGGTTGCTGAGACAAAAATATAGTAAAGCCTTGAATTTTCAGATTTTATTTTGTTCCTTTGTTTTATTTCAAACAAGATATCAGCATTTTCAGCAATTTGCAAGAAATCGACCGGTACGTACAAAGTTTTTAGCATAATATAAAGTACAGCAGCTATTTAATTAGATACGTCTGCGACAATAGCGGAAATCATTGAAAATTCAGACAACAGACACGGCATTGCGAAATCTAGACACATAATAACTAAGTAATAATGTTTATTCGAGCATGCAAATGCGTGATGACTTTATGATGTGAATTAAATTGAATATTGAGTAATACAAATAATATTAATGCACTCCCAGCATGACGCATGTGTTACGTTAAGTGTACCTTCCCCACTTTTTAATGAATTAACTGTTCCTGTAAATGTAATTATACAATAATATTTTCTTAAAAATTTGATCCGTGAACTTGATTTGACAAATATTAAAGAGAGAGAAGAGCACCTATTGGTACTAAACTTCCTTAATAGGGAAACAAAAATAGTTCAATACGACAATAAATAATAATAGTATCATCATGATATTTTAAGTAATTTCTTTTTCATAAAACTATAGTGACTCAAACTTAAATATTGTATATGTTATAAAATAAATCAATTATGGCAAACTTTCTAATAAATTAATTTAAAAATTGTAATCGTTTGATTTTTTTTAAGGCGCTCGGATAAAATCATCAATGAGAATTTTTGTTTTGTTTTGTTTATACGTTCAGCAGCTAAGAATATATTCATAGATTTTAATACATTCTCAATTTCATATTAGTTTGGCATGTTTATTGCCCGAAAACTCCCACTTGAGATTAATTAATATTTTTGCCTTTAGTTTTTTATTAATCCTTGATTAATAACCTTCATTTTGTGCTAATTTTTTTTTTTGCAAAATCGCTTAAAATGCGCTTTCTACGCGGTTTTTGAAGAAAGTACTCAAATTACTCTCGAAATTAATAAAAAAGTTTATTTCACCTCCCGGAATTGAGTACTTTTGCAAATATCCTACCAGGCTACCAGGAATCCATGAGAAATTGAGTGGATTGTTTTAATTTATTTGTGGAGCTCAGATCAGAGTATTTAAGGGAATTTTTAAATTTATGGTAAGTTCAGCAGCCTAGAAAATATTCGATTTTTAATACATTACTCATTTTCATATTAATTTTCGCATGTTTATTAACCGAAAACTCCCACTTGAGATGAATTAATATTTTTGCCTTTATTTTTGTGTTAATCCTTGATTAATAACCTTCATTTTAAGTTCAATTTTTTTGCAATATCTCTCAAAATGCGCTTTCTACGCTGTTTTTAAAGAAAGAACTCAAATTGTTCTAGAAATCACCAACAAATTTATTTTCCCCTCCCGAAATTGGAAATAATTGAGCAATTTTGCAAATATTCTACCAGGCTACCAGAAATCTGCAGAATCTAGAAGGACAACCACTCATTTTCAATTAGTGAAATTTTGAATAGAATTGTTTGAGTGGTTATTTATTGATCGGTTTTAATTGAGTTTTCTGGTAACCTGGTAATTTCACTTAAAACCATTAGGGAAATAAATAAATGTAATAAAAATAGAAAATGTGTAATGTGAAATAAAAGAAAATATATTTGTCCTATCTAAACTAAAAATACAATACTTACATAAAAAACCAGCCTTCTATGGTGGAATTAAAAAAACTAAATGGACATTTAAAAAAGAAACGTAATACAACCACACTATGTAACTTATGTAAATTATAATGAAACAAATCTAACCAAATTAGTTTTCTGTAATGTTTGTATATTTGTAAATATTTATCGATGTTATACCGACTATTGATAAATTTAGTATAGTCTCTTTATAAGTTAATTCTTATGTAATAAATGAATTTCCATCCCTGGAATGTGTAAAATGAAAGCAATGAGAGTTTTTTTTTTTTTTTAGTTTTAGTTCTCCATTTGTTTTTCAGAATTTTATTGCAGACATTTTAAATTTTCTTTGAAGTTATTTTTTAGGTTTTGAGAGTAAATGGTTTTTTTCAGACCGGAGCATTATGTGGAATTTTAAAATATATGGTAAGTTCAGCAGCCAAGAAAATACTGAGTTATAAATACAGGGTTAACGTTCCATAAAATATAAAAGTTTGTTGTCCGAAAACAATCAATTTCTATAAAATAAAATTTTTACCGTTATTTTTTCCTTAATCCCTAATTGATAAGCTTCATTTTCTGTTCAAACATTTTTGCAATATCTCTTAAAATGCGCTTTCTACGCGGTTTTTAAAGAAAAGTACTCAAAATTATCAAAAAGTGACTTCCCCTCATGAAATTTTTGCGAATAATTGAGCAATTTTTCAAATATTCTACCAGGCTACCAGGAATCAGCAGAATCTAGCAGGACAACCCACTCAATTTCAATGAGTGAAATTTTGAGTTAAACTTTTTGAGTGGTTATTTATTGAGTTTTCTGCTAGCCTGGTAGTTTCACTCAAAAACTATGGGGGAAATTTCTCCTTCTTTAATTTAAATACGGGGAAATTCCCCTCCAAAATTTCCCCTTATTTTAGGAAAATAAAACGTAAAAAAGAGGGGAAATTTCCCCGCCTTTTCCCCTCATTTCCCCTTAATTTCCCCTTCACATTTCCTCTCTTTTCCCCTTAATTTCCCCTCATTTTCCCTCTTTTCCCCTTCATTTCCCCTCCTTTCCCCCTTATATTTCCCCTCATTTCCCCTTCACATTTCCCCTCTTTTCCCCTTTCTTGGCTGCTGAACTTACCATATAAATATTTTAAAATTCCACTTAATGCTCCGGTCTGAAAAAAAACCATTTACTCTCAAAACCTAAAAAATAACTTCAAAGAAAATTTAAAATGTCTGCAATAAAATTCTGAAAAACAAATGGAGATCTGAAACTAAAAAAAAAAAAAAACTCTCATTGCTTTCATTTTACACATTCCAGGGATGGAAATTCATTTATTACATAATAATTAACTTATAAAGAGACCAATAGTCGGTATAACATCGATTAATATTTACAAATATACAAACATTACAGAAAATTAATTTGGTTAGATTTGTTTCATTATAATTTACATAAGTTACATAGTGTGGTTGTATTACGTTTCTTTTTTAAATGTCCATTTAGTTTTTTTAATTCCACCATAGAAGGCTGGTTTTTTATGTAAGTATTGTGTTTTTAGTTTAGATAGGACAAATATATTTTCTTTTATTTCACATTACACATTTTCTATTTTTATTACATTTATTTATTTCCCTAATGGTTTTAAGTGAAATTACCAGGTTACCAGAAAACTCAATAAAAACCGCTCAATAAATAACCACTCAAACAATTCTATTCAAAATTTCACTAATTGAAAAAGAGTGGTTGTCCTTCTAGATTCTGCGGATTTCTGGTAGCCTGGTAGAATACATATTTGCAAAATTGCTCAATTATTTCGAATTTCGGGAGGCAAATATACTTTTTTGGTGATTTCTAGAACAATTTGAGTACTTTCTTTAAAAGCCTCGTAGAAAGCGCATTTTAAGAGATATTTCAAAAAAATTTAACTTAAAATGAAGGCTATTAATCAAGGATTAGGAATAAAATAACCGTACTAATATTAATTCATCTTAAGTGAGAGTTTGTGGGCAATAAACATGCAAAATAATATGAAAATGAGAATGTATTAAAAATAATTATTTTCTTGACTGCTGAACTTACCATCAAAAAAAAAACAAACCATTACAATTTTTTAATTAATTTATTAGAAAGTTTGCTTAATTGAATTATTGTATAAAATATAAAATAATTAGACAAAAGCACCCAAAATTTTAGGTCGACATTGGTACAGACCATATATTAAAGCTTGAATTACTATTTACATAATTTTTAAAGATTTACTGGTGCTGCAGAGTTGAAAGCTCGTAAATAAATTTGTTTTGTCTTTAATGAAATAAATGTTGATTAGGTACATGCTATGACGTTTCTGTCTTCTATCACTACAGTTTTATGAAAAATAAATTATTTTAAATGTCTTGCAAATATTATTGCACAAACTATATAATGAATTCACAAAATTTAAACAACTGTAATCATAATTTAAACAATTTTTATGTTAGTTAGAAGTTTTCCACACTACCTGAGAGGTACTTCTTGTAAGTGCGTTTCCAATTATTTTACATGGCCGGATCCCCAGGAGGCCTATGACGCCATGGCAGCATTTAAACATTTTAAAAGTATCTGCTCACTGCATAGTGATGACAACGAACAATGTTCGAAAGAAGTGTTGTACATTTCGTCTTCGAATTATGGACAAAACATAGATTTTGAGCTGACACAGTTAAGTAGTAACAAAGATAATTGCACAATAACATATTTTGTTGTAAAAGCGACACCTATCGGTTGACCTCAACGCTAAAATTGAACTTGACAATGGAGATGCTGAGGACATTAAACAGGGAAACACGGATTCATCAGAAATGATGAACGACTACTGCAATTGTGAAAAACATTTAACCTGATCATCGGCAAAACTTGAAATTTCGTTAGAAACAATCGCAAGAATTTACCGATTGATCAATAATAAAAAAATAAATCCATTTAAGCAGGGATGCCATTCCTCCAAAATTATTAATTTGTTTCAGAAAACAATGATCAGAAATGATGGATTTGGAAGTAGATTGCATGCTTAAGGTTAAACTTATTTTTTTGAATTTCACAAATTTTTAATTAACCTTTGCTTTTTAGTGGAGCAATTGACAAAGTGCGTGAAAGAGATGAGCGAAGAAATACGCGATGGTAAAAATTTTATTTTTTGAATCTCCTTTGTCAACGCAAAATTAGATCAACTGATTATGGGAACGGCTCATACGGCGACACCAACTCCATTTCCACTTCCAACTTTTACTTCGGCTCATCAATTTCCAATGACAACTGTAATGGAAGTTGTTAAGTTGAAGAACAAGCTCTTGGACGCGAAGTTTAAAAACAATTTAGCAAGCACATTATGGGTATTAAACAATGTCTTGTATAAAGTCCTCAGTCGGGCGCTGGTAATACATAATACAACATGAACCAAATTCAATTCAAAACAACCCCGAAGCTTGTTGAAGAGGATGGAGTTAAAGTGGGCAGAATTTTCGCCCACATACTTGTTTTATCAGTGGCCAGTGAATACTTTCGCTGCTTGTTTAAACCAAATAAAGAAGAATTCAAATTTGTAGTTCCCCTCAAAGATGTGCCCGGCAAAGTACTTTTGAAAATTGTTGATTTTATCTACACTGGTACGTTGAAATGATTTCGTTCTTGTTATTGCTGTTTTTTATTAACTCTTGACAATTTTTTAGGAGAAATTAAGCTTACAGAGGGGAATGTCGAGGAATTTCTTAAGTGGTCAAATGTTTACCGATTACAGAACCTGGCTTTAGTTTGCGAAAAGTTCCTAATTTTAAACATAAACTCGACCAATTTAATGAAATACAAAAAACTAGCCTCAATCTACGACTGTGAGCTTTTGAAAGAAAAATTTTTTGACGAGAACTTTATGGATTATCATCAAACGGAAATGATTCAATTGACTAGCGTTGACGATTTGAAGCAAATTCTATCACGAGACTCTCTGCATTGTGACTCTGAAGAAAACATTTTTAATGCAGTAGCTCATTGGTTGAAGTTCAATCCCAGCGAAAGGGAACAACAACTCATGGAATTGGTTCGATGCATCAGATTCCCATTGCTTTCTTCAAGTGTAAGTTCCTCCCATCTTATTTTATGATAAATTTGCTTTTATAAACATTCCGTTTAATTTTCAGTTCATTCTTAAACGCGTGGACGATTTTAAAGGTTGTGGTGAGGCAGTACTGCACTGCATGAAGGCAATGCATTGGCATAGTTTGAGTGCGGAGGAGAAAGTATTGAGGGAGTTTCGTACCACCCCAAGACGCTTCTTTACACCTACTGCTTTTCAACCTTAAATCTATTATAAAAATGGGGTTTTCACTTATGATGATGTCAGTAATTCTTGGAAAAAAGTTTACAGCACGAAAATTTCAAATATCTCAATTTATTCAAGAGATGGCAACAAAATTCTTTTCAAAAAACAAAATCGGGTACGGTTTTTCCAAATTACTTTTTAATTAATCAAATTCAATCAAGTTTATGCAGTTCTGGTTTAAACTTATTAATGTTAAACAGATAAACTAACAAAATCTTTTCTCTTTTCATTTCAGGACTTGGAGTACTTCCTAATAGATTTTACGGATCCGTCACAAACCGAAAAAGTCATTGCTAGTCCTATTTAAAATGGCAATAAAATAAATCTTCATTGTCAAGAACGAAATATACTTGATTGGCGGAGTGTGCAATGAAGACGAAACAAACAGAGTATCCGTTTTTAACCTCACCACAAATGAATTGAAAGAAATCGTTCCTATGAAAGTGGCACGCGTTTCACCAGAGCAATTTTGTTTAATAATTGCATTTACGTCGTGGCAGGACATAATGGATCAAGCGACTTGTGCGATGTTGAGAAGTTTGACATCAACACCGGCGAGTGGTCGACGATGGCTCCTCTTTTACACGCGAGAAGACTATCACAGTGCCTAATTTACAATGAAATGCTGTACGTTTTTGGATTTTTTACCAAGGTTGTAGAGCGCTACGATTTCTTAAAAAATGAATGGAGCGTCGTGGTAAATATTTTTTCATTGACATTTTTGTTGCACAGAATTAATTAAATTCTTTATTTCAGCTTTCGGAATTGCCTTCTTATATTATTGATAATGCAGTTGTCATTAAAGACAAGTTTTTCGTTACTTCATACAATAAATCATATCGATATGATAAAAATACGAATAATTGGACTCAACTAGCCGACATACCCGAATCTTGATTAAAAATGAGAAAAGTTTGAACCTTTTTCAAAACTCATTTTAATTGCATTTTTTAAAAAAATTTCGCCTTTATTCATAATTTAAGTTTAATTGTAATTTACTGTCAATAAGTTATTACAAATATTTCTATATGCCCTTGGGGTCGTATATAAATTAAAAACGTAAACCTCAAATCAAGGTCAAAACTAATAAATTTCAAGGTCACATTTTCCATATCTCAGAAAAACTTTATTAAAATGGCTTTAAGCAACAGTCGTATATAAATTCACACTTCGCTCTCCCTGCGATGCAGTTTTTTAATTTGTTATTACCAACTGGGGAATGTGGATGGATCCGCAACAGTAACTTTGGGGGTGTACATTTTGTAAAAACATTACCAGTTTTGTTTTAAAATTACATTAAGTAACAGTTGAAAAGTTTCAACTTAATAAACTACAATGAAAAATTGCGCATTCAATTTAAAGTTAAACTGTATTTTTTTTGAGTTAGGTTTTTTAAAAATATGTTAATTTTTTTTTCTGTTTTTAATTTTTCTTTCTTTTTTTAAACTTTTTTCTTGCCTTTTTTTTTTTGTACGAAATTCATTACGCTGGTTTAGGTGTTCTTTGGCGACGACGTTTTAAAAATGTGGCTATCTGACTACGACATTATTTTCATGAATAGTTGATCCTGGACGCTGATGTTGTACCTCCAGGTTACAAGGAGATGCAAAGAATTGATGTCTTCAATGTCGATATGAACGGCTGAAGTTTGAAAGTCCCTCAATGTTTAAATTGTTTCAGTCACCATGTCTCAATTTGCGTGTGTTTGAAGACGAGCTGCAATTAGGTAAAATATCGGGGGACTTGCCACCATTCATCGTAATTAAAAATTTTCGTTTTATATATTTTCGTAGAGGCGAATTTTTTAATGTTTTCAAAAATTTTTTTTTAAACCTTATTATAATTGACTTAGTAAAATTTTTTCAAACAAATTTTTGTGAGGAAATCATTGAATAAAAACTCCCAAATTCTGCTTTAGATCCATACACACTCGTTACCGTAATAATTTATTTTAAATTGAACCTATACTTTAAAATTACTTGTCTCTTAAATCATAAATATTAGGCTGGATGAAAAGTCCCCGGTCTGACCCATAGATGGCGTTACCAGAATTTTTTCCATATGATTTTCATTTAGTACCAACCTTCAAACGATACGTGTAAAAATTTGACAGCAATCGGACAATTAGTTCGTGAGTTATAGCGATTTGAGTGAAGCTACTTTTGTTATTGTTGAAAAGATGGAAAAAAAAGAATTTCGTGTGTTAATAAAGTATTGCTTCTTGAAGGGAAAAAATACAGTTGAAGCGAAAGCATGGCTTGATGAAGAGTTTCCGGGGTCTGCACCGGGAAAATCCACCATCATTGATTGGTATGCTAAGTTTAAACGTGGTGAAATGAGCACTGAAGACGGTGAACGCAGTGGACGCCCAAAAGAGGCTGTTACCGACGAAAACATCAAAAAAATCCATAAAATAATTTTGAATGATCGTAAAATGAAGTTGAGCGAGATAGCAGACATTGTAAAGATATCAAAGGAACGTATACATCATATCATTCGCGAATATTTGGGCATGCGAAAGCTCTGTGCAAAGTGGGTGCCGCGCGAGCTCACAAGCGATCAAAAACAACAACGAGTTGATGATTCGGAGCAGTGTTTGAAGCTGTTTAAGCGCAATAAAGCCGAATTTTTCCGTCGATATGTGACAATGGATGAAACATGGCTCCATCACTATACTCCAGAGTCCAATCGGCAATCATCTGAATGGACAGCAAGCGATGAACCCAAACCGAAGCGTGGAAAAACGCAACAGTCGGCTGGAAAGGTTATGGCGTCTGTTTTTTGGGATGCGCATGGAATAATATTCATCGACTATCTCCAAAAGGGACAGACAATCAACAGCGACTATTACATTGCTCTATTGGAGCGGTTGAAAGCCGAAATCGCAAAGAAACGGCCGCATTTGAAGAAGAAAAAAGTGCTGTTCCACCAAGACAATGCACCGTGTCACAAGTCTGGAAAAACGATGGCTAAAATTTATGAATTGGGCTACGAATTGCTTCCTCATCCACCGTATTCTCCAGATCTGGCCCCCAGCGACTATTTCCTGTTTGCGGACCTTAAAAGAATGCTCGCTGGCAAGAAATTTAAGACCGATGATGAAGTGATTGCTGAAACTGAGGCCTATTTTGAGGATAAACCGAAAGAGTACTACAGAAGTGGCATCGAAAAGTTGGAAAATCGCTATAATCGCTGTATCGCCTTCGAAGGCAACTATGTTGAATAATAAAATTGAATTTTGCAAAAAAATGTTTTTTACCATGGTAGACCGGGGACTTTTCATCCGGCCTGTTAATCCTACACGGACACAAATTCCGTTTCCGAGATTCTGCAGAGAACTTTTCTACAATTTAACGCCAATTCTAATAAATTGTTTTCAACTCAATTTCACGAAATGCAGATCATAATTACCGGAATTGATTTGCTCTGTGACTGTGAAGGCTTATTTTATACGCAATTTTAAAGGACTACAAAGAGCTGTAGAAGAATAAAAAGCGTGTGAAAACCAACCAAGCTTTAGGCGGAATTACAGCGTTTGCAAGTTGCTAGTGGTTCGTTCTTATTATTGTCGACTACGAAGGGGGAAAAAAAAGTGAAGATTTCATCAAAGTTCGAGAATCTTTTGGTAAGAACTTGAACCACTTTTTTAATATATTTACAAATATTTTTAAGATGTTTTCATTTGAAATCTCAACACAAAACATGAGGTACAGGAATGCGAAACTCTGGACACTTTGGGCCACGGCAAAAGGAAGCGACGTGGACTGGTTAGTGTTGCAATTAGCGCACAGCAATGTTTCACTCAGAATGTCCCAAAATGTCAGTGTTGCAAATTCAAAAAAGCAGTGCTTGAGAAACAACAACAACAACATCGAACAAAAAACAGCCGAAGGCCCCAACCATCTCCGTTATGATTTCGTAAAAATGCTTCCTCAATCAGAGTAAGTCTCTGATACAATTGGTAATTTCTGAAATTGGAATCTATAACTAAGATCTAAACCATGGTTAATTAAAATGTAGTTTGGAAGCCTTCCCGACAATCCATTAAGCATCCCCAATGCCACAGAACTTGCCCAAGCCATTGAAATACTTGAACACTCAAAGATAATCGAAACGAATAAACACAAGGTCGCCTGAGAAGGAAAATGCTCCGCGGGGACCAGGCCCGAACAGGCCGCCGGAAACGGCGCAAGTCACAATCAGTGTGTAGTTATATGAGTATTCATTTCATAATTGTAATTAGATAATTAATAAATTTTTCTTTTCGATACCTTTTAATTGGTATCATTTTTATTCAATTTAGAATTGTAAAATCACCCCGAAAATTTAAATACGTTTTGTAAACTAAAGCTAAGTACAATTTTATTCTAAAATCACTCTTATTTTAGGGCGGAAGTGTTGTTGTCAGCGTATGCTTCAACACATTTGCTCTTTTTTGGCCGTCAGTTATTGTCACAGACGGAAGTGTTTTTTAAGCTCACTTTTCACATTTAGTAATATTTAATAAGTTTAAATTTTTTCTTTCTTTAAAAAAAAATGTCTTTCTCTGACGTGTGTGGAATTTGTGATAGTGCACTTGCCCTTCCCATTGTGGAGTGTGGGTTCTTCTGCAGTCAGCGGTTTCACGCTGAGTGTGCAGGTATTTCCAATACCGTTGCCAATGCAGCGTTGAAGAACGCCAGTTTAAGGTACTGCTGCCCCAGCTGCTTAAAGATGTCTTTACGGGTTTAAAGGAGTTCTCATCTGCCTTGATTGGAATATCCGATGCAATAAAGAAGGTATCAAACGAAGTGACTGACCTTAAAAATCAATTCACAATTTTAAAAAATACTGCTGTGAAAACAAAGGAAGCGTCCAGTACAATAACGGTCTCTGAGCAGCTGGCCCAAAAGCCGATTGCTGCACAGATTGAAAAAAAAAAGGAAACACAAAAGGCAATGTGAATAGTAATGTTGCTCGTGTTGTTGACACTGTGAGCGTGTCAGTAGCACCGTCAGTACAGGAAAAACAAAGTGGCAGCGGCGCCGAATCAAGGTTGATCCAGGGTTTCTCGCCGTAAGGAACGGCGTCCAACTTTTGTTGGAAAAAGTTCTGGTTCAACTATTGTAGCTGTAGAAGCTGTCAAGTAGTTTCACGTGGGTCGTGCTGCCACAACCACCACAGCTGAGGAGATTAAGCAGTGTATTGCGGCACTCCAAGGAATATCAGCTGATAAAGTCGAATGTCGTAGACTTCTGAAGGATGATGTCGACTTGAGCAGGCTGAGGTCCATCTCATTCAGAGTTGGTATACCGTCAAAGAGCTGTAACCTTCAGGCCTGATGGTCTGTCTGCAAGAGACTTTGTTTTTTACAACAGTCATCCAGAAAACTTGTTGAATGTACGACGGTAGGTTACACTGACTTCAGCAAGGCTTTCGACAAAGTTGATCATGTGCTTATTCTGAGGAAACTTGAAGGTTTGAGCATTAACAAAATCATCCTTAAATAAATAAGTTCATATTTGTTAAGACGTAAGCTATTTGTGTTCATTGATGGAGTATCTTCAAGAGACTTTACTTCTACCTCTGGCGTTCCTCAGGGTAGCCATCTGGGTCCGTTGCTTTTTTTCATTATTCGTGAATGATGCAGTACGTGTTTTCAGTTTTTGTCGTCCGTATATTTATGCCGATGATATGAAGCTCCTGGCATGTGTCAAGTCCTTACATGATTGTGTTGCTTTTCAAAGTGATTTGAATAAATTAGTTCAGTGGAGTCATGATAATGCTTTACATCTCTTTTAACAAGTGTAAAGTTATGACTTACTGCAAAATTAAGAATCCAGTATGACTACATACTTGGAGACTAATCACTAGTGTTAACACAATTCTTGATCTCGGTGTCCTTTTTTCCCCTGATTTATGTTTTTCCAGACTGTTGTGGCTAAAGGCAGATCAATGATGGGCTTTGTCATAAGGCAATCGAAGGATTTTCATGATCCTTTGACTTTCAAGGCACTGTATTGTGCACTTGTCAGGTCACAACTTGAGTATGCATCTGTGGTTTGGGGACCCAGTACTCTTGGTGACATAAAGAGAATTGAGATGATCCAGAGGAAATTCCTAAGGTTCATGAAAGACTGTTCCCTGGTAGCATAGTTCCACGGGTACACACTTTCGCACATTAAAGAAATGGCTCGACGGTAAGAGATTTGGGACGATACTGAGGTCATCGAGGAAACTCACGAATATTTTTCAGGTTACATGAAAAAACATATTAATTAGAGGAAATAACGCTTTTTTGACGATAAAAAAACATGTCATTCAAAAGGAAGCGACGAGGATTGGTTAGTGTTGCAATTACCACAAAGCACTGTTTTAACAGCGATGAGGATTACTGAACATCGCAATTTGTAGGCAACGTTTGCAAGTTCCTATTATTAAGGATAACGATTACGAAATTCACATCAATCTTTCAGACTACATTAGTGAGTAAGTGAAACGGGGCAGATTTAAAAAAAGGACTTTCTTTCTCACCCACAATAAAACCGCACAATTTTCCAAAAAGAACAAATTCCATTAGAAAAACTAGAAAAATTAAGACGATTCCATAAAAACTTGTTTAACATAGCGGTTTTGCTCAAAAATGGTTATTGTTAAGAAAAAAAGAGAAAAAATCAAGATATTCAAAGACACGAAAGTCGAAAAAATGAAAAAAAAACACTTCACCTGCTGCAGCCGGTAAAGATGACACTGCTGAGGCTGCCTACTGGCAAATGCAATGATTACCATGATGATTTTAATGAAAGTTGATGAGTAAGAGAACAAGCTATTAGACGCAGAGTTTCAGAGAAATTTAGTAAACACTTAGCACATTTATTATATATAGATTACAAGCAAATCCACCAAAGCTGGCATTTGCAAAATATATTAAAATGATTCAATTTTTTAACGAGATTATCAGACTTGCTAACAAAAAACACACGCATATTTCTCAGGTTACATAAAAAAACATATTTTTTAGAGGGAATAAAAAAATTGGAGCAACGCTCGAAAAAACGGATCGATTTAAAAGGATCAAATATGTTTTCCGGAAAAATTAAATTTCATTCAAAATCTCACAATTTCAATTAATGTATTAATTTAAACTTAATCACACGAACTGAGTACGCACTTATTTTTTAACATGTTACCACTTTGAAGTCCGACAATAAAATTAACTAATCAGTAGCAACTTTCAAGCGCTGTACCGCCTAACGCTAGCTTTTTATGTTATATACGTTGTGCATTGTTCATGAGGCCAGCATGAACGGTTATTAGCAATTATTTTAATTCGATCGTATTAAAATATGTAGAACAATAGTTGTGACGAGTACAGTTTGCACAAAAGTTCTATAGAATGGCTTGCCGTTTACATAACAGTGCTGATGGTGCACAAAGCACACTACGGTAAATTATTGGCCAGATTTTGTAATTTAACAACACAATTTGGGAGCTGATTTTGTCTTGTTAATTTGAAATGAATTTAGTATTATAAGGATTTTTGCTTTTTGCAAATATTTTAATAAAGAAAATAATTAAAATGCAATTTAAAAGTTGGGGTGTAGAACAATGTTAATCAATTTAGAATTACTATACAATACTAAGCAACAATAGCCGCGTTCTACTGAGAGAACAACAAAATAAACCTTGCTTTTTACGACTACTCATTGTTATATATTGGTTCGGTTTATTTAATAACATGCGCCTGCGTAAACCTGAAAATATGCTTCATTGCACTGCCATGTTATGCAAAACACCAACTGAATTGTGTGGCCTGAGTTTATTACATTCTCATGCAGGTAGATGCGTGTGAGGAAAAAGTATTTACCATCCATCTCATCCAAAGAAATGCGCACAGAAATGAAGAAAAAGTAGCAGTGTAAAGCTTTGAAAAGAAAACACATTAAAAAGAAAATAAACGCTGCCGAGAGAAATGACGCAACACTTTCACTGGGCGATGCTAAACAGTGTTTGTATTTTAATAAAACACGTCTCACGGAGGACGTACGTAATGTGTGTGTGAACAAGCGTGTGCCGCGATGATTGAAAAGTGCCGGTTCAATCAGCTTGCACGAATTGCTGTAATATGTAAGGAAAGGATGACGTCTTAAAGCATCTCTTTGTGTTTGCTTTTTTTTGTTTTGAAGACAAATTTTTGATAGGGTCAATTACAATACTTGGAAATACTTTTTGTCGTCAATATTTATTCAATAAAAAGTATTCCAGCCCTAATCCTTGTCACAATATAAATGTTTTCAAAACAAAAAGGAACCTTCCCTAATTGTCGCGGCTTATTTCCACTTTGCCTTCTACAAAGTATAACAAATTCATTTAATTTGTTGTACCTACGCAATTGTTTGTTTTACTTTAAACCATGAAATAGCTAAACGATTTATGCCTCTCACAATTTATTTAAATGAATTGATTTAAGTTATTTTATCTGCTCAGTAACATGGTCATCTTTTAATTTGGATTCATTTTTGAACATACGGTGATCAAGCAGTTAGTCATTGCTGCCACATCAGCCACCAATTTAATTGCTACACTGAAAGAAATCGAGCCCACATATATCAATGTATTGAAACGTCATTATACAGTGGGAAGATCAAAGTGGAAGTTAATTTACATTGGATTAACATATTTCCACATGAACAGAAAGAAATCGCTGCGTATGGCCACATTGAATTATGTGGATTTTAAGTGGTTTGATTCTCTTAGTGCACGTTCTTTTATTTCTTAAAAACAAATTGAATTGAAAGGCAACACACAAAAACCGTTTAACATTTTGAGGTCAATACTAAAAAATCAAGGCACCAACCATGCTTAAAATGCTGGTTGCTAACAAACAATATTATGCTATTTATCATTGGTCCCATTCAAGGTCCCTAATCATACTTTAAACAAAGTAATTTATAAATTTAATTGGGTTTCTAAGATTTGATGCAACAAGCGACAACCTTGTTGGAATTAATGTGAATTGATAAATGATTTAATTGAATGTACTTTATTGCTTCAATTAAATTAAGTTAAGTTTAAAAATAAATAAACCAAAAATAAAAAAAAAGTTTTTAGGGGGAGCTATTTTAAAACAAATAAAATTTAATATTGTAATAATAAAGAAACATTAAAAAGTGGTTTCAATAGTGATTAGAATTGTTCATTTAAAGCACGTCCCAGTTTGCTTTAAGTCATTTGAATAAATACCACAAATTCCATTTCCTGAATACAGAACGGACAAAATTTTTAAGTTACAAAATCGATTGAAGTGAGTTTTTGTTTTAATTAAATAAACTAAACATTATATTGCGAAACATCGAACATCTCTTTGTGACAAAATCCAATACAATTGAATTGTCTTTGACTATGAATACGATCGTAAAAAGAATAATGACTGCAACACAAAAAAGACTTGATGAGTTTGTTTTAAAATTGCGGGCACCCGCTTCGGCACACACACACACCTCGAATTGCGGTCATTCACGAACACACTCGCACTCGTTATAATGTACAGAAGAATTTTTAGTACGCTCTTTGCATAAAAAGGCCGCCTAATTTGTCGCCAAAAATTGCACAAAATTGCAAAAACAAAAAATTTAAAAAGCAAAACGTAAAGTAAGGAATCGATGGAAAACGCACAAATTTAAATTAGAAAATTAACAAACGGCGGCAGCTCATTTGCATCCCAACACATTGAAAGGTGTGTTGTGTGTTGCACAAAAAACTAAAGTCCCAACCCCCGCCCCATTCATTGCTAACAATGCGCGACTCTCGCCCCACTTGCACACTTTGTAACACCAAAGTTTTACACTCGCCGTTATAATAATTTCGATAGTCGCATCTTAATGTTTGCGCATCATTCAGCCGGTTGGTGATGGAAATTTAATATTTTTATAACAACGACAACAAAAAAAAAAAAAAAAATTGGAAAACAAAAAAAAAAATTGGAATGTGCAATAACTACGAATAAAAATTCACAAAACTACAAAAATACGTATATTGGCAAATGCTGCTGCGCTGACTTTCAATTTTTTGTCAGCCCCACCTAATCTCATATTATATTTCTATGAAATGATATTTTAATTCATCGCATTTTGGACCTAAATCATGTGAAGGACACAATGTTGCTGCAACAACACACATTTTATTGGACTACTACAATCCAAAGCGATACAACATCAATTTGTTTTAAATCAATATGCACTTAAATCTCGCGTCCACAATAAACTCATTTCTATATTGTCAATTTGAAAAATGAAACGTCTTTTTTATGTTGCGCAAAACACCAAACAATTGCGAACAATTCTGTGCAAAAAGCGCTCTCACGTACGTGCATTAGGAATACAAAAAGCCTTATTATTTTAAAACAACACACTGGTTTTACAGTTTAATTTAAATGATTGTTAGGTGTAAAAACAAGCAGCGACAACAATGTCGCACATTAAAAAAAGCTTACAAAAACCCTCACCCATTGTGTTCAATTAAAATTTTATTTTATTTTGGGAGGGGCAATCGTCAAGTTGCGTTTCTGTTGGTGTTTTGTTGGGGAGCCAAAAACACCACACAATTTATTTAAAATGATCTGGTGTAATAAGAGGAAAATCGAAAATGAAACAACACAACAAAAAATTGGAAATAAAAAATTCAAAAATCGCAGTAAAAACTAAAACGACAAAAAAAAAAAAATACCAACAACGAAAAATTGATTCGGGGAACAGATGGAGCATATAGCGTAAGGAATGCATGTGGAGTTTTTTTTTTGTCCGGGCGGAAAAATAATGTGTTGATCGCACCAATATGAGGTACACCTAACGCACCACTCGAATCATTTACAATTTGATCGCTCAACTGGTTGGGCAGAGTGGCACAGAGGAGCAGTCTCTCGTTTTTAGTTCGTTAATACAGTTTAGGACCTCCTTTAAGTGTCTCGTCTCTTAAGTGAATTAAATAATTAACTTAATAAATTTGTTTGCAAACAAAATAGTTTTTTTAATTACAAAAAAAAAAAAAAAAAATTTTAAAATCAGTTTTTTGATGTTCTTAATCTGAATTAATAATTAAAAATCAATTGCAGTGAAAGTAAATTTTAAAATTGATGTGATTAAATTAAAAGCAAGCAACCAGTTGCAGCGTGGATCTTTTTAAAATTAAAAATAAACTACATCCCAAATAGTTTTTCGAGAATTAAAAAACATAAAAATTAATCGTTAAAGAAATCAGTGCAATTGTAAAGCAAACAAAAAAATAATAATAATAAAACCCACACCAGTTATTTTAAATAAATCATATTTAAAAATGTCATTTGCAAAAAATCCCACAAAATACGCTGCACTTATTGTTGCAACAACTGTGATAACAATGCTTACAACGGTGTCTAGTGAGGGGTCACAATTAAGCAAAAAGCGTAAGAAATTTTTTAATCACTTTAAGTAATATCATTTTTGTTTAATGATTTCGCCACTGATTTGTAATTAGTATATTTTATTTTTATTTAATGTCAACGCTTTAAATTTAGTGATAATTGGTATTTATGTGCATGCAAGCCGTTAAACAAATGGGGCTTTTCTCAAGTCGCATGCAAGGTGTGTGTTTGTGTGCGTGTGTGAGTTGTTTTTTTTTTGCACGCCAAGTTCATTCACAAGAATTAACTTTCACTTACATAACTCGTGATGGTTTAACGGTGTTTGGACGAGAGCAATAACGAGAGGCGTCATGTTTATGTTTGTTTATACTGCATTTTCTTTTACATTTTATGTTGTATTATAAAAATTTAAAAGTGTTATTTTAATTTATTTTATTTGTAGTAGGTCATCATTTTAATAACACTTTAATAACCAAACAAATGTTATTACTCAAAAAAATTTATTTTTAAAATAATTAAAATATTTTAAATTGTGGTTTTTAAGTCACTCATATTTTAGATAATATAAAACTTGATTTGACTTAAACTATAATATAATATATAAACTACAATAAAAGTCGGTTATTTAAAAACTTACTTACGATTGATTGAAAATTAAAACATTGACTTAAGCCTAGCTTGATTAAATTTAAAATTTAAAAGTTAACTGACTTAAACAGCGATTAAATTAAAAATTAAAAATATGACTTAAGCCTTGATTGAATTAAAAAATTTACGCTTCAAAGTTGAACTGTAAAATTAAAATTTTGACTTAAAATAAAATGATTTAAATAAAAGATAGAAACTCCAATAAAATCACAATCAGTTAAAAGTGCAATGAACACAAACATGACACTGTATACGAACACAGAAAATGCACACAAAAATGCTTAAAGTGAAATTGAAAGTTTTCGTTTCAATCCATCCCACCAAAATAAAAATAATAAAAATCCGCCGCGCACACACAGCCATTATAATTATTTACCATATTTGTTAAATTATGTTACATTGCGGCTTGCTATTGACATTCACCGAAAGTTTTCTAATAGCCTCTGGCCATAAAACGAAAGCGAAAACAATCATCACATAATGCCGAGAAAGATATTCAGTGACTTGCGCGCGCGCGCGCGTAATTTTTTTCAATTTTCAAAACTGATCAGATGCGATTACGGCATCTAGCGTGAGAGTGAAATGAAATGCTTTTTCTGAACACTGATCGTATACTATTATGTGAAGAGAAATTTTTATAATTTCACGCACATTAAATGTTAAATAAGGCATCGTGCAGATTGGAGAATGAGAAAAACCAAAATTGAGCTCACAAATTATTGTCATTGTTTTGGGTGATTGAAACTGAATGCTTCCTGTACGTGCTGTTAAATTAAATTAATATAAAAAAGCGGATGTTGTTGAGTCCCCCTCCCTCCCTCCCGGAACATTGTGGAGGTAAACATTTTAATGGCTCAAAAGTACAAGCCCTTTTGTTCATTTCTGAGGGTTAAGCGATGTGTTAAACTTTTTGTATTTTATGTAGCTACTTAACATTGTTTAAATGCTTAATTTTTTAATTTGCTTGCATACAATTTATTGAAGATCGACCTTGACTGAAAGGTTTAAATTCAATTTGTAAAGCTCACTTATTTTTGTTATTTAAAAGAAAATGTTTTCAATAAACTCTTGTTAATTGAATAACAATAAAAACGTGAGTGATTCTTTAAAGATGAGATGAGAGAGGAATGTCAATTAGACCTGATCTCATTGCTTTTTAATTGCAAACAATATTTAATGACACGTTTTATTGAATATTTTTGTAAGTTTTATAAAAACTTGATACTTTGATGGATTGTGCATAAATTTTGTTTTTAATAATGAAAAAATGTTTTAAAAATGATTAAGCCAATCAATATTAAATATTAACAAATTAATATGAAACAAAATTGATGAAAAACGGCCAATTTTATTAACATACAAGTAAAAATAATTTCTTGAAACTAAATTGATTGCATCGACTGTTATGACGCTTAACACTTTCTTCCTAATTGTCTTAATTTATAATAATATCTTTGGCAATATCATGTATGAATCGCGTAACTTTCCTCATTTAAAAGAAAACCATCTTAAAATAATAACAACTGAAGTGCTATTTTTTATGGAACAAAACTTTATAACAAGATTGTGCAACTAATTCACACACACACACATTTGTTTGCATTGAATCAGCGTTGCAGTTTGCACACAAAAGTACATAAATTAAAAAGAAAAAGAAAAAGGAAAAATCATTCACAGAGAAAGCAAATTTGTTAACACTTAATTTGGGTCAATGGATCAGAAGTTTAAAGTGTGTGTGTGTTGAACGACTTAACGAAATTAAATCACAATATGTTTCGTAATGCGTGTCAATTAATTGTGATTAAAACCAGTTTTAAATTTAAACGTAGCTATGCTCGATGAAGTATAGATTAAATTTTAAAAATGCTTGTGTGTGTGTGTGAGGTCTTAAAACAAGCAAACTTATTAAAATATTAAGAAACATTAAGTCTAAAGAAACAATGACTCGTTTGTTGCTTGAAACTGAGTTAAGCATGCAATTCAATTTAATTCTGTGTAAAATATTTTAGGACCCTACAATTCAAATTTGTGATTACACGTATGACCTTCTGCTATGTCCAGAAAATAATTGCGGTCACAAAACTAACGCTGACACAGGCTACAAATCCGTTTTATTTGACTTCAATTACATTTAAAATGAACATAATTTAAGACATGGTTTTATTATTAATTAATAACAATAAATCAATAATGCATTATAGTTTTGAGACCTCAAACATTTAATCTAATACAATTTAGAATATGTTCGCAATTAAGTTTGGACGCAATAGAAACCCCAAAACCACATTGTGTTCTTACTAATTTTGAGACCTCCCAGTAAATTCAAATCCACATTAATAAAAGAAATTATTTTTGCAAAAAATTGAGTGCCTTCTTACATTAAAACTTACAATTTTTCTTTTGTCCAATCTACAGCCGATTGGTTGATCACTTGCCCAAAAGAAAATCCAAATCAAAATGACTGTTTTCGAAAGATGTTTGAGGGCATGTTCCCTGCACTAGCTAAAGGTTTGTACATTAAATCCAAATTAATTAATTGTTTAAATGATTAACATATTTTAAATCCTGAATGCAACAATGCAGGAATACCTGAAATGGGTGTGAAACACTTTGAGCCACTCCAAATCGATGATGTCTCCATATCCAAGGGTTCGGGTAATTTGGTGCTCGCTGGTGGATTCAAGCGCCTTCTCGTGCGAGGTCCATCCAATGCAACTGTTGGTGCTGCAAGGTACAAAAAAGACTTTAAAACAAATGCAATTATATAAAATGCATCCAAAACTGAATATTAATAATACTTGCAGCCTCGACTTAACCAAAAATGAGATGAGCTTTGACTTGTTGCTGCCGCGATTGCGCATTGATGGCACCTACGATCTCAATGGTAACATGTTCCTATTGCCGGTGGTGGGTAGCGGAAAAGTGGCGATGACATTGAAGAATGTGAAGAGCTCGGTGCGCACAAAGATTTCCATCCAACCGCTGTCTGAGGTGAGTAAAGCTTATTTTAGTTGGGTGGGAGCTTTTATTCATCAAATTTGTGAAAGGCGTTGAAACTTATTTAAAGCGTTTTTCATTTAAAAAGTGTTTTTTAAAAGCTTTAAGCTCACTGAATTTATTGATCAATAAAATTGCAGCAATGTAGGCGATTACTTTAATTCACGAACGCGTTTTGTTCACAAAATATTATACAATAATAAGTCGACGATTATTTGCGATGAAGTTAATTTTATTAAGACCTCACTCGTTAAATATATTAAAACGTCATTAAATAAACAAACTAAATATTGTTCCCACCATTTTTGTTTATGTGTTCCACAAATAAAAAAAAAGGACGCCATCCATATTGAGACCATGCAAGTCACATTCTTAATTGGCGGCATGCGCATTCATTTGAGCAACTTGTTCAACGGCAACCAGCTGTTGGGCTCCACCATTAACAATTATCTCAATGTTAACTCCAAGGATGTTATCGAGGAGTTGCGGCCCGATCTGGAGCGTGGATTGTCCGGCATCTTCAAGGGTCTGTGGAATAATGTGTTTGAAAAGATGCCAATTAAATACTGGTTGGTGTAATGTTAATGATTAATTATAAACGATTAATATTAATTAATTAATTAAGCATTTAGGTATTCTATAAAATAGTATAAGAAGTTATATTAAAACGGTGTATATTTGATATTTGTATGCGTATACACCAAAAACGAAACTGTATTATTTATTTTTATACGCTAGCTGTATTTTGTAAATAATTATGTAGTATGTGTTTCTTGCGTTCTTTTTGTGATGAAGGACGATTAAGAACATGAAATTTAGTTAAATGTATAATTAAAGAAGTACTATTTAGTATATAATGAATGATTTTAAGCTTTTTTTTTTATTATTTTAATTGAAAGTATCCTCTGATTGATTTTACGTTAGGGGTCCTTATTTAATTAACTTCTTTTTTTTAGCTTACATTTGTAGTTGGTGGCTAATTTATTATGGGAAAAAGTTGCATTCTTACAATCAACATAACAAAGAAAAAGCACACCCGACTTAAGAGTTCCATGTTAATTTGGGACCGCTAAAACCTTTTTAAAAATTCATCCTTTATCGGAAACCCTTTTTCTTATTATTTTATATTTAATTTAAAATTTGCTAATGATTTTTAATAAAGCTTTTAACACAACTGTTGAGGTCCTAACTGTTAATAAAAGAGATTTTCCTCAAACAAGGAAATTTTAATTAATTTTAAACAATTATTTATTTATTGCTTTCAAAATCGCGCCAAAACTGTCGTCTTATTAAATTCGAAGCAAACAATTCAATTCAATCCAATTATGCAACACTCATGCGCACGTCATACTTAAAAAAAAACTTAAGGTCGCTTAACTCGTCAAGCGCAGCGGATCTGCAAAATTGTAATTTCAATTAAATTGTGTGCAGTCTTAAAACTCAATCAAATTCGACACTTTTCACACTTTCAATTTCCTACACAGCAATCGTGTTGTTGTTCGCACTTGACGATGCTGTACCCGCACGTAAAGTCATAACACAAAGCATCACAAAAAACAAACAACAACATTAAAACAAGCTGGTTAAACATAAACGACCGCGACGGACAGTACAATAAGCAATTAAAATTATTATGCATTTTATTATATGTAGTCCGTATGTGCAAAAAAAAAAAAAATTAAAATTATTAAAAAGCAACAAAAAATTGCAACACACTCACTTTATAGCAGCGATCAAATTTCGAAGCTCAATCGCTTGACATTGTACTAATTTTAAATTAAACCGCAAATATAAATTTGTGAAGGTACACGAATGCGGTGGAAACTCCGTCATAGTGTCACTTAAAAGCACTTAAGTGCAGACCAACTGACGCATAACAACTCACTGGGAACAATTAAATCAAAGCTGTGTTACGTGGGTTGCATTGAAATGCGTGTAATCCGATTTGGGACCCCCACTCATTCCTTTAAAATTAACCAATTTTGAAGTGTACGAATTTAAGGACCCTTTAATGATTTAAACATTAATTGTTTTAAAAATTATATGAACTAATTGAAATGAGTTTAAGGACCTGAATAAAACATTTAATTAAAGTCCCAATTATGTTTTGGGGCTCACTTTCATTATTAAGTGAGTGTGATACAACAAACTACTAGAATATTAGCGACCTTTTATTATTACAGCAATTAAAAAAAATTAAAACAAACATTACATTTAAAAGGATCAGTTCCTGATGAACTTTATAGGTAAAGGACCTCAACTGTAACTATTGAACTTAACTACAAGAATGTCGATATTTATATAATATTAGGAACCCCAAAGACTTTAAATTTGTGTGTTTTAATTATGGGAAGCCAAACATTTTTATTATTGTTGCAAGTAATAATTGCTACAGCACCCACTCCCGCGTATTACATGATTATTTTTTTTAGGGGTCTAGCGCGGGTACTCGAGCATGACGAGGTAGTATTATAGTGATGATGATCACAATAATTACGCAATCGTCGCAACTTGTTATCTATTATGTTGAAAGATGCGCGTCTTTTGCGACCACAAGCATAATACACATTATGATTTTGAAGACTTCACAATACTATTTATAATGTGTGTGTGCGTTTGATGCGCGTGTGTTGAAGTCACGTTGTAAGAGCACACTGGTCACAGCAAATAGCGTAAATATTGTTAATAATATAACATTATATTAGCGCAATCTACATAGACATGGTTGTTAACATGATGATATTGCAACACAATTTACAGGCTCCGGCTTGAGCTGGAAACGAAGAAAAAAAAACCCAAACCATTGCATAATGAATTGCACATTGTATGCAAGAAAAACCAAATTACACATTACAACGAGTAAAATAAAAGAAGTAAAACACAACAAAAAAAAAATACAAATACAAACACAATTATTCAGAAAGGGGTCTGTCCAATGACTCTATACAATTTCGTTATAAATTTTCAAAATAAAAATGATAGAAAACTACAAAAAAAAAAAAAAACAAGCAGGAAAACACACATTGCTCGAGTTACTCGATGACCATGCAGTTTAATTGCTTTGCAGATTTGAGACATTTAAATGCAAATTGTAGCAATGATTAAAATGTCGCATTCAACACACTTGTGGGTGCATCGGAAAATGACAATGCGCTTTTAATATCCGGGCGCATCCGCACAATAATAATATTATTAATAATTGCAAATGACATTTTAATATTGCGATCGTGCATTGTACTCATTGATCATCATAATTATTTTGTGGATTTTGCGGTAAGGGGGGAGGGGGGAGTTCCCAACCTACAGCTTATATTATTGCAACGACATTGGCCTTGGAATTTGGCTGCGATTTTCTCAATCAGCAATAATAAATTAAATTAGTAATCGCATCGATGCAATTGAACACACAATGACTGGGTGGTCTTAAGCAAAAACATTGTTCGAATGTGTATCCGTTTAGTCGGTGCTTTTATTTCATAAACTCTACAGCATAATACATTTAATTGTAATGCACGGACAACATGGGATGTAGGATGATATTATGTATTAAAGCATTGAACGTATTATGGGCCCTGTTACTCAAGTCTGCACAGGTGGTGGTGCTGGAGTAATAGTTTTATTTTTTATTACGAATGTGGCGTAATGTTATCGACGCTCGCATATAATATGTAGCATTAATGCGAATTAGACCGCAACTGCGGGCACTGGGCAGTGACTTTATGTGTGGATACCCAACCAACCAACCAACCTCCTGATGATTGCAAGCGTCAATCATCTTTGGCAACTAAATTGAATAAATGACATCAATTTGTCAATTTAACTTTTTTTTTATGAAAAAGGTTTGTATTTTTTGTTAAGGGACCCCAAAATTATAATAATTTAGTTGTAAGAATTGTTTTTGGTTTAATTATGTACATTAGAGTGGAGCACGGTTATATGGGGAAAATCAAATATGTTCAAAAATATTTCGATTGCCTCTAAAATATTTGATGATGAACCTAAAGTCACGTGTCCCATGAATCTCGAATTTTGCTCGGCGAGAAGAAGAACTATGTGTTCTTCCACGATAGTCAATCATCTCAATAAATTTTCTTTATGTTGAAAGGTTTTGTCCTTTCTACCATCAAAGAACAGTGCTTGTAACTGAATACCATCACTACCTAACCTTTTACCAATTAAAAATTATTATATTAAAATTACTTTATAGAAGACAGTTTTTTCGTGAAATTATTAGTTTTCGAGTTATAATGCCGTAAACCCCGAAATTCACATATTTTTGCAAAAAATTAAAATTTCAAAGCCGTAGTGCTTCTCAGGAGTTAATTTTTTGGATTTAGTGTAGTATTAGTACCACTAGGCCTATCGATTACCGATCTTTTGCGCCCAAAGGAAGGTCGAAATTCCACCACGCTCCGCCCTAATGTACATTTTAGGACAATCAATTATGGAATTATGAAATTACAAACTAAATTTTGTATTCGGGCCTCAAAAATACGTGTAGTTTAATCTAAAATTACAAGAAAAAATTAAATTATTTTATTTAGAGACACCAAACAATTTTCATTTTAAACTGATAATTGGGAAAAAACTAATTTTAGGACTCCAAATAAAATATTAAATTAATTGTCACTGACATGACGTTCCCAAAAAATTAAATTTAATTTTTTAAGACCCTAATTTAATTATTTATTAAATTAGGACCCCAAGGGCATTAATAGATTTATTTCTTTGGAGTGATTTGTTTAAAGTACTGAATTTGGATTTATTTTGGGACCGGAATGACTTATTATTTTAGGACCCCAACTCAATTAATTTAATTGGACATATTTTAAGGGTTAACAATCATTTTTGTAACACAACACTTGTGAAGCAACATAAAAATGAATTTAAAACAAATTATTCATAAAGCTAATAAAATCGGAACCTTTATTGTGCATCTCTTTATTATGAATGTGTGATTGAAATCAGGAAGCTGACACTCAGTTTAATTTAAAACAAATACGACTATGTAAGGAGTGTTTAATATGGATGTAAGACAATAAAGTTCTTGCTGATAATTGCAATAACAAACAACAAACCAACAGCAAATTATGCACGCAAATTGTTTCAAGGATGTCTGTGCGCGTCCAGCCAATCAACAAAAATTCAATTTATTCAAGCAAACAGGAGATTTTATTGCTAGTTCAATATCAGAAAAATCTTAATTCTGTGCAAGCAGAAGATCTTCTTTTAAAAACATATTTTTTTTAAATCAATATAGTTTTGTGATTTACATTACACAAATTTTAAAATTGCGATTGCCCCCCACTCTCTTTTCTACATGCAACAATAATGCTCAATGGCAAAAAAAAAACAAAAACAAAAACGGACACACATTAAAGTGCGATACGCCGCACCCGCTCCATAATGAGAGACATGGGAGGGCTATTAAACTTGGTGGTGCAATTAAAAAGACATGCGCAAATCGCTTATTATATTCTTGTGTGAAATCCAATTTTGGCATTCAATTGAAAATTAAGTAAAAACGCAATCCGTCCACACGGAGAGCTTCGACAATCTTTTTCCGACAATCTTTTTTCAAGCAATATTATTATAATATGGTAGCGTCAATTTATTATTATAATAATAATTATTGCGTGTACGTGCAAGCGTACAAGTTGCGGTGCGGTGTCCCCAATTGTGGTTTGTCGAACTATTGTTGTCATATTTTTTAATTGCTGCATTTATTTGAAATAAGCTCATTTGAATTTTGAAAGACGCGTGGCTTTTGTGTGTTTTTGTTGTGCGTGGGTTTGTTTTGTTTTGTTTTTGGAATAGGATTTTATCGCATTGCTTTGGGGGTCTTAAAAATGTGACCTAAGTTCGTATTGCTTAAATTTTTATTTAAAATCAAAAGGAATTTGAAAGTAATGATAAATGTCATAAAATATGCTCTCTTGTCCATCAATCTTTCTATTTGTATTTAATTATTGTAAATCCCTCACATAGATAAGGACCCTGCAGCATTTAGTTAATATAAAAAGACAATAACATTAAAATAGAAGCATTCTCTTGTTTTTGAATAATTTCCAATTGAAGCATTCATTAACAATATTGAATGATGATTTTCTTTTAAATTTGAAAGGACACACTTTTAAGGACACACATTTTTAAACAAACAAATTCTCACATAAATGAGCACCCACTTATTTTCATTAGGACCCCACAATCAAAGCTGATTAAAGTTGCGAAGGATTTTCCAAATTTTAAACACTCCGTTTCAATGAATTCAATTTAATTTAATTACATTAAAAAGAACTTTGGGCATCCAGCAATAAGTTCCATCCGACCCCAAATTTTTTTCGCCAATGAAACAAAGCAGCTGCATAATTGAATACGACTGAAAACAAAGAAAAACAATTAAATAAAATGAAATTATTTGAAGCTAAGTCACTTTAAAAGCTTAAGAATTACAAATAAATTTAATTAAATAAAAAAAAAACTACTTATTGAGAAGCAATGCGTCTTTTATGAATAACCATTCTTATAGTTATTTGTCTTAAGACATGTTTTAAATAATATTACATAAGAATTAAACAAAGGGTAAAAATATTTATAGGAATTGAAAGCAATTAATGTGACCTCAATGACAATTTTAATTTGCTTAATATTATTAGAAAGCCACACGCGAACAAAGTAACGAACTGCAATAAGGCACATTTGCTTGTGAAATCGCATAATCATTGTTTTAATCAAATTAAAGGATCTTAAATGACTGTAATTACAGTCAATTAAGTGCAAAATGTATAATGCCTTTAAGATTATAAGGAATAACAAGCGAAAAGTTTAATGCAATTAAGAATTTTTAAGTCACTACACTTTTCGCACGGAAATTGCATCAATCTTTATACTAGCAATACAATTCTTAAAGACATTAAACTTCAATGCAACAAAAAAGACGCCACTCAATTACAAAAACTAATTAAAACAATAACAAGGATGCTTACAATTTGCAACTGTTTCTTAATATCGCACATTAAAAGTTTGATAACCTCGCACTGAACCTCAACAATACATAAATCCACTAAATCAAATCCTTAACGACCAATCCAGTCGCCCATAACATTAACATAATAAAACGTTATCTCCAGTTGTTGTTGCTTTAATATTATAATCAATAAGATGCTGCGACCGGTGAGGAAGTTAACACACGGAACTACTCCGCATTAGGAGGACATTGAATTAAATGTATATAATAGCCCAACCAATAATCAAAGCATAAAATATTTACATGCGAGCATAAATTTGCATTGATTCCACAATCTTAAGTAATATATAATTATACTTTAAAATATTTTGTTTTTTGTTGTGGATAAAACAAAACAATAAGTTCGTGGCTCAAAATTTATTTAAACAAAATAGTAATCGTTTTTCTATTGTTCTTTATCGTTATCCTTATTACGACACTCAATTTGTTCTTTATTTTAATTCAATTGATATTTCATTGTAGCGACATTAAAAGCTATAAGCTTAATTATGCACAATTAGATGCGCCTTCTGAATGTAATTCAAAGAGTGGGCCTTTTGTTTTAACTTTTAAACAATGTGGTGTGTTCTTTGCGAATTATTTATTTAGAATGAAAAACAATGTGTAATGCTGTTTAAGAATATAATGTTTAATTATAAAGAATAAAGAAGTTAATTTTATGTGTTTTTGGGACCTTCAAATTTAAGTTACTTGTATTTTTATGATCTAAATTGGCTTAGTTCAATTTTATGCGACTTAATAGATCATTGCAGGGGTTGGATTAATCCCTATTTTAAGTGGAGCTTGTTTAAACTTCCATCGTGGGTCTTAATAGCTATATTTGGGACCTTATTTAAACCTTTAATTTAACTATGCGAACTGAATTCAATCAATGAAACGTTTTAAGCCAACGATCTGCCTTGGTAAATTAAATATTAATAACTTAAGACCTTATAGAGTATTTAAATAAGCGTCTCCGTCACAAAATGAATGTCCTTCTAAAATATGTTGCACCAAATTCAAGGAATTATAGTGAATTGTGGGTCATAATTTTAATTTGTTTACAGAAAAAAGGTATTTCTTTGATTATTATTTTATGAAATAATTCAATATGTATTTAAATCTTGTTGAGGTCTTAAAGCCTTTATCTTAGATGATGTTCCAAATTTTCTTTTTTGCTTAAAAAAAATCAGCTGATACAAATGGTGAAATGAAAATGCATTAAAAAATGCAATCACCATGCAAATTACGATGAAACAAAAATCCACGCAATGCAATATAATGAGTTTTTGTGGTTTTAAGCTTAAAATTAAATCGCCTATTCACATTAAACGTCCAGTACTCCATAATATGTCACTCATCCGGTGCATGCTGCCGCATTTGGGAAGTCTGAAATGAGGAGGGGAGTGAAGACCGCAATATTACTCTGCAACAGCCGCCACTGCATCCACGAAATTGCGCTCACAAAACCACCAAACAAACACACACACTCATGCGCCGAAAAAAAAACTCGCGCAAAAGAAATGTGTGTCTCGAAACCCCACCGCGTGTGTTCAACATGCGGGCAGACGGGATTTGTAATTCCTCCGATCATATAAATATACAAACGATCGGTAACACGCGTTTACTTGAAAAGGTGCTGCACAATAGATAGCACGCTTTTTTTCCTCGACTTGTCGGCGACCACAGCTTTAACACAATTAAATCGAATTTCATCAGGTGACAAAAGAAGCTGCTGCTGCGTCACACAAAGGAGACAAGCTTTTTTTTGTTTAATTAAAATAATAGTAATCGCGTTGATCTTGAAATTGTTTGTGCAAATAACAATTTAATAAAAAAAAAACGATTTTACGGAGGTCCCAATTATACAATTGCTGGCTGCATTCTTAAAAATAACTGTTTGATCGCACTTTATTGCATTACACAGTCTACATACATCGCGTGCATTTTTGTGTTTGTTGTTTGTTGTGTGTTTTTGTTTTTGGCGAATTCTTCAGGTGCTTGATTTTTTGCTTCCTCAAATTGCAGCACAAGCAAGCTGTGTGTTCCACGTTATTACATAAAACTTTGACTTTTGAAGCGAATAATTCGCAACCGCTTTAAATATCTAAAGTTGCAGTTGAGTTTGTGCTTTGAGTGTGCACAAATTGCACTCCTGTGTCTTACAACAATTGCCCATTAATAAGTGCGAGTGCTTGTGTGTTGTTTTTTTTGTTCAATTTTATTGTGATAACAATCAAATTAATTGTGAGATAATCTGAGGGCAGTGTTATATTTAAAAAAAATAAAATTAAAATGGTTTGGTCATCTGCAACCTCGTGGATTTTCTTGGCGGCCTGCTTTACAATAAGCATGACCCTTGAAGCACGTAAGTCAAATTAAAAATTATCAATTAATCATAGAAAATAATTATTTGAGTTGAGGTCCTAAGTCATTTACTAAAAAAAGTAGAATTGGTGTAGTTCTATTAATTAAGTGAGGTCCTTAATATTATATAATAATCATAATTAGGCTTAGGATTTAATTGACATTATAATTTAAGTGAGTACATTTTAGAACATAATTTGTACTAAAAACTATATTTTAAATTTTGATCCCTTAATAAGTTACATTAAAAATAAATAAAAAAAAAAATTTCAAGAAAAAAAAATTGGATTATTGAAAAAAAAACCTCATTCAAAAATATGGTTTAAATTATTATTGTTAATTAATCCTTGATACATTTTTGTTAAATTTATAAAACAATTTGTGCAGTGCAATTTATTTAATTTGCACGTACTAATGCTTAAGTTAAAGCAACTTTAATTAATGCGACTTAAGAGTTCAGACCTCCTATTTCTTTGTATATTTGTTATCTCCTAACCCGCAATGTGTCAAATAAATCTAAAATTCAATTCATAACCGTACAATTTAATTATTTATTTATTTATTTTCATTTAATTATAAAATTTAAATTAATTTTATTTACCAGCATTGCTCATCGGATGTTTTTTAAATTCATGAAAATTAAACACAAATTGCAATTTAAAATTGTTTTGTACAATTTGATGTGCAAATAAAATGACATCGAATTATAAATACTTAGAACTATTCTTCACCAACTATTTTATACCAAAGAGGCATAAAATAAGGAATTTACATTAAGAAATTATTTAGACATGACTGAGCACTATACGCCCAAAACAAATAAAAAGTTTTGTGTTTTTATTTTTTTTTTTAATTCGCCAACACGTCATGAATGTATTGAAATGTTAAAAGCGTTATGCTTAAGAAACACGCGCACCGGCAAGCATAAATTGCATAATAGATGCACTGCATATTATGGCAACTATATTCCAAAGAAAAACATACATTCAGCAAAAGCACAACGTCAACACACAAACACCTATTTTTTTTACACACAACATATGCTTTTTTTGAAAGAAAAACATACAACTTAAATATGTTTGTTTATTACGTTCAGCACATTTTTAAACTACACACGAGTAGTCCGCCGCGGAGTGTGTATAAGGAAACATATGGTGTATTGCGCGACGTTGTAACTTGTAACTTAACTTAAATGCTGAATTCAATTTTTTTTTTTACCCATTTTTGTTGCAAGTCAGACGGTTTTCCAATGAGACTTGTTTAATGTGAAAAACACATACTTGCGCTGTGCAGACCAAAGTGCTCAGCTGAGACCATGCTGCAGACAACGCATTGTATGCGGTTTCAAACTGGAATTAGTTGCACAAATGTGTGGACGCCGTTTATGTTAAATTATTAAACTCTAAACTTTAAAACAATAATGATGAATTTTAAATTTTTTAAATTGTAGAGCAATTTTCAGTTTTTTAATGTTCTACAAATTACTTTTTAAAGTTTGTCCCATTATTTATGCGGTTGCAATAATTTTATTCGAAATTAAATTTAAAAGCAAAATGATTACCACACTTAAAAAGAGTTAAAAGTAATTTAAAAAATTTAAATTACTATAAGGAATTTAATTTAATGATTTAAAAAACCTTAATTTTAAATTTCAAAAATTTTCTGTTCTTAATCCTTTTAAGTATTTTACAGTTATTTTGTACAAGTATTTCCATTTAAATAAAAAATAAGTTACTTTAAAAAAGGAGTACAATTAGATTTTAAATTTTTAATGTATTATTGACAATATTGTGAAATATTGACAAGAACTGAAAGCAATATTACACAATATTGACAGTATTATATCTAGGAGTACATTGGCGAAATGTACAGGAATTACTTAATCTTATTATCAATGCCTAAAATAAATTAATAATATCTAAAGTGATATTGACAATATTTAAAATTATATTGACAATATTTTAAATTAAGTATTCACAATATATAATATTATTTACTGTGTCTTGAAAATTTTTAAATTTAATATTGGCAAAATTTGCAAGCATGTAATTTAATTAAAAACATTTATTTTAAAAACCCCATTATTTGTAGCACACCTAATTTTTTTAATTTAATGACTTTAACTTCATTGCACTTAACGAGTTGATTATTGACAATTATTTTAAAACAGCATCTACATCATGAAAATGTAAGTGATTAAGTCGCTTAAATCAAATTTACTTCCATTTTAATTTACCAAACTTATAGAAAGTGATTTAAAATAAATTTTAAGTCAATTGGCTTATCAATAAAACCGCACAAGGAAACAATTTAAATTGCGAACCAAAAAAAAAGTTCAACCATAACCTTCTAACCAACAAAAAAATTGTTTTTCCTATAAATAAATGTGGAAATAAATGCGGTTTGGAATAAAAATAAATTAACACTCTTCTATCTGCAGCAACGACTGCATTTTTTTTTTCTTCTGTTGTTGTGCTGTGTCGATTTGCTTTGCTGCAACAGTTTAAAACGGCAGCCGTTGACATTTCAAAATATCTACATTTTACCATCGTTTTTACGGTTTACCGAGACAATCTTGAGATTTGGAGAAAGGTTTTTTTTCTTCATCATCATAAAATTAATTACCCACTGATTTTTTTCACCGCATTTTGGGTTTGTTTGTTTTATCGAGGACAATGATGGGCCTCGACTTTTCTTGGTCAAAGCAAAACGACAGTAAAGCACTCTTTTTATTTTTCATTGAGAAAGTTCAATACACAAAAAAAAAAAAAAACCCCAATGATATTTGGTGTGTTACTGTGCTTTGTTTGATTGCAAAGTGGATTTCACACCAGTCACCACCCTCCCCCATTCAAAAAGAATGTACAACAATAAAGCGCACGTAAATTATTCAAAATAAATGTGCAAAGTATTCAAACTCAATACACATAATAAGCGTGCGTATAAATAAATCTGCAATGAATAAAAATTAGTAAATCATAAAAATCTTGTAATCAATTATATAACTGACCCACTTTTCCCAATTCCTTTAATTTAATGCGCCGCGCTCTCGCGCACTCTTGCATTGGGTCATAATATATAAAACACGGCGGCGCACCATGCGATCGCACACTTAATATGAGTCATATTACATGTTATACATCGTCGGTGTGTGTTTGCACTTTGTATTAGAGCGCTTTCAGCATATTTATGTCTTAAAAGACGCAAGACGGTGGTACACCAATCCCCAAGACACACAGGGAGAGAGCGAGAGAACGTAAAAAGATAAACGTATATTGCATATTATAAATCGGTGCCGCAATCCGCAACTGAACACTCTCCATCTCATGATGGGAACTCAAAGAAAACAACAACAAAAAAAAAAAATTGCATGATCTTTGTTGAAGACAATCATCGTTTGCGCTGACTTGCAGAAAATTGTTTTTATGCGCAAGTACGCGACACACAAAACAATTAAGTGCTGCATAATATTAAATATTGTGTGTAAAAATGTGAGTCAAGTGGAAATGGAAATTTTATTGCAGACAAAAACAATAAAATAGAATTACCCACACCGATGAAGTGAACAATTTAAACTCACTGCACTAATATATTGATCCACTGAGATTTGTGGTACAATTTGGTGTGATGAAAACAATTGGGACCCGCCTGTTGCTACTACTATAAATAAGTGTCTTACTTGTTTTTTGTTCCATACTAATTGTTAAGAATTAAGACCTCAACTATTCACTCATTCTTTAAGTCAACAAGGACTTCTAGGGTCTAAGCCATATAACTACAGTGTAATCAAATAAGTCTCATGACACATAAAATTCATTTTTCATTTAAAATTAAATTGCCACTACTAAATTGTAGTGAAAACATTTTTTTAAAAACTTAAAACTTTTTTGGTCAAGATTTTAAAATGATTTTTGAGGAATTACTGCAAAATCCAAAACATTTGTGGCCTCTCATTGCGCAAGGTCGCTGGCAAGGCTTACTGCAGATGCTCCCATTGGGCTCCACCACATTGTGGCGTCTTCATTCAATTGTAAATTAAATATTAAACAATCCCAACAAACGTGCATTATCCGCTAACCGCGTACGACACATTATAATGTGTTTTTGCTTCTTGCGTTTCCTCGCTGATTGATATTAAAATTGTAATGGCAAACACGCGACATGCTTTGTACCTGCGCCTCTCAAGCACACTTTTGACAATTGAATTTGGTGTGGCAAATTGATGGTGTAAATTCCCTCAACGATCTTGACATTGAACTCGCACCCAAAATGTGTGGATAATTTCATTAGAGTCGATTTGGTTGCATGAGGATTTAGACACAAACGAAAAAAAAAAAAACGTTCAACATTGTACATGAAATTCCATAGCTCTCGGAACAAATTGTTTGGTGAGGTCCCAACAAACATTTGGTTTAAATGTTTATGTATATTGCAAATTCAAATAAATCAAATTGTCGGATGACGTTCAAGATCAATAATTAATGTCTACTTTGAGGAAATCTTTGATGTGGTTTCTTTAATGTTAATTGAATAAGTTGTCTGAAACATTAATGTTTCATTTAGTTGAAAGAGGTAGCCATTCGTAATATTTAGGAACTCACAAAAAAATTAGCCTACTTGGTTATAAAGTAGAATAGAACCATATTTAAATAAAATACTAACAGCGGACCCTTAGGTCTTTTACGAAATTATGAAAGGAAAATGAAAGTACGGATCATGTTACGCAATAATAAATTGGGAGGCCAAACTTACTCAATTCTCATTAAATAAAATTCTTGATTTTGTATTTGCAAAAAATTGGCGTGCAATAAAATGAAAATTACAAAAAAATAATAAAAAAAATTGCGCTGTCATGTAACATATGATGCAACATACAGTGCAAACAACATAAATTTGCATAATTAATTCCAATTTACAAATAATAATGAACGGCCTCCGTGATGAAAATAAATTTCTAAAATTACAAAAAAAAAAAAAAAAATTAAAACTTTGAGTTATGGGGCGTTAAATTTTAAAATACAAATTTTAAATTAAAATGCACATATTTTGCCTAGTATTAATTCAATTGAAAGTGTGTGGGCACGATTTGTTACTCAACATGAATATGACGTGTGTTAATTCAACTTTCAAGGGTCCCAATTGAATTCATTTTTAAGTTTCATTCATTTCGTTACATTTAAAGTTATTTTATGGCTGTTTACCTAAAAAATTGAGACAACATTCGTTATGACCTTAAAATATATTAACATTTAGAATGAATGGGGCGACAGTGAACTTCAAAATGTATTATTAGGACCTCAAAATATGTATTAATTAAGCCGTGATGCTTTGAAACAAATTGAATTTTGTAATTAGGACCTCAATTTAAAAAAAAATCAATGATCAATATGAATTAATGCATTAAATTTGTTATAAATCGATGTGATTACCACGCAATTCAACATAGTGTGACCCCCCCCCCCCCACAGTACAATAAAAATGATGAAATCAAAACAAATCCATCGTCTTGCGCATAAACGTACGTCTCTATAATAATTTAACCACGACAACAAGACGCTTCGCTGCAAACCCGCACAAGCAATAAACCTTGAAAATATATTTTCTTTCTTTTCAATTAAATTGATTATCAAACAAGACAATGTACTCGTAAATAATACAAATAAATTGTAATGCTGTTAAAAAAAAAACAACTAGCAAAACAAAAACAATTTTGTTTGCAAAAATTTGGAGCGTTTCGATTACATTGAAGCGTGTTCGTTGCATAGCTAATTGAATTGAGTTGTTGCACACTCGCACGCATTAATTCTATTTGTGTGGAGAAGGTTGGGGGCACTTTTTTCGTAAAAGGAGCAAACAAATTAAGTAACCGGCCAAGACATCGATTAATTGTTAATAAGTATAATATAAATTGCGGATTAAAATGTGTAGAATTTATGCACGCGGGAAAGTGCTTATTTTTTTAGTTAGGACCTCCGACATAATTGTAAGTCGGGATGTTTATTTATTAATTTGAAAGTATTAAAAATTTTGACTTTAAAAAGAATTGACTTAAATTGTATAGTTGAATTTAACATAATGAATTGTTGAACGATAAACGTTTAAAGACTTAAATATTAAGGGTCTCAATGAATTTACAAAAAACGATTTACACTTAAGGTATTTCAAGAGGAATGTTCAATATTACTTATTTGATAATTAATAAGCAATTTCAATGAACAAACACTTAAATATAAGGTTCTCAATAAATGACTAAGTACTTATTTAGGACCTTATACTTAAGTCATTCAAAAATAATCCACTTGTGGACTTAATTCAGTTATTATATTCAATACTTTAAAAAAATTTAAGACGATTTGAATCTGATATGAAACTTAAGTCAATTCAGACCTTATTTAAATAAAAATTAGGTCAATTCAAAAATAAGTCAAACACAATTTCATTTAAATCAATGAAACGACGCGACGATAAGATGACTTAAGTTATTTAGTGCGCTAAACTGGAAGGACTCTAAACATGTTTATTGACACAAAAACAACAAAATATTCTGGACCTCCTTGAAACGAGAATATACGATGCAAATTTTAAATCCCAACGCACTTGTGACTGCTTGTCCTTGCCAGCATCAAAAATTGTCACATTTTCAATAATATTGACATTTCAGTAATAAATTCTGAAAACAGACGCGCACACAAAAATGTCAATGGTCATGGAATGTGCATTGAAATCCATTTAACAACAACATTTGCATTTGCATATAATTAAATATTAATTCGCCTATTCGTTTGTAGTTGTTGCAATTCATTTGCATTTATTTATATAATTAACAAAAAAGTGCAATTATGCATTAATGTGCAAATATTAAAGTGTTCAGTCATTTTAATTCCGCATCTACTTAATTAAATACTAATTAAATAGGGTCCCAAAGCAAATTAAATGCAAGTACACAAATATTGAATTACGTTATGTAAATTTAAATCAATGTCAAAGTGATGGCGATGGTGCTGGAGAGATTGAATATTTGTTTTGAAACACAAACAATAATGGACCAGCACTATTTACCAATTTTATAATATTTAATCTATTCATTTCGAATAATTGCATTTATAAATTATAATTTAACTAATTTAATTTACCAACCCATCCAGCATCATACATCCAACCATGCAGTAAAACTGATCCCCAAATCAACGTGTGCATCAAGAATTCGTTCAACGCACTGCGACCCTATCTGGCAAGTGGATTGCCCGAGTTGAATGTGCCCCCACTCGAGCCGCTCGTCGTCGACGAACTGACCATGGACAACGAGGCGGGCGCCGTACGCATCAAGGCACTCTTCAGCAACATTGTGTCACGCGGTGCCAGCAATTTCACCGTGAAAGAGGTGCGCAGCGACATCAGCAAATTGCGCATCGATATGCGTTTGGGCATACCACGTGTGGAGGCACGCGGCAAATACGAAGTGGTGGGAAATGTGTTGTTGTTGCCCGTGCGATCGAATGGTGAATTTTGGGCGGAATTTTGTGAGTATTAAAAACTTTTTGTTTCTTTTTTTCGTCTTTGCCACGCATTCAAAGGTCAAATTAATCATTTCATTGAATGTGGTTGTTGTGTTTGTTCGTTGCAGCTGATATTAGTGCAATTGCAAAGATTTATGGACGCGAGGTGGAGCGCAACGGTGAAAAGTATATGGAGATTGAAAAGTTGGGCGTTGATTTCACAATGAAGAATGCCCGCTTCAAAGTCAAGGATAATATTAACAGTGCCAATGTTTTGGGTGAGTATATAGCCATTTAATTTTGGGAACAACATTTTAACGATTACAATAATTTAAATAAGTTAAAAACTTACATTTTTTCTCTTTGTGTTTAACAATTTTTCCATACAACATAATTACAGGTGAGGCGATTAATCAATTTTTAAATCAAAACGCCAATGAAATTGTCCAGGAGATGCGTCCAGCTGCATCACAAAGCATTTCCAAATTATTCCGAAGTTTCCTTAATGATGCATTTAGTCGTTTACCCACAAGGACGTGGTTGTTAGAATAAGTTCAAGTGTCAACACTTTAAGTACATTCATGCACTGCACCTTCCCCTGATCTTTTGGAGATCTTCTATTTTTACCCAGCTGCTGTGGTGTATTATTTTGCACAGGTGTGTCACCCTAAAAAAATGTTGAATTAATAAACAATTATTATAATTATATTATTATGTTAAAAAATCAAAAATTAAAATTAAATGTATAGGAAAAAAGGACATGCAACCAAAATGGGCATGCAACAAAAATGATGATACCAAACACCGAATTCTTAATTTTATAAAATGTCTATTTAGTGAGGATATTCACTCAATGGTGTCGGAAATGATCCAACCACACAACGCACGATAATTATTTATTTAATTTAGACTGACCAAAATTAAACATATTGGGGTCCTTAATTTCAAATAAATTACTTACATATTAAATTTAGACAAACATTTAGAACCCAAAACAAATTTAAACTTTTAAAATGACTTGAATCAAATTTGATTACAAACTTCAACAACCTTTTCGTCCTTAAAGCACAGTTTTGCTTTAAATTAAAATATTAATCGACATAAATCTGAGTGAACTCAAAAAAAAGGTGGGCAGCAAAATCTAGTGATGTTTTAATTTTGATTGACTTTTAATGAATTCAATTATTATTGTAAAACTATTTACGAGTTATATATTTAGTCTAAATGATATAGGTTTAATGTAAAACAAATAATATTGTAATATTAATAAATAAACTACGAGATGAAGCACAATTATTAAGTTTACAGAGTTTTTGTAATTTTTGTTTTCTAATTAACAATTTTAGCAGGACCCAAAATACGACCACGCGATTCTTATAAATTCGCATATATTTAAATTAAGAATGAAAAGGTTTAATCCGAAAAGCCTGGGATTAACAATGAAATATTCAGCGACATCTTAGTGCTAAACCATTTCATTGGTTGAATAAAAAAATAAGGTTTGTGTCTTGGATGACATGAATGAACGGTTGCACATTCTTTTGTTATGAAATTAAATTTAGTCGCATGCGCACAATTATAACGATTTCCATACTTCAAATCCTTTTTCTATCAATGTCTAGAATGCAGACACAATAGTCTATTTTAGGTGTCTGCACTCTGTAGTGTGACAAAAGTTTTTAAGTTAAAATTTAAACCAATAAAATGTGAATCCTTTTTTTAAATACCTTTTTTTACAATCCAATCAATGAATTCCATTAAAAAGTAAGCTGCCATAGTAGAGGCTTCCAATAATTCAAATAGTTGCCAAAATAGGTTGTTAGTAGTTTGCAAAAGCCGTGCCACATTCAATAAAACTGAAAAAAAAACACACAATTATCAATTAATAACAAGAAAAGGGACGTCGAAATGGATTACAAAATGCAAACACCACAATTTCAACCACCAAAAAAACGAACAGCCGGTAAGACGCCCGAAAAGGTGCTTGCTGGTGGCAATCATATCGATTTAATCCAGGTAATTTTAATTAACTATAAATGTTTGCAAATACCACAAGTGTTACATACCGGCTAATTCGCGTGCCCATCCCTTAAATCCATCCATTTTTACAATGTGTATGTGTGTTTGTCCACCACCCTCCCCCCCCACATTATAATTCACAGGATCCACGCCGTGTTAAAATAGTCGAGACGGAGATGCGCAGTCGCCCACCAACCAAACAAAAAGGTGGGGTGTTGCAAACAAAATCACCAGCCACCACCGCAACCACATCCCTGGAGACATCCACCCCAACAATGGATGATGAAGCAACAACAGTGCAATTCCCACCCAATGACGATGATGCAGTGCATAAGCGTCGCGTGAACATTCAATCCGTGGTTGTCACAAAGGAAGCGCCACCAGCACTACTAACAAACAAATCCAAGACGCTGCAACCCGGTGGCGCATCCGGCATTCGCCACGAAGATTTATGCGGAAATCTAACAGGCGCCCAACTGCAACAACAGCAGCAACACCAACAACAACAACAACGCAAATACACAACACTGGACAGCTATCTCACCATCACGGGCACCATTAAGCGTGGCCGCAAAAAAGGTGAAACCCTCGACTTAACGCTGGACATATCACGCGAGGAGTTGCAAAGATTGCGCGAAAAAATTGCAGCCACCCCAACGATGCGGCAGCGCATCAACGCCAAAAGTGTGTGCTGCACGTGCGAACGCAAAACGGGCGCACACATTGTCGCCCTCTCCATGATGGCGATACCGTTTGTCGCGCTCGCCACGGCCGTGTACTCGTTCTACATTGGCACCCTCACGTGGTACAATTTTTTCAACTACTTCAACGAGGAGAAGCCCTTTGTGTGGCGTCTCGCCATGAGTCCACTGCTGGTGGTGTGCTTCCCCATTTTGATACTGGCGTGCACGCTGGGTTTGACGGTGTATGCCGCTGGCGTGCAGTTGAGTGTCAATTTTAATGCGTGGTTGAATGAGGTGGCCGATTTGGAAAAGGGTTTTTATGGATGGTTGTGTGGGGCGTTGAATTTGGCTGATTGCAGTCCGTATGAGGTTGTGATTTTGAATGAGTTTTGTGTGGATGCGACGCCGGGGGCGGTTGGTGCTGGGGAACGGGGTGTTGTTGTGGTTAACAATAATTGTGCAGCCGCAATGAATACAGAGCTGTAAGAAGTGTGTGAGATGATTTATGATGTATTTAATTTTTTTCCATTAAACACTGTTAGGAAGGACGTAAATTTTTTGACCTTTAAACTTGAGGGCTTGTTAGGGATGTTATGTGTTCCTAATCAATTTTACGACACGATTCTTTTTTAGCTTAATGTAACAGTTAATATAACCAATTTAAACATTTTTATTATATCTTCTTGATATTGAAAGAAAAGGATTCATAATTCTTCCTTAAAAATTATTATAATCATTAATTAATTAAAAAAATATTGCAATATGAATTGTTAATGGGACTGCTGAACTTAAAAAGGTTAAAGATATACGAAAAGACTTTTTGGATTATTAAATACTTACTTCAAAGGATATGCGCGATTTTTAAATGAATTTCGCCATTTAATTAATTAATAATGTGATTTAGAACGCGATTTAGCTATATTATACATTTTGGGTTAACTGAAACAAACGTATATTTAATAACAATTCCCACATTTAAGGGCATTGCGTGTTTGACTTTAATAAATACGGAATAACGTTTTTGCCAAGTTTTTGATATAAAAGGATGCATTCAAAATTAAAGTAGCAATCATTTTGCGACTTAAAAAACATTTACATGCGCCTAATTTGTATAATTAATTGGAACCAAATATCAGACTGAATTATTTATATTAAATTAAATGACTAAAAAAAATGTATGACAACAAAAATGATAAATTACTTTGTATGACTCAAATATTTGAATAAATAAAAATCCAATTTTGGATATTAATTAATATGTGGCACCAATATAACAATAACAACCGTTTATTTCATTTAAACATTATATTATTATTATTACTATTATCGTCAATATAATAATTATTGTGTGTATTACCTACAAATAATAACATAGGGAGAACATCTACTACATCGTCGGTATGGGGAGCACACCCCCATCTTGTTACGACCATCATTAATAAATCATTTTTTTAAATTAATCGATGCCTGTGGTAAGTGCATACTATTGCTATGAACTACTACTGCTGGATTGTGTTGAATCACTTTTTGGTGGCTGTTGCTTTCCCGCGGCAGTAGCCGCCGCTTGCTCAAACTCTTGATCCAGACGCTCCTTCGCCCTATACACTTTTGACTGCAAATAAAAGCTGCCACCCTTAACGCGATCATTCACTTGAAACAGATGGTCATACTTTTGTTGGATGTCCTCCACGTCCAATTTGTCAACGTTGAGAATTTGTTGGGCCTCCTCCAGTGTGATGCCTAACGCAACAATGAGAGCGCGAGTTGTTGAAAATGTTCCACAGACATAATATGGATTACAAATAGCATTGGTGTAATATGTAAATTACCGGTTCGTGCATTAGCGGCTGCCCTTTCTTGTCCTTGGCGTCCACCACCACCCCGTTTGGCCGCCTCCTGTGACGCACGTATCTCTTGTTTGAGGGCACGCGCAAATGCTCTGCCAATCACCTGGCCGCCCAGCACAATTATTTGTGCTATGTATTTTGCCATTGAATTTTTGGATTTGATGTGGAGCACCGCTTTCTTTTATGTTGGGCGATTGATGAACGTTGTTTGTCACACTTTTTAATTGTTTCAATTGTTATGCAAAATTATGAAATATATGAGATATTATGTTGGATGCGGTAGAAGCTGTAATACTTTATGGCGACATAACCTCAGTTTTTTAATTATGTCAATACATATGTATATTGGTAATTTTGACATTTGGGAAATATTATATATATTTTAGACACATATATATTGTATGAATTGTGCGAAATTTATAACAAAGCCCTGTTGTAACATTTTTGGCGCAAAATTTGAATGTTCTGTTCACAATTTAATTATAAATTGATCTTGTCTTCAGTCAACATTTAGACTTATTGATTTTTGATAATTATAATGCTTTCATAATTAATTACATTTGTTTTATTGAGCTTTAAGCTTAAAAATGGTTGATGTACTTGAAAGCGACTAGCCCGAATTATTAGATAGACAAGATCCACAATTGTTACACCGACTTAAATATCTTTGATAGAATTCTATCCGGTAAATCAACCGTAAGCACACGTTCCACAAAATGTTATTCAAGTACTCATCCCCGTTGTTTTTGTTCACATGAGCATGAGTGACTTGAAACATTTTGTTGATAAGATGGCGCGTCAAGCATCACTATTGGTTATTTAAGAATTAATATTTGGGTTAAGACTCTTGCGTTATTCTCGTCCCAATTTTTAATTTATATACGATGACGACCCCAATTTAGACTTTTTTATATCAGAAAATAAAAAAGGATTCTTCCACATACGCATAGTTTTTATTATTAAAAAAAAAAGTTTGCAGGACATTTGAAGGTCACAATCGGAAAAGTCACACGTCCTTACTCTACAAAACTCAAAGCACAAGTGTACTTCAGCGTCCAAGCAGCAAAAAAGAAGTAAACAACCTCGGCAACAACGTCGGCATCGGCATTACCAACGTTTTCGCATATTACTCATATCTCCGAAACGGTAAATATTTTAGAAAATGTTCTTTCACATTATTATTTTTGTTTTTGAAAAGATTAAAAAAATTTCTAAACATTTCAAGGTCAATCTCAAGAAATTAAAGGTCAAACTATTTATATCTCCGAAACCTTGAGTATTTCTGAATTTTTTTTTCAACATTTTTGTAGCTTTAAATAAGATAAGAACACTTCCAGAAAACATTTCAAGGTCAACATTTTAAAACTCAAGGCCATATTTTTATAATGAAAATATGCAATTCCAAAACTGTGTGTTTTAGGGTACTATGATGTTCTACATTATTGCTAATCTCAATAAAAGTACCAATTTTGGACAAAAAAGAAATTTCAAGGTCACATAATTGATATCTCAATATTTATTTTATTAAAATGCAGTTAAGCAACAGTCGTATATAAATTCACACCTCGCTCTCCCTGCGATGTAGTATTTTTTGCAAATGGCCCGTATCCTTGTAATCCTGATTTATCCAAGAACAATTATGAAATATTTGATTCAATGGACATTTAAATTAGTTTGTAAAGCATTTAAAAGACGATTTTTAGACAATTCAGTAACTTTAAAAGCATTTCAACCATTTCATCTTTAACCTTTCACCTTTAACAGTTCCTTTATATTGCAACCCAAACTCCAAAGCTTTCATCTTTGTCCCCAAATCCTCTTATGGTAATGGGCATACCTTCTTTCTTACAATTATCCTTACTTAATGAAAGACCCCCAACCTTCTGAAGGGTATTTGACCTTTCAACAATGACTCGTGTTCTTGCATCAAATTTATCAGCGCACATTGAAGACATTCAGGGTCAGTGCCACCCTGTTCATAATAATTTAATTGGACAAGCTTATTAATATTGAGGGTTGTTAATTGGGCTCCCATACTTGATGTCCTTTTTAGTGGATTTGTGTTTTACAAAATCGTGGCAACAAAGCGAATCGTTTCAATTATAAACGCAGCAACAAAAACCAAAACAAAACAAAACAAGTCGAAATGGCAATCCATACGCCTTTTATCTTTTCATCAAATTTGCAATAAAACGATTATAAATCGAGGTGCGGGAAAACCGGTAGTTAAAAAAGTGCAGGCCGCATCGGCAGCATCGGCGTAACTAACATACGATCACACTCCGCAGGGACCAGGACAGCCACGAACGCTATACTCGATTGCCTGAATGCTATGCCTAAACGTGCAACGGCTAGGGCAGAGATTGAAGAGTTTAAGCGGAGAAGATTTGTTAAATGAAAACAGTGGCGATAATCAGAGGAAGATCATTATCATTCGGCTGAATCGTTGCGCGATTCGTCTTAATTGCGGCGTTAATGAAGTACGCTCCCTCTTCATTGTTTTTTTTTTTATATTTTTTTATTATTCATCTTCTTCTTTTTGCTTTCGTTATAATATGGAGTTCTGCGTTCTCCTATGTTTGTTAGCTTCCTTCTGTTTGGTCTGTCGAGTGTGTGTATTGTGGATTTGAAATGAGTTTACCTTTGCTTCACCAATTTATCTGTTGTTTTGTTATAACTAACTAAAAATTCGTATTTGTCTTCCAGGTATTCCGATTCATTTTTCACGATTTCTTCACGCCAACTTACAGGGGGTTTTATTGAAATTAAATTAAAAAGAGGCATTTAGAGAATTGAATTTTAAATATTCCTGCCCACCCCCAGAAATTACCTCCCCTTCCGTGTTGTCTTTCCAATTCAACCACCGTTCCCGGGAAATAACCAATTTTGATTTTTGAAAATTATTAAATTTGGCAAAACACCTGAGATACTCTCAGTTGGCATTCATCTGCGTAACACTCCTGCAATTGATTGCAACACATTGCCAGTTGCCACGCATTTCGGGTCACTCAATGATATTTTGCAGACACTTCCACTTATGCTTCGGATCTCATGCATGACAAAACAAGGGTTCCAAACATAATATAAATGCATTAATCTTTGGCAAGTGGCGACACGATCTGCCACACAGCCGCACTGCAGCTACATGAGCTGATATGCTGCATCCACTCATTAAACAGAAGCCCGCGCGCCATATCAAAACACCTAATCTCGGCAAACATCTCCATTCTGCAATTTAAAAGGGTATAACGTCATGAAATCACGATATCACTCACCGTGTGCGACTTGCCGCATGGCTTCTTCGTTTTGTACTGCTTGATCCTAAATGAATGTTCGGTTCTGAAGACCATTTTATTGCTTCAACTGGGTGTTTGTGCAGTGTTTGTCGAATTGTGCACTTTGTGTTGGTTGTTATTGCTGTTTTTGCTGAACTCTTTCATAGATTTCAGTTTTTTTGTCTTACTAGTTTGTTCGAATGTCTAAGGAATCAATTGCTTGAACAGACATTCTAGTAGATGGCCAGTTTGTTAGTTTGTTATTTTGTTAGTTTGTTAGTTTGTTAGTTTGTTAGTTTGTTAGTTTGTTAGTTTGTTAGTTTGTTAGTTTGTTAGTTTGTTAGTTTGTTAGTTTGTTAGTTTGTTAGTTTGTTAGTTTGTTAGTTTGTTAGTTTGTTAGTTTGTTAGTTTGTTAGTTTGTTAGTTTGTTAGTTTGTTAGTTTGTTAGTTTGTTAGTTTGTTAGTTTGTTAGTTTGTTAGTTTGTTAGTTTGTTAGCTTGTTAGTTTGTTAGTTTGTTAGTTTGTTAGTTTGTTAGTTTGTTAGTTTGTTAGTTTGTTAGTTTGTTAGTTTGTTAGTTTGTTAGTTTGTTAGTTTGTTAGTTTGTTAGTTTGTTAGTTTGTTAGTTTGTTAGTTTGTTAGTTTGTTAGTTTGTTAGTTTGTTAGTTTGTTAGTTTGTTAGTTTGTTAGTTTGTTAGTTTGTTAGTTTGTTAGTTTGTTAGTTTGTTAATTTTTTAGTTTGTAATTCTAAATGTAAGTTAAATGATGCAGCTTATTCACATAAACTCAATTCAAACCACAACTAAAAGGCGCTCGCATAAATCTCTCATGAATATTCAATTTAACTAGCACATTTCGTTACTCCGACTCCAAATGTCCATTACCTTCCACTTTTCCACTAACAAGATTGACACATGTTTGTACATAGTTCCATTTGGAGATGCCGCCGCCCGGTGTCCAATCGCTTCAACAAGCCGCATTATACAAAAGACAAAGAGAGCGACACATATTTTACAATATCGTTTTAATACAAATGATAAATATAATTTTGATGCATTCGTGATTAACATGAAAAAGATATTAAGATAGCACTGCCTTTATAAACGGATACTTTGAAGTTTGATGTGATTGAACGAATGTGAAGCACAGCCGCTGGGTTACATTAAAAAGCTCAGTTGATGCATGCAGCCCGCGCAGCCTTTTACAAACAAACAGCATCCCTTATCGGCATCCGATAAGTTTAATATGATAAAAGTAACTTATTTCGGACGTATCTCATGTTAGTGAATTGAGACGATGCGATGCGTGTCCACAGATGGACACATGCGGATTGCCGCGCGCGCGGACAAACACATATAGCAGCAGCAGCGAGAAACAGAAACAATTACTGGCTGGAAGGAAGAATCCCACCGCCGCTAAAGAATGGAAATAATGTGGTTTAATTATCGCGCCTCCTTATGGCAATGACTTTATAATAAGCGACCATCTTAATTGGAAGTGATCGTATTCAGACACGGCATTTGATAACGCCAGTCATTTAAAGTGTTATGCTGCTGCACTTTCTATTTCCTTTTTTCTTAAAAACACGTGAGTTTTCTTTCTATCATTATAACATGCACGTATGTACTTTTGGATGCGTTTTCCATGCATTTACTTTTTGTATGCAGTTGTGAGTGCTTTATTTTACAAAAATTTTATCTCAAATAATTTTTATTTAATTTAAAAAAGGACGCAAGCATGTCAAGCATAATTTCATTGAATTGAAAAATCCAAATAAATCTAACTGGACATGACGACGAACACGCTGAGTGCGCAACTGCAGTTTTTAATACTCGCGGCGCACTTTTCATACGTCAAATGTGCGTTTCCGGATTTTTTTTCTATTCCTATGGTGGTTTCAAGCAACTTTGCATCAAACAAAAATTCCAAAAACGCACATTTCCTGTACAAAAAATCAAAACGAGCATTGCAAAATAAAATTTAAAATTTTACTCGCTGCCTGAGCATTAATTGTTTTTCAAAATTCATTTTAAATATGCTCACAAGCGCTGATCAGTAAATTGAACAAAAATTTGAAACTCTCTACTCGTGATGTGAGCAAAATCGTTTAAAATGTATGCTCGCACTCGTGAGCGATAAGTAAACTCATTTTGAAACATTATTCATACTCGTGAGTATGAGCATCTGTTTTTGCTCATTGAGCGAGTATTTCCGATGCCTGCCCAATACCATATCCGTGATACAGACACTGCAGAGTACTCGCACCACAGACGACACTCAAACAACGCATTTCATTCATAAATTATTGTAACTTCGAACGCATTGCCAGTGCAGAAAAAGCGAAGTGATCATCAAAAGCTGCTTTATATAAATAAAAATAAGCGCGATCAAGGGGTGCAGCGGGGGGGGGGGGGGGGGGCAAGAGAGGGTGGAGAGCCCCACAACAGGACCAACGCACACATAAATCACTCCGCAATTACCTTTAAGACCATGCGGTCCATGTTTATTTATGCGCATGCGCCTTTTACCCATATGAGGTGGTGCAGTTTCCATAGCGCGTTGTTTGCGTTTTGTGCGCTTATTGCACACGCGTACCCACCTATTTATTTACATCTGGATAATGTAAGTGACACAAAAATATATTACTTATCTGCTCGTACAGGAACATGACTCGAACAAATGTAATTAAAGCCAACAAAACAAATCACACACACACACACACACACACACTTTTTTGCGCAGCGAAGTGCATTAATTAAATTCAATCAAAAAAAAAAATCGAACTGATTTTACTTTTTCGGCGGTTAAGAGTTGTACACGTCTTTATATGCACGAGACAGCCAGCAGTTTGTTGTAAAACTCTCACGCATCGATCAACCCCGCGTGACCTCAAATAATATTGGGGAGTGGTTCCTGTTTTTTTTTGTGCTTGCTTCCTTTCGTTCGTTATTTGTTGTGCTTTTCTTGCGTGAATGCAGTTAAGTGATGCATTTTTTTTTATTTGCACATGATCTTGAACTTTGTGTTTTATATCCGAATTCTTGTGCGCGATGCGCTGTTTAATTGTTCCTTTTTTTTGGGATTGAGAATATTTCCGACAAGGGGAGGAAGGCCTCATCAAACTTTAAAAATTTAATTTGGTGTTTGAATATGAATACCTTCGAGTTGGTTTGAGGACATTTTTGAACATTTTTAATTGTTGTTTTATCTATTGTTTGTTTGTTTGCAAGATTGATTAATTGTTTGTTTGATTGTTTTTATGTTTGTTTAATTGTTTGATTCCTTTTTTTATTGTTTAATTGATGGTTTTTATAACTCAACTCTATGTTTCCTTATTTCTAAATAACTGATTGAGTTTGTTTGTTCATCTGATTGTTAGTGAATTAAATTTGTTTGGTTTTGTTTGTTTGAAAGGTTGCTTCTTCGAACAAACCAACCAAAACCAATTTGCTATAACTTGAACAAACAATTTTCTTTTAATTTTAAACACAACAGAATGTTTAAACAACAACGAAAAAAAATCTGAATGACCACTTCGCCCCCCCCCCCCCCCCATTAAATAATAAATAAAACACATTCGAACTCGTTCACATTTGGCACCATTGGCGAGCACATTCGCTTTTCTCTGATTAAAATCTTTCAACTTCTCTATTTGCCACCATACATAATATTGGCCCAACACATCTCGACTTTGCATGTAAATATAATATAATATAATTGAATTGCGTAAACGGTGGTCGTATTACGCGAACAGATTAGCGCGCCGTGAAATGATGGCCGCATCATTGAATGCAAAACACCAGTGGCACTCTGCACGTCCAATCGCTTTAAAATATATATACATTGTACGCAATAGAGAATTTGAATATGTGTGTAAGAAAAAATGAAGAGTGACGACAGACGTTGGCTCGAGACTCACTATCGATCGGTTTTAAAACTTGCATAATATGTTTAAAAGTTGTAAACTTTATTCATAAATTTAAAGCTTGAACTACTTCCGTATGTAAACACGTTTGGGGAGCGCGGTGCCTCGTGCTGTGCTTGCTGGGGGTACTTCGTGTCCACATGCTGCATGACACTTTGTTGTATTATAACATGTTGGCGGCTGCTAAAGTTTGATTGCATGTAAATTCAACTCTATGCGGTGGTTAATTTATCAGCAGCCAGCTTTTTGTTTTGAGGCATTTATGTTTGGGGCGCATGTTTCGTTGCACAAAATTGAAGTGGAGAGTAGACATTTCAGCGACCTCAATCTGGGGAATTTAATTGACTGTAATTGTTAATAAAATGGATTTGGATTAGGATTTCAAATTGTCCAACAATTTTGGTTCTGGGTGCAAGGAAATAAGGCTGGGGAATTTTTTTTAAAGAGATTTAACGCTTCTATGGTATGTTATTGAAATACGTTGAAGGAAAATAATAAGCTGAAACAGGAAACAGTTTAATGTAATACTACACGATTAAGTGTTGGTCTCGCCCACCAAAAAAAAAAAAAAACACACACATGGAAATAACAACAATGCAAAATATACATAACTCGGCAAGGCGCATAAAAAATACAAAAACTATGCGAACCCACTCACAAAAAATGGGAAAAAATGAATAAAAAACGAAACTCTTTATACCAAGCTTGCAAGCATGATCAAGCAGGCTGCTTGACTGGCTGACTGGCTGGCTGGCTGACTGGCTGGCTGGATGGCTGAAGCGAGAGATGATGTGCGCTCATGTCAGGCAACTAAAATTGTCAGTGATCGCCGAGGAAATCTGCACAGAATATTATAAATATGGGAGGTAACAAACAACAAAGAAATGACAACGGAATAAAATGTTCATTATAATGAAAAGCGAAACAAACAAAAAAAAAAAAACTGGTGAAAATGTGGCACGTAAAGCCACACGAATCTTCGTAGGGTTTTTTTTTATTTTTCGTGAAAAGCATCGATGTGCACTGCAAGATTCGTCCATAAATTTCAAGGTTTTGCAAAGCAATAAGACGCGCACCACAAAGACGCCAAACATTTGAAAAACTGCTGACTGAGAGGTTGAGTAATGCATTCAATGAAAAACAACATCAACTCGATCATGCCGCAGACAAAAGCCAACACAATATGAAAACACACAGCGCAACAACACAAATAAATGGAAATCATGAAAACATATTATGAATGAATGAACGAACTAAGCGAACTAATGAATGAAATAGCAATGGGTGTCTACGGTTTGTTGTCTACTCGCAAAAGTCTATTGTCTGTCATGCCGTCGCAAAGTGACGGTATCGTTCGGTGTAAGACGCTAACTCGCAGACCCATACAGAGCATGCGTTGCATGATGAACTTCTTCGCGATCATCGCCCGCATCCTTTTTAACGATGTGTGTTTGCAATTTTGTTGGCTGTTTGTTGGCACACGTCTTCTTGCAGTAAACACTATAAAAGCACGATCGGTGAACTATTATTATTTTTAATTCCATCCATTTTAATTTGTGTTGTATTTTGTGGCGGAGTATTGAAGTCATGCTAGGAAATTGGGGTTTAGGCTTATTTCATTGTAATTAATAATTGCAATTTTAATTGTTGGAAATAAAAATTAAGACGGGTCGAGGTCGACATTAATTGCTGGAATTGTCTTTGAAATGATTAAATTTTCTTTTATATTTATTAATCGAAGTTTCAATTTAATCAAGGGGTTTGAGTAACTTAATCCTTAATCCTTATTACTTAAGTGTCGCGTCTTTACGATAAGCTTCATTTTAAATTATTTCCTGGCTCCTGAAGTCATATTTTATTCATCTTTCCAACCTTTCATGTGTTGCTAAATATTCGGGTCTCACTAAAACTACTCCATCCTTTTTGATCTCCCTTTAAAGTGCAAATGCGGCCATTCTTCTACTTTTCTCTTGGTATGGATTATTTATTTTTCAAAAGCATTCAATTTGAAATATTGATTGTTCAATTTCGCCAATTCCATTCCAGTGGCAATACATTCTCCATAACTTCTGTCAGCATTGCCTGCTTTTTCTTCTTCTTCTTCTTCTTCTTATTTTTCTACACATTTTACGTTTGTAAATTTGTTTTTTGGTGCAAAAAAAACCAAACAAACTACGATTAAATTCTGCTTTTAGAAATGCACGCAACTGCTTAACTGCTGCCCCACGATTGGAACAATTATTAAAAACAAGTAGCCCACAAGATGGGCTATAATTTACAGTTGAAAGTCTGCACAAAGCAGATGAAAAAAAGCAATTTAAAAAAACACGTCACACACACACACACACCAGAAATTACCTCGCTGCAACTTGCACTTTTAATGTGGCTGCATTATAATATTTCATGTCCCCTGCACCGGGTGTGTTGATAATAATTTATCATATTCCAACAATTGCGAACGTGAGAGTTCGCGTGCGCCTTCGTCATTACATCCCCCACATTTAACTACTGAATCTCGGGATGCGTTGCAACTGCCAAACATATAAATTATAAAAAAAAGCGGGGACAGAAGCTACAAAATGATGACAATGGCATCTCCCCTGCACTTCCACGCATGTACTTGGAAAATTATTATTTTTTTAATTTAAAATTTTATTGTGGTTGCCTTTTTACCTTAAACCTTTTTTTTAAATTTATTAATTTTTGATGAACATCTTTCGAGAGAGGGAGGCGAATTTAAATTCTTCCAATTGGTTGGGAATCCTTCTAATTTAATCCTTTAAAGCCCTTAATTAATCCTTTACAACTCGTGCAAAAAGAAGACTTAACTTAAGTGTTGAAAGAGATTTATTTCTAAATTTAAAAATGAAGTGAAATTTTTTTTTAAATTATAATCACCTCTCAAGTCGATCACAGACAAAGGTTGAGTGGGCATTATAATATGAAGCAGCTAAAAGGGCCCTCCTCATCCGAACTACGTTCACCTGGCATTGCAGTTTATTTTAATATAAATAAATTCACCACAATTTTCAATTGCATTGGTGACAACTTGCAAGAGAATTTATGTGTGCCATGAATGTCGTTATAATTTGTACATGATATGCGCCGGGGATATAAATTACTTATGTGAAGATGCGCGTGCGCCGTGCACTTAAAGTGAGTAGGCTTCCTTGAACCTGTCGGCGTCGTTCAATTCTTTTTAAATTATTATTGCACATTACAATTTTATCCGTGATTCAGGGCAATACATAAAAAAATGATATTCATTTCAAATAATATTTAATTGCGCAGCTTTATTTGAATGGCTTAAGCTTTATTTAATGGTTTAAGCCATATTAAGCCACTTAAAAGTGATTTGTTAATTAAGTAGTCAGTTGCAGCTTTGAATGGAAGCGTTACAACATTTAAAATGACTTAAATGTGACTTTGACGTACAATTACAAAGGGTGTCCTTTAATTCAAGTCCCTTTTTGTCTCTTTTATTGCTTAACAATTTCAAGAATAAAGTCTTTAACAATGAAGTTCACGCAATTACTTATTCAGTATAATGAAAATAAATAAATCAACAATTCAAAATGAAAATAATAAATACTTTTAAAATTAAACAATTATACAGAAATTTTAGAAAAGGATGCAAGTTTTTAAATGACTTTCCCTGCCCCACCCACATTTTATGCATTAAAAATGCCGCAACAATTAAATGAATTAAGAAACCGCAATCCCGCTGCTTCTATTAAATTAAATCCAAATCAAATTTATGGTGCCACACTCCACCACCAGTGGACTCCATTATTTAACTTAATTTTTTTTTGTTTCCTCCTCCTGCTTCGTTTTATTTTTATTTTTTGAATGCTCATTGCTCACATGCATTACATCGCCAGATAATAACAGTCAATACAGATTATACACAGCGACACAATAATTAATGAGCATTTGTGTGATCAGCGATCACAATCGATCAAGACAAAAATTAATCACGAATATTGACATGAAATGGATTTGCGGCAGACAGCCGAATCACAACTAAATCACAACGCATGTTGTACTTTAAAGTCTGTACAATTGTGCCCGCATGTGAGAGCACACGCTGTTGGGCACCTAATTAGCCCACTTGTTGTTCAGGTGCCTTAGCATCTGTTTTTGATAATATGACTAAGGCGTACTATGGCAATAATTGCATTTTAAACTTTGGTGAATTTTTTCACGGATTAGGTTTTTATTTTTTGAAAAGTTTAATGATGCAGAATGCATCCTTTGGACGTTGTTATGGCACCCTAAACCATTTGATTTAAGCTTGTTGAAATTGTGAGGTCTCAAAAGTGAATACATTTTTAAAGTTAAAAATTACACAAAAAAAAATTATTTTAATTCAAATGTTTCAAAACCAATTTCATTCATTTAAAAAAATCTATTGTAAATATGCAGAAATTGTTCCAATCACCATTCAAAACTGCAATAAAAATAAAAATAAATTAGCATTGTAGTTACAGAATTGTTAAAAACCGATTGTTTTTGAAAAAATGGATATAAAGTTAAAAAAAAAAGCTCAATCTTCAAAATTAAATTCAATATCTTAATTAGATGTAAAACATTCATTATAAAACAATACCGCAGAACTTTTCGCAAAACAAATCGATTCCCGCCATTGTTTTTGGATTATTAGAATTTTTTTTGCATGAACTGCGATTTATTTTTTCGCAGTTTTCGCGTTTTGACTTTGTTATAATAAATATTCACAAATGCGTGAGTAAATTTTCGTAGCGATCCCAGTGCTAATTTAAGCGTGATTAATACTTTAAACGGTCGTAACTTATAAAGTAGATAAATTCAAACCTTTAAATAATTAAGTTAAGTAACTGCAAAAAGCGCCCACGCAAAAAGTCTTTCACTCCACAATACATCTACTAATTTAAAATGTAGAATTACTGATGTTGAGGACTTAACAATATTTGCTTTTGAGCCGCGCGCGCACCCGTCTTAATTTTATGCACTGCCGCAGTTCATTCTTTACATGGGCTTACGAGTTGAATCATCATTAATTTTTTGGCACACGCACAACCTGTTTTGATGGGATGTTCGAGGGTGTTGCGGATGCGAGGGGCATCGCCTATTCTACATATTATATTTTATTTTATGGCTACAAAGGCAATGGAATGCCTTTTTTTGCTGTTGTTGTTGTTTTGCTATTTAACTAACAATCCGCAATAGTTGAGTTCAGGTGAATAATCAATTTGTTTTTAAATAATATACGATCTCAAAAAAAGTGTATTCTCCCATTATGTGTCCACACCAAAATGTGTGTCTAAACACTATACTATATAGGTAAAGAAACATCAAACCACACTCATAGTCAAACGGCACACGCTCAATTTCTTTTGAATCAAAAAGCTCCTAACGAAAAACTGAAAAATGGAGAAAAAAAAAACTTGTAATTTTATTTGACAGCAATTTCCTGTCGCGGTTTAATTGACAACATAAACGAGTATAACATGTATGTAGTTATGAATGTACCTCAACCGTCAACCAACGAGTACTCATAAGTCGCTTATAATATGTACGTATACGCGTGCATGTACCCACCAGCATCCACCATCGTCGAGACAACACACAGTCTGAAGCCCCAAGATTTTGCTGAATGAAAAACTTTAAACACAAAAACTGAATGAAAATATTTTATACTCGTCGCACATAAATGTAAGTGAAAGGTGTGTACTGCGATGGAGACTCGTGGCGTGTGCCTTGTGCGCTTTGTGTTATACCATACGTGCATTGAGCGCAGCTGCGACCTTTACCGATTTGTACAAGTGTGAACAAACATTCAGTCACTATTATACTTCATTTCGATTTATGAATGGGATTTATCATTTTGATGATTTACATGGAAATTTTTGGCAGAAATTATTAATCATATAATTAAGTGCGTGACGGCTGCTTGAATAGCGCACGCATCACTCCAATAAGTGATGAACTGTAAACTATGGAAGACGTTTTATTGCACACAATAACATGCAGATAAAGGGGCACAAGAGTTGGTAATTAAATTCTTATTCCTGCAGTTAAACTGAAAAAGCACAGGTAACTTAACTTATCTTGACTGCGTTTTGAGTAAGTCAGTAAGTCATGAATTTATAGGATTGATTTTAAATTTGGTGAACCACCGGGCCACAACATGACTTAAGGTCAATTGTGTGAAAAGAAAATATGTTTTACTATTTAAAAGCCAAAGTTCAAGCCTCAAGGGTTTAAAAGTGTGATTTTTGATTGAAAAAACGGGGTTGTATTGAAGGAAGAACATTCTCTAAGGATGCAATTCACATTTTTAAAGCCTTAATTTTAAATTGTTTTCTTTTTTGGGGATTGTATTCACGCTAAAACTGGCAGTGGCATTGCTACAAAATTTTACACTCGTCTTTTTAGCACATTTTGAACCCACAAATTAACCGCGAAATCTGCGAAAAAAATCGCGGTTTGTGAAAAATGTGAATGCAAAGTTCCAAAAATGATTGCAGAAATCACTTTTCCAATGGTTCGTTAGAGAAAAAAAAAACTTAAGACGTAAAATTCCCCTTTTTAAAACAACATAATGTTGTTGTGTCCAGGTAACGCAAGTTGTGGGTTTCTAAGCAAGTTATTAATAAAGTTTAATGATTGAAATTCAATATTTAAAATAATACCGTTGAACATTGCTGAATGCCTTTCGAAGTGCAGTAAAGTGTACATATTTGTTGTCGCCCAATCTGGAGATTTGCTCCTATTTATTGTGCATTCTCCTTTATTTACATTCCTCCAACACTAAAACAAATTGTCACGGTCATCTGTTGGTTCACTTCCATTTTTTTTTATCCAATTTGGCTGGATCATTATTGCAATTGCACACTACCGAGAGAGAGAGAAAGAGAGAGAGTAAAAAAGAGATTAGTCCAACTCACATAATATAGATAAAACAATATAATAAACGGTAATTTATTTAATTGGACGGATCTTTTGTGGCTGCAGAGTGCGCAGACACACCGCCACATCAAGTGAAAGCAGCAACGCGGATGTTAGGCATAAATACTAAAAGTACACACTTACGGAAAAAATAACTTAAATGCATGGATGTTTGACATTGCCATTTACTGCAAGTGTACTATAACTACTTCGAATATGTTAAATGATCCCAAATGGGCATGACTGACTGGATGTGGTGGACTGCCCGGATTATAATACATTATTTTTATATGTTTGTGTATAAAATATTTAAGCGCGCACGAGGGCAGACCCCATAATACATAATTTTAAGTGAAGCTTTACTGAAACGCGGAGGGAAAAGGAAGCTATAAATTGTAATTACATTCATAGACTTCTGTACAGTTATGCATGCGGCATTTACTTTAACAGCTGGCATGCAATGGTCAACGAAATGGATATGTTTACAATGTTACGATGTTGATTCTGGTTTATTGCGCTCGTACCGCACCGAATAACTGCAACTATAATACAATAAGGTCCGCATGGATTGCGGTACAAAATACCACGTCTGATTGAGATCGTTACTATAGGTCCGTTATATTGCCACGAATTTCACAATATTGCAAACATTTGATTTGAAACTCTCCATTCATTTTCATTTTGATAAATATTATTTCGCTAACTAAACGGTTAATTTAAAGTCAATGTGAAAAATACAAAAATTTGAAATAAAATGTGAAAAAAAATCAAAAAAAAAAAAAAAAACAGGCGCTAACGGCTCAGTGTCTGCAAATAGACACCGTTAAGCAAAATATGTTTGTATAGAGCCTTACACGCCAAGAGAGAGAGAGGATCGGCGAAATAAAAATAACGGTTAACAATATTATTTGAAAATGTAAAAAAAAAATTTAAACACTAAAAGAAAAACTAAAAAAATGAAAAAAAAAAACACAAAATTAAATCGCGCTTCTAAAACGCACGCTATTATGAAAACAAATTCCATTTGCGTTTCCATTTTGTTTTTAAAAGCGTTTATAATACCGAAATCACAACATCAACATCGAATTAAGTTTTTTTTTTTTTTTTTTTGGTATATTTAGAAAAAAGTATTAATGAAATAGGATTCCATTAAGCAACACTCAAACGGCATATAATCGCGGCGACACCGCGCACACGCCGCTACACATTAACTATAGCCGAAATAAAACGACACTAATTTCGTACGGAACAAACACAATTTATCGCGAGGAATTTATTTATAGCAAGATCATTGGGACAAGTGGCTCACTTCGATTCCACTTTAAATATTATGGGGGAGGCGGGACGTGGGTTTGGGGGAGGGGGGGGGGTATTTCTTAAGAGGCGCAAACGCAATTAAAATGCCACAAACGATTTGTAACAACAAAACAGGAGGAAAAATTACGAGTGCAATTTAATAATAATAGGTAAAAGCGCTGAGAGAGAGAGAGAGAGAGAGAGAGAGCTTTAGGAAAGGTAAAAACACAAAATGTACAATTTAACCAAAATCTTTTGATCGCTTTGTTCCTTTTTCAAGGTCATATTAAAGGCTAACATCGAATTTACAGTGAAATTTAGTTTGCAATCTCACTATTTTAAGGACATGGCGTTTACTTTGTTTACTCTGTTTGCCGTTAATTTTTAATTTCAATTTGGCGCTTGACTTAAAATTGACACTATGACCTTGAAATTTCTTCACAGTTTTTCTGATTTGTATTATAAAAAGTTCACAAGGAAGTTAAGTCATTATTTTAAATTGTTTAAATGTTTTCAACAACTTTCAAGGTCCAATTTTTTTTTTAATATAAGCCTTTGTAACCAATTTTTTTTCAAGGTCACCAATTTTTTTCTTGAAATTTAAGTAATTTTTTCAATTTTACTTTAGTTTTCAACAACTTTCAAGGTCCTTAAGGCTGTAACGTTAAACTTTTCTCTATATTAAACATTAATCTTTTAAATTGATAAAATTTTATACGATATTTATTTTTCAAGGTCAAAAACAAACATTTGTACAACAACGCGATGTACCGAAATAAAATTGTTACACTTAATGACTTTTCCTGGGGATTACCATGAATAAATAAAAGCGAGCATCCCATGTCCACTCCACACTCGCCCATCCTCAATATCCAATATAATAGCTGCAGATACTTAAAAGGCATCAATGCCGCGCATGCGCCGCACCGCGCTTTTAATCAAAATTCGATCAATTCGATAGAGGGGTGACGCGGGGAGGGGAGGGTGGGGATAGATGGCACACACACCACACATTATAAGCCCATCCGCGCCGTTGAAATATATTAAACATGACAATCTGTAATTGAAACAAATTGCGGTTATATTTTATTAAATTCAATGTGACATTTGAACGGACCAGCTGTCGCAGAAGAATTACTGTTCGTTGCTATAGATTCCAGAACGGGAGACGCATAGCTGATTGAAATATGTAGTAAAACATATTAAAGGCTATCTATATAGTACATATTGTACGTGCATCTGAATTCTTTTCTCGTGTATTAATAGATGCCTATATATAGGTACCGTGCAGACCGCTTTATGATACACATTATAATATGTTGTATAAGGGGAATGATGGAGGAACACTGCGCACGTAAATATGCGCCCCGATTCAAATCTCTGCGCGCACTGTCCTCTCTATACTGTCCAGACTAAATTAATGCATTCCATTTCTAAAGTATACTAGCCGCAATATTAAATGTGCAACGTGTGTGCGCGCGCGCATGTGCCATGAAGTCAGCATAATATAAAGTCTTTTTTTTTGCTTTTTCCAAAAGGAATGCACACACACACACACATAATGTACAAAATACACAATATTGTATAATATAAATGCATTTGAAATAAAAATTGGAGCTATATTGCCGGTTGTCCGGTCGTGTGATGTTGCGCCCGCGCACGCTCCCTCGCGCAGGCTGCGCAATGCGCGCGTGCGCCTTTAATGCGTTGCATATTTTGCTGTGTCCGCCGCAACATATTTGCTGGACAAATTATGTAATTTGATTGCAATTTGCAAACATGACGGCATTGCTGTAATATAATCAAAGTCGCATAATGCAATGTTGTACAGTTGCCTGCATTAAGTGTATCGGTGTCATGCACCCGGATCAACTGCATTTTGACACTTATACTACTCTCCATTAAATCATAGTTATTGTTACGGGGTCCTGAATGCAGTTTTCACGAACACGACGGACACAATCATTTATGTCGCATAATTATACTCATTACAGTTATTATTACTATGTTTTAATTAAATGCGCTGAAATTTAATTATGCTTCGGATTGGGGGAGTCTTATTATTAAACAGTTGCTGCTCTCGCTTATATTATATTACTGAAGTAATTCTAAATAACTGCGCGTCCAACACACACACACTTAACGCCGCAATGATAATAAAATTTCTGGAAGTTGAAACAATGTGAATTTGATGTGTCATCATCATCTCATCTTCCTCCAGCCGCATCTTCCCCGCGTTGTTCACACAAACACACACAATGTGTGCCCGAGCGTCTCGCCGACATATTATGATCATTGTTGGAAATTATTAAATGACCACAAAGGCACGCGTCAATTTTTAATAAACGAAATTTTCAGCATCCGTTTTGTACCACTTTTAGTTTCATTAATAATAATGGTATATTATTTCAAATAAAAGATAGCGTCGCAAACTCCATACTCGAGTCACTTGCTTTAACTTCATTGCTTTTTGTTGTTGTTGTTGTTGCTTTGTTTTGTTTTTATTTGTTTCATTCTCGCGGGGCAATCGTACACATTTATGGCTGCTGCAGTTTGACTTTTCTTCTTTTTTTTGTTTGTCTTGTGTCTTCCTTTAGAATTATTATTATTGTTATTATTGTGAGTTGTCGGTATTTATTTTAATTTACTTTTTTTTGTTTTTTTTTTGGTTTGCCGTTCTTTATGTACGAGTTAAGTTTTATTTGTACAATTATTTTTATTATTTCTGTAAGCATCTAAAAGAGGTGTTAATGCGGAATTTATGGGACTGAACTTATTGGAATTTGAATTAAAATTTATGAAGATGATTAACTTAATTTAGTTCGTGTTAAAAACAAAAAATGATTGTTGAAAAGTATAAAATTTCGTTTCTGTTCAAAGTTTAAATCAATGACCTTGAAATTATGAGCCTATTTCAATCCAAAAGTGACCAATTGTTGCTGTTATAATTAAGAAGAAGCACATTACTCATTTCATGACAGTTCTCCAGTCTACCTTATTTTAATTGTTTCAATTTTTTGCTTAATTTGTCCTGTTTTTATTTGTCCACCAAGCAACATCTTCCCTTATAGTCCTCTTCCTTCTACATTAATTCATTTTATAACTCTGAGGCTGTCAGTATTAATTTACAAGATGGTTTTTGCAGCTTATTTTTCGATTGCTTGAAAAAAACAATATTTTCGAAAGCAATTAGAAGTGTTTTGATCACACGAAAAATTCCGCAATGTTTATCATATCTAAATTATAACGCATTAAAACATGAATCCTTAATGTGATTGTTATGACTGATAAAAAATTAATCCTGGTCATTAAAAAAACTATTGAGAAATGCGTAAAATTAATTTAAAAAATTTAATCAAACAATTCAATTTGTTTTATTATTAACAGAATAAAATTAATTAAATAAAACGTTTTCTTAAAGTTAAGATAAAAGTCTTAATCCGTCTTTTATCTATTAATCTTTAAGGAAACGTTCAGGGTAATCCACAAACAATATTTTAATTAAAAGTCTTGGTAAAAGGACTTCTCGAAATTTATATAATGGCTACATTAAAAAAAACCTCAACAACACGATTACTTTTCTCTATTTTTCAAGGTTAAAACAAATTTTAAATAAAATGCAATTACTTTCAGTCGCTTTTTTGTGTGCAAAAAAGGAATAATATTGCAAATCCCATAACTTTGTAACAGCAGCTTTTAGAATTTGTGCCCTCAGGTGCATTAAAACTGCAACGATGGATGCAATTCTCCTATTTCAATGTTCCTACACATATTTATAGCATAGCTGCATAGTTTCTGCGCACCCTCGCCTGCGCCTGCGCGCGCAACTTCACATTGTGCGCATACCGCAGCGCATTTGCGGCAAAATGAACCACAAAACGTTAATTGTGCAAAGCCCAACTCACATATTAAAGTACATAATAGTAAATTACGTAAATGGTTAATATAATCATCCAATTATGCTTAATTATGTAAATTATATTGCTTAAAGACAATTTCCATATCAATAAAATGCTCACAATGTACAATGTGTGCAATGTGCGCATGCTTTTATGCATTTATATATATTTTTTTTTTGTTTTGTATAATATTAATATTGACCGATTCTACCTGCATCTTTAAGACACGTCCCCAGCTATACTTATACTAGGACTTACAACTTAAGCCGCATAACACAAGACATACATTATTTATGTCTATTATGTTTTGGAATGGCCGTAACTGATTGTATGCGGAAATCATAAAAATGATGTTGTGTTGTGTCTATGTTTTCTTTTCTTTAGTATTTTTTTAAATGGATTTAATTTTAGTGGCCTGCTGCTTGCATTTTAATATTATTTATATAATCAAACATTTTTGCATCAAGACAATGGGCATCTATCAATGATGGTGAGATGGCAACTGATCGTTTTGTAATGTGACGATTGTGTCTTGCATGACGAGGCGTGTGCGTTCATTTTGAATTGTAATTGGATTTGTTGTTTTTTTTTTTTTTTTTAAATGCAAACAATAAAAGCGCAATGCGAAGGAAAAATTCTCACGCATTGATTTGGGTGCGCGCGCTCACCGCTGAACAACAAAATAAAAAAAAAGGGAAGCAAAATCGGAAAACCTGCGCATTGCGTTGCTTAAGTTGTGACCTCATTTGTTCAATGCACTTGCTGCACATTAATTATGCATGCACCTTAAATGGTACGTAATTATTTATCATTTCAAAAAATTGTGTGCATTAATTTGGGCAACTCATTTTATTTCTCACAAAATCTGTCCACGTTGTTTGACAGAAAAAGAAGAAGATGAAGAAAATTGGACAAAATTACCGTCTTCCTATGAGCTTGCAGTTGCTTTTACTGAACACACACATTGTAATGCTCAACTAAATTGTATCATTTAACTTAATTATACGCGTCCATTAACGAGCCAGGCAAAATAGCATCTTTCCACGAGATACCACGAGCAAATAAAATTGAGAAAACTAATTCCCAGTTAGCTGCAGTGTGGCGTGGCGTGTGCCACTATATATGTCGAAGCTCCCACTTTAAATACAATGCCGAGTTGTTGTGTTTTATCTGTGGAGGAATTTGCTACAAGACTAGTATATTGAATTGTTGTTATATGCGCCGTGATAAGTCGTACAAAACTATGCTCATTTAAGTAAGTGGAAAATTGGCCGTGCCGTGGAAGCAAAAGATCACCGTCCCAATGATTTACATTGCACTCCACTTATTAGTGGTATCTCTGTAATTAATGTGGCTTACTTATAGAGAGAAACAGTTAAGCTTTCGTCACTTAAAAATGTGAAGTCTAGAAAGTGGTTGGGAATCCAAAATTTACTGGATTAAAAAAAATTGACGAAAATGGCTGTAACGATTTTTTATCCCATTTTCACGTTAAATGTCAACACCAAAAACCGCTCGAACGATAAATTTCAAAGTAAATAAGCAAAATGTTTCATGCAAAAATTTAATTTATAATTCCACAATAAAATGAAACGCATAAACACAACAAATTCAATCAAATTGCATTTATTTAACATGAATAAAATAAAATCTAAAACAAAAAAACAAAAAAAATTAAATTCAACCTATACGGAAAATGTTTGCCATCAAAATATGTGCGCAGCCTCGTTTGCATGTTGTTCTCCTCCATCAGCATTCACAACATTCACAACATTCACAATTTATTGAACATGATGTGCGAGCTGCGCATGAGCATTCGCCGGGACTGGATGGTGCGCTGTGGCGCTAAGGATGCCCGCAGATACAAACTTCAACTGGGTACAGGGCCCACCCATTGATTCGGCGAACATTTATTTATTTTGAATTGCTACAAATCACTCAGCGCACATCATCTTCCATTTTCGATGCGCGCGCATCGTCCCCTGCAAGTAATGTTGCGGACGTTCATACAAATGCAACAACTGCAACTAAATCAAGCAATGGGCTCAAATCAACATAAACAATAAACAAGTGAGCGTTTTTATTTGGATTTTTTACAATTTTAGGTCTTTATGAAGATCGGTTAACTAATTGACACATTTTGTCTGGTAATTTGAAGTGATTGACGTTCTTAAGATGCAGTGGTTAAGTCCGTAAGTTTGAGATTATTTTGTTCATTTTGGTTTAAAGTCAAATATTATATCTTTAAAGTAAACAAATTCATTAACATTTAAATGAATTGAATTAAAATGCAAATAAATATTAAAGTATTGATGGAATTCGTAAATATTGTCAGTATTTTAAAGTATTGACAATATTTTAAATTAGTGTGTATTAAAATATATTTTTTGAAAATGTCTGCAATTAATTAAATAATTTTGGCTTTTAACTGAAAGTACAAAAACTGAGTGGCACTCATGACGTTGTCCTTAATAATTTAATGGTTCATACTTCCTAAACCTGGTGGAGCGTAGACGAAGAGGAGGAAGAGTAGGAGGAGTAGGAGAAGGAGACAGGAGTAGGAGAAGGTTTTTTGTTGTTAATTCTACACACTACAACATTGTTGCAACTTTTATTGATGACAATTCTCTCTCACTCAAGTTCGTTTCACCACATTGAACTACTTTGACCGCATCACAAATAGCTTGAAAAAGTAAGTCGCATCATACAAAAAGGCTTCTGGCAATAATGTGGCAACAGCCGCAACTGCAGTTGCAGTAATTAACAAGATTTGCGAAGCAATAAATTTAAAACACACGAAAAAAATATTGTGCGACAAAAAACATTCAATCGAAAAATGAATGGCAACAAAATACAAAACAAAAACAAAACAAAAACAAACAAACCGGGATCTACGCGGATATTGCAGCGCGGGGATTTGGATTGCTGTCGCTGTTGCCCTCCACTAAATCTTCCACAAATAATTATTTATGTACATCTTAACATATTATCGGTTTAATTACTTTCATTTCCCTTTGGGCATGTAGGCATAATGCAAAATATAAGTACTTCATAGAATTTAATGAAAAATATAAACAACAGCGTGAAACAAAAATGAGCACAACAAAAATGCGTTGAAGAATATAATTTAATAAATAACACAGAAAGATACTGCGCTGGGAAATATCTCAGTTAGTTTGCGTGCGTATTGAGTGTGTGTGTGAAGGAAAATACATTTAATTTTACAAACTATTGGGGACCAGTTTGAAATTGAAAATGTAATGCAGGCGGTTAAAAACGTTCATAATTCGAAAAAATGCAAATGATAAATGAACGACAGGGCAGGGATGTGTCATGTGACGGATCTTGTGGGGTCCTAACCTCATTGTGATTCTTGAACATTTTAAAGAACTTCAATGCAGCTTCAGATTCAATTTATTTGTGTAGGACCCAGGGAGGATTTTTAATTTTGGCATTAGCGATCAATTCAGTGATTCTGGAGGACAAAAAAGTACACGCCTGATTGATTGCATTCTATGCTGTTTTTCTCATCAATCTCAGAAACTGCTTAATCGATTTGCAACACATTTTGAATTTGAATGTAAGTTTATTTTTCATTATTTCTGGAAGGGATCATTATCAATTTAGGTCAAATTAATGCGCAAAAAAAACATAAAACATTAATGCGCAACATCATTAGCCTACTAAAGTAAAAAGACAATTTTTGAACTTTTTTTCTATCAAATTATTTCGATGGTTACTGAAAAAACAACTGTACAGTACTAAAAAGTAAAAATTACTCGGGGTACAGAGTGAATATGGTAAAAAGGCAGCAATGCACATCAGGATGAAAAATCGAAAAATCAAAAAAAAAACAAACTTGTACATTTTGTTTGTTTGTCGCCTGCATTATTATTGAGTTTTTATGTCGCCCGTTGCATTTGCATATGATTCATAATTTATTAGCAGCGAGTGTCATTTAAAATATTGTGTAATCTACCATCCCCCCCCTCTCCTTCATTGCAGTATTCCACAATCCACACACACACACACACACACACGACACCTTCCAGCTTCCTATCATTTCATTAATATTTAATACCTACATCTCACAGATAGTTATTTACTTTGTGCGTTTACTTGTCGCGTGTTAAATGTCGTTTAGAAGTGCAAAATATCGTGTTGAAGGAGCGCGCGAGCTTAAAAAAAATGTACTGAAGCAGAAAAAAAGAAACAGCAACAACAACAAACACGCGCGAAATAGCCCAAGAGACATGGAGTAGTCCGTCGCGGTCGCATCTGCACACCACGCACACTGCACACTGGTGGCACTCCACCAACAACAACAACAACAATATAATATTCATTGCAAATGAGTAGCCCAAAGCATAACCAAAATGTTATAATACGCGCCTCCATACCGGGAGGACGTGGTGTAGCTGGAAGCACGATGCGACGGTTAATATAATAAACGCGGCAACATAAGCGCAATAAGATGGGATGTTGCCATGGATATTATACACTTATTATGTTGAGGCACAATTTGTGTGGTAGCAGCGCAAAATCCACACACAAATCTTGGTGGTTGGTGGTGATGGTGTACGGGTGCGTTGTTGTGGCGTTATATACAATATTTGTTTGCTGAAGACTTGAATGGGGAATGGGAACATCGTCGGGAAAGGGTTTTGCGATGGGTCACAACGTGTATAATGTATTATTATTGCTGATGGGTACATATTATATTTTGTGTGTGCACCACCGGGGCGGCGGCAGGAGAGAGCGCGCGCGGATGGATGGATGATGCTGTGCTGTGTGTGGATAGGCCTCTCGAAGGCGCCATGCCAGCCGCCCGTCGACACACAATCGCGCTTATAATTTATAATATAAATAAACAAATTGTTTAAACTCCAATCCGTATGGCCTGCCGGACTGACTGCCGTATTTGTTTGTTGTCCGTCGCGCGTTATGTGCGCCGTTGTGTTGTTTTATTTGTTTTATTTGCCGCGCATCACCACTTTTTAAGGTTTTTAAGGTAGGCATACATCTTGAAGTGCGAGGAGGCGATATCGATTAGATGGATCTGTACAAAAGGTTTAGGTGTTGGGCTTTATGGTGACACAAAAAATATAATAAAATATAAAAAATTGGAATGGTGAAAAGGATTCATAAAAGATTTAAGTTTGTGAGTATATCTTTATTGACCTTGAATTGCTGTAAGTAGGCAGAGTGTCACGTTTGTGAATATTGTTTGACCTTGAATCACTTCCTACATTTTGTGAATACTTTTAAACCTCAAAAAAACCTTCAAATTTAATTTAAGCCAATATTTTTGACAATTTCAAGGTCACAGGTCTCCTTTTATTTCACTTCAGTAATGACTGAAAGGATTAATTTCCCTTCGAATCCGAAAATTGTCATCATTTCAAGGTCAATAACAGTTTTAAGTCATTGTTTAAGTATAATGTGCGATTATTTCAATTAAACAATGACTTAAAATTGGCGTTTGACCTTGAAATAGCGAGTAAAACTTTATTTTGTTGAGGACATAATTTAATCCCTCACTCATTACATTCATTTGACCTTGAAAAATGGTTAAAATATTTTAAATTGGCTTATTACTATCTTCACAAACCAACAACATGAAGAGCACCACGTTTAATTTGTCTCTCCCTGCCTCAGATGCACATTACATTTTTACTTCATCACGTTCAAAATTCACACTTTACACTATGTCACTTTATAATAATATGTTTTATGTTTCTTTTATTGTATTTTGTCCCATGAGTCCCAAATCAATGTAATGTTATTCAGAAGCTGCAAGAACGAACGATATGCCATAAAGGGGGGAGCAAAAAAATACAACACCAGCAGCAGCCTTCAGCACACACCGGCTACACCGCGCCCCGCACATAAGTTGAAAACTAATAAAAACAAAATGAAAAAAAAGGTATATTCATGCAGCACCTATTGATTTCCGATGAAAATGTAAGCCTAATTGCATGGCACCATCCGTGTGAACCGTTTTGCTCGTTTTTTTTTCAGATCAATGTTTTATTATGATATAGAATACAGTATTGGTAATGATTTAAGTCAAGTGCGCATGACACTACAGCATAATTTTGTTGGTCAACAAATAATGCATGGTGCTGCGCCGAAGCAAGTGCGCACGACACATTCTCACACAAGTGCTGCTCACGTTTAATTGCGAGCGAGGCAACAACAAGGGCCTCCCCCCATTGTGGCGTTTTGTTGTGGGTGTTGGATCTCACCAACAATCTACTATTGAAGTGGTAGGCCACTTTTTTTCGGCTCCCATCATGCTGCGTTGTAATGCGGTTGTAGGTACGCAGGTGCACTTTGCGCGCTGTACTTGCATGAGGTTAATGAGATGTCAACTATGTAGTCTCGACTATAATATTGAAACGTGGTTAGGCGCGGACAACACATATTTTCAACAGTACTGGAGTGCGGAATGCATGCTTAAGTGGAAGTATTGCTTAAGTACAAAACAATTCTGATTCAATTACTTGTAAATTCTCAGAGATGCTGAAACTGTTGGGAGAAGTTGTAAAGTTTGAGCTTATGGGCCAGATTTTTTGGTTGGCTTAAAGACAAGAAAGTGGCCAGTTACGAACAAAATTTCAATAAAGGTTTTTGTGTTTATTTCAAATACGATATTATGATCCTGCGTCTTGATCCTAGCCATCCTCTCGAGTGTAATACGGGGGATCGGCTGTGCTTTTTCTCATCATTATTGTCGGCGCTACAATTGAGGTCCGGTCTTGTTGGTTTGCTTCAAATAAATCTTCCCTCTGTTCATTCGATCTTACGCCTACAACGTCTAACTTAGAATCTTATTATTGCTTACGTCCTGCTCTACGCCGTCCTTGTAACGTAGGCTGAGTTCGCCACATTGTCTATTATCATAATTCCTTCCGTCTTCTTTTATGCTGACGGTATTTTGGTTTAAAATAACACAAAGTCATCCTTTTTCCAAATGATTCAAAATGCGCCACTTTCAAGGCTGTTTTCATAAAAACGCAACATAAAATGCAACTGCTGCACTTCATAGCAATCAGTGCGAAGTCAAATAAAATTGCATCGCCCATAAAGGATGGAAAAACATAATAATTATTAAATTGGCGCTCCTGTCTTCGCCGCAAACGCACTCGACAACACGCGACACTTCGCTGCAGTGTCGACTGCACTTGCCCCAGTCAGTGTCCACTGCCGCTGCAGATACGCGAATAAAATTGGACACAGTCGCGTCGTCGTGAGGACGACATGCTGCGTGTGTGTATGCGGCGCTGGCGTTCATCATTGTGCACCTTAAAATTTACGACAAAATCGGCCATGTAGCATTAAAAACGTCAATCGCATTGAAATAGCTTTGTTATTTGCATAAATCATGTTAATGCAGTTGTTCATATGAACCTTTCACACAGTGCACATATTTATTTATTAAATTTTCAAGTTGTGAAAAATAATTTCGATGGATGATTTATGGTCGCGTGGCGGACGGCGAGCGTATTTTCTCAACTACATAAAACTACTATTTTAAATTATAATTTTGTACACGATATTTATTAAATGCCTTATTACTTTGTATAATAATCTGACGCAAGCAAGGGGTCGTCACTTTTTCAGTGGCATTATAATTGCTTTCATTTCGATTGGTTTGAATGATTCATTTTTATGAGTTCACATTCTGCAATGGAAATAAGTATAGGTTAAAGCAAATTTGAATTATTGCTTCTCTTGCTTTTTTAGGTCGGATCATTACAATCCTTAGACTTGTACAGAGGGGGTCGTTCCACAATAACATTTAATTGCAATTAAATTTTAATATTTTAAAGCTACAAGAAGGAATTTTATTTAAAAAAAAAACATAAAGGATTTAAGGCCTAACATTGCCTTAAATTATGTGTATTAAAGTCTTAGTGCTTTTCTTAAAAATTAAGTCAAAACAATTTAATTAATTAATTTAACTTAACAATTTAATAATTTAATAAAACTTTTTTGGACAAAGACTTATTATTTCGTTCCACAATAACATTTAATTGCAATTAAATTTTAATATTTTAAAGCTACAAGAAGGAATTTTATTTAAAAAAAAAACATAAAGGATTTAAGGCCTAACATTGCCTTAAATTATGTGTATTAAAGTCTTAGTGCTTTTCTTAAAAATTAAGTCAAAACAATTTAATTAATTAATTTAACTTAACAATTTAATAATTTAATAAAACTTTTTTGGACAAAGACTTATGATTAAAAAGTGTTGAAATCACATTTTAAAGTACCATAAAGTGTCCTAGCTGAAGCCAATTTTTTAGATTTTGCGCCAAAAATTTAACTTTTTAATTTTTTAGATATATTGGTGCAAAATTCTTTAAAAAAACTGAGTCTTTGCTGCTTGAGAATTAAAGCCCAATTTTCAAGAATGAATTTAACGATAATTAAGTTCAAAAAAAATTATGAGAACTAAACTAAACTTATAATCAATCTTTTAATTTCATTATAACGAAATTCTGGTCTTAATTGAAAGCCTTATTCTTAAAATATATTTTCATTAACCATTAAGTGCCTTAAAAATGTCTTCCTCTTGTAGTTTAGACGCAGATTTAATGCTACAAAAGCATACAAGGGGAGACTAAAGTTTTTGAAAAAAAGCCACAGGAGGGAGCCGCAAAAGCCCATAAATTGAAGCTTCTTTGGCCTGCGCGGAGTTCATTGTTCTATTGAATTGAAGAACACATTGTGGCGCTGACGAGAATGCGGAGAGAATTAATAAAAAGGGAGTGCGGGAGTCCACGGTGCAAATCATCAGCTTAAAATATAAGCCACACGAATATAATAAAGACAATGTATTTAATTACCATGCGCAGTGTGGCTCAACATTAAACAATAAAATGTGAATGGAAAGACGAATTAGTCTTCATTTTAAATTTGGGCTTGCCTTATGCAGTTTCATGCATTTTGCAGCGTCGTAGTTCACATGGCTATTGCATTCTGGACATGCAATAATTCAATCGGGGATAAATCTCATCGCATTATTAATAAAGCATCGCGTTTATTAAGTTAACTATTATCCAGATGGGCGCATCTCACTCACGTTTAAATGTGTAAACTCTGTAACCAAAGCCTTTATTTCCTCTATTTATTGTTCCGTTGTGTGTTAAATGTTTAAAACATTAAAGTGCATTTTATAGAAATAAAGCAGCTATCAAGACTTTTATTTCCCCATAACATATATAATTATGTTTAACGTGTAAGCTTCACGATTCTCAGCGTGTGTAACCGATTAATTAGCCAGCAGGCAGGAATCAAACAAGAAATCTTGTGAGACTGTATGGTGTGAAAAATTGAGCACACTTGAACACACACGGCCAACATAACACACGCTCATAACTCATAAAGCCGAGCTAGCTTACACACATATGTAGCATAATATTAAGCATAATCCAAATGTGTAGGTGCAATAGCCAGTTGTTGCATAAAAAAAAACGTTATAATATTATTTAAATGCATAAATAGATACCATAACAAATAATATAATATATTATTGTGCATAAAATATATAGCGCAACATCATATGTGTGCAACGCGCAGCCGCAACATGCACATTGCACATATTATGTATTATTATTATTATTATGTGTGGCAACAAAATGTTTGGCGTAGCCATTTGAGTGATTTACATTTTGATCGCCCATCCAAGGGTGGCACTGATCAAATTTTAATGTCATCATCTTATTTGCTGCACGCTGTCTCATTATGTGCAAAAAACCACTGCCCAACTGCGTGCCATTGTCCGAAATTTCATTGACATTGTACCATATTGTAGAAATTGCGGAGACGCGCGCAAACGCGCAGACTCCACACACTTTGTATGCGCAGCGCCACCACAGCGATATAATATATATGCGCGCGCGGTTGATTACCGGATTATTTGTATAGTGCAGCATGTATACATTTGTCTCCATCTGCATAGCCAACCAACCCTCCCCCTCCCCTCCCCCCATTACCATGCGCAGAGTCCTCTTGTGCGCAACGCAAGACCACCAATTCCGTCGTGTCTCTCCACCCGCTCTATCTCTCTCTCTCTCTCCCCACCATGAAAAATCACTGCAGCGGCGCATGGTAATTTTGTTGCCATATTACAACGTGAATTGTTGTTGTCGTCATCGGTGTTCATGGGTTCTTGTAGGCTGCGCAGTATATTATACAGCTCTAAATTTTCACAAAGTGCTATGCGCACAGTTATATGCAAGAAGGAGAGCTGGTTTTATAAAATTGTTTTAAAAGTGCGCATGTTAAGAAAAGTGCATTAAGGCGCGGGCGACAAATGTGACGTGTGGTGCGGCGTGTCGTGGTGCGCGCGGGGCTCAAAACTTAGCCTCATATATGCATATTATAATAGTGCATTGGTATTGCGGAAATTCAACGGAGATAAGTTGTGCAAAAATATTCAAATGCACGCGAATGCAAAAATATTGTGGCAAATAGATAGACCTTCCAATCCATTTTTAATAACCCACATGCATAAAATGCATTAAGCGGTGAATATGCATTTGATGTTTTTTTTTTTGGATGCTGCACAAATTGCAATTGCCGTGTGCGCAACTGACTGAAAAATAAAGTTGTAATTATTAATTTCTGCGCAATTTACTTAAGAAAATTAAAGTTATAATTATTAATTTCTGCGCAGCTGACTTAAGAAAAATAAAGTTGTAATTATATTTTTTTACGCACACAATCCATACAATAATTTAAAAAAATTATGTTGAAGTTAATGCATTATAATATCGATGAGTTAATTTATTAATTTGACGGTTTACAATTAAAATGCGCGAATGACTTAAAAAATGTTTCTCGTCTTAAAACCTTATTAAAAAAGACACGATCACAATTCCCGGCATCATGTGGTGTTACATAACTCATTTGTCCACAAATTTACTTAAGAGCCATAGTCAGTTTACACAAAAATTGAAGCACACACGCGCCGCTATAAAAGGACATGCGATATGCATACCGGTTGTAAGTACACACTGTCAAGTACAATGTAGGCAGTACTCTGCATATCACATCACAATATTTAATGGCGTTCTACAACCAATTTGCTTTTTAGCATCATTGGTCGACGTTGTCTTTTTTAACAAAAAAACAAAATAAATTGGTTAACTTTGAGACCTCACAACTTTAACAGTTTTTTGTCAAATGTTTTGATTTTTTTAGGGTACCATAACAATGTTAAAAATACATTCTGCATCATTAGATTTTTAATAAAAAATTACGAAGGCTTTTTTTAAAGAAATTAGTAAAATTTAAAAATTTCCAAACTTTTTTTTGAAATAATTTTTGTGAAATTGAATGTTGAATTCAACTATGAAGATTGAAATTTTCGGAATTACCCGCCTCCTAAATGATTGTGAAGTGGGGTGAGCATTTCCACTTTTGCCCCATGACTACTTTTAATTTAATCTCAATTAATTTGTGAAATCTTTTAAAGTTAGCTCCTTTCAAAGTTGATACAGCTTTTTTCTTGGATTCCCAAAGGGGTGAGAGTGTGTGTGGGAGAGGGGGGGGGGGGGTGTTAAACAAATCCCTTTTTTAAATCAATAAACTTAAGTAAGTCAATTGATTAATTTTGTTTTCATCTCACTTACTTAAGTCGGCTTCCGGTTTCAATTTAAAAATAAGAAACGTGACTTTGGAGTAAAATAATGTCGACCTTCTTCCGAACATAATAAATAACCTATACAATTGAAACGAATTTCGAATATTATCGGTTGTAAAATACTTTTTTTTGAGTTATTTAAAATATCCGCAGTCAAAAAAAATAAAAAATTTCAAAAAAGAAAAAATTATCATTTACAAAAGCATTTCTTTAAATTCCTACGATGTGATGCCAATTATATCAAAATATGAATTTAAATTGGACGATGTAAAAATGCAAATGAGTGGAGCGCTGGTGGGGTGTCATCGCTTTTAAATAATCTCCACATATCTTCGGCATTATATCTTTAATAAGCGCGCGCGCTCTCGCAGTTCTGAGTTCCTGACCAAATGTAGGCATTTTCGTTAGTGCGTGCTCATCCGCATGCCGGTGATTAGAATATAGCAATATGTTGCGATGATAATAATTAATAACAGTTTATGATTCATTTAGTATGAAGCGGATCGCGTGCCGCCGCAAAAGATGATTTTTTTGTTTGTATTTTGTATTTTTATTTTTTGTTGAATTATTTAATTTCGAAACAAACTGTTTAGACGTAAACCGATTTAAATGATGTCCAAGTTGTGATACGAAATTAATTTATGCGTGTATTTTTTTTTGGACCACATGTAGTTATTAATTGGGGGGAAATTTTAACCTATTTGTTGTTTCTCTCGTGTATTTATTAATTTATTGAAACACTTTTTATTAATATGTATCATATTTGTGTGTCATTGGATGCATTTTACAGTTAACTCTTACAATAATTGATGATGAAATACCATTTATCTAATTGTTATTAAACACCGCATCAGAGGAAACAACAGTAAATGTATAATAACTCTGCAGCGCTATGAACAAACTTAAATGGTCATTTAATTGAATGAGTGCAGTTCCAAATATAATTCATTTGACACACATTCGACAAATAAGCAATTAAACTAACAACAATACGCTGGTAACAAACTATCGATAGTTTCAAGATAATCGATATAATAACCGCACTTAATTATACAAATGTTCGTACAAACTAGGACAGTGTTTATAAAGGTGGTTCACTTCTTTCTTAAGCATTGCATTTTATTACTTAAGCCAGAAGTAAACGGTAAGTTGGAGTGTAACTTAAACGAAAGTATTCTTGTTGCTTTCCTTGTCATTTAAAATTGTTTTTCTCTTTGATATTAGCATTAAAACGTATTTTTGGTATTGAGAATTTTTTATATTGATCTTGAAATGCTAAACCAAATTTTTGTATTTTATTAAAAGCCATGGTAAATCCTTTTAAATAATCATTAACGCCGTTTTTGTGTCATTAAATACAGTTTTTATTCAATAGTATCGAAAATATCGAAGTCTCGAAAGACAAATTCTTTTTCTTGTGAAATTTAAAAACAAATTTTTATTAAAATTGATCTATTTATTTCAAATTAAAACACGTTATTATACAACTAACAAAATGGAAGCACTTAAAATGCATGATCCAAAAAAAAATGTAAAAAAACATGAATTTAATTAAACGAAAAACGTTGTCAAGCGTAATGATTATTTAAGCATCATAAATCTCTAGCGCTTTATTGTTTAAGTCAAAAGCAATAACTAAACACATAATGCGTCCTAAAATGATCCGATCTTTGCAGGTACTATCTTAAAGCTGATGTCTTTGGTACCATTCTGCGTTTCACAGTAATTTGTTATGCCATAAATATTTCGATTATCTCGCGTACCATTATCTTAATCATAATAATTTATCACTAATAACGATCACATTGTCGGTCGCGGAATATTATTTCTTTAGTGTACACATTCTTTCTTTTTTTTTTGTATTCGTGTTTTACAAACTGTTTTATTATGTTTCAAAAACACTCAGTGCGGTGTATGAGCGTCTCAATATATATACGGCATACGCGCAAGTCATGGACCGTTTTATGTTCTCGTCATGTGTGAGGATGGATCGCTACGAATTGTGGTACACAATATAAACATGCTCTTGAGAGCATAATATTATAATATTAACCCCGTCTGTGGCTTCAACAAATAATCCATATAGTGCGACGGGCTGCATTACACGAATTGGGAACATTGAATGAGAGGAGGCTGGTTGGTGCGATGCAACAGTGCATCGCGCTTGTTTCATGCGTTGCAGCAGCAGCAGTGTGTGTGTCTTCAAAGATTTGCGATTGAATGCGTTGATAACGAGCAAAATAGAGGTGCATTGAAGAATGATAATGTTGTTGGACTGTGCCCGGTTTTGCATTGGATTATTGCCATTACCATTTATTATGGCTAGGCCCCCAATCACTTGTGTTCAATCTAAATGAATTGAAAGCACGTGCGGCTGGCGATGTGTTGGTTATTTTGCAGCATTAATTGAGCAGCGTTAATATTTTGCAGAATAACAGCGGTGGACAACAATTTGAATTGAATTGGAGGTAAAAATATGTTGACCTTGCAGTGTTTGGGTTTAAGGTCCGTTTGAGAAGCTCACTTAAAGCTTAATTCACCACAATGTAACTGTAAATTCAAAAAAGACATGGCAGGGAGAGACACGCTTGAATTTAATACGACTTAGTGTAAAATTTAAATCAAAAAACTAGAAATTTTGATGTTAAGACTTAATATTTGGAAAATTTGTAAATTTTATAGCAATGTAAAAACATTTTCAGCAAAAAAATGCAAATTTTCTGAAATATCAGCATTAAAACATTGAATTTGTTTTGAAAAGAACAATTTTGAAAAGAACTATTTTTTGAGCGCAACTTCACTTTGACCTCACGCGACAGTCAAACATTTTGTTAGACCTCCTTCATATATTAAAAGCACAAACGTCACACGGCCATCTAAGATCGCCACATCACAAATCCTTTTTCAATTTCTTTCAATTGTATAGAATTGCAATCGCGCAAAGAGAATTTCTTTTCTTTGCGATGAGCGCGCACACAATTCCAAACACACAAGCCTGTACTGCGCAGTGTACTTATATTATTTAAATATTTTACACAAGCCCCAGCTGATGGGGCAAACAACTTAAGCAACGCGGCCAAACAACACAAAATAACACAAAAACTGCACAATTGGCCGAGAGAGTCCGCGCTGCACAAATAATTTATGGGCACACAACGCATGCGCTCTGCCAGCCCCGGCCAACAAATGTACGGCATTTTAAATGGGCTTTGATTAATGACCTTATACAATTAGGTTTTTTAAAATTGTATAGAATTAAGGTAATGATGGTTGCATAGTGCATACTTATCACTTATCAGTATTTAAATAGTGCTTTGCGGAGAACACTGACGCTTTTGCCTGTTATTATTGTTATGTGCGACGAGCGCATAATGGCGGGTAAGCAAGTACGTTGAACCTTTACGGGAGAGGGGGGTGGGGGGCTTAAGAGTTAAGACGCGACACGCAATGCTAAAAGTGGGACACAACAATGTGAGACAATATGAGACAATGTTCGCTTGATGTTGGAATAGTTTGCAGACTGTAAGGATTGATTGCGATTGCGCTATCATGGCTTATTGAAAGCATATTTTATTTTATTTTTTCGTTAAACTTTATAGACTCCAATGAGGTGGGAATTTAGTCAGAAGAGGGTGAAAAAGTGCGTTTATTTGAAGGAAACCCAAGAGCACGGAATTAGCGCTCGTTGGCGGAGAATGCAATGCCAGCTACACAGAAGAAAGAAGAAGAATGAAGATGACCCAGCGAAAGCCCAGTCTATAAGCGTGTAGACTGTAGACTTGTAGAGCTCGTCTCAGATGGGAGGAATGCCAAGTTGTAAAACTAGTGGACCGCCGGATCTGGAGCGAACTTTTGTGTTCAAGTGCAGGACCCGGACTGCGTTGTAGCGTCTCGGAAATTATGGGCTGGTGTTCCTATCGTGCCACTCAATCAGTCCAATCCTAAATTTATAATTTACTTATGTATGTTGACAAATAAACAAATTTCTTCTTCTTTGGATTCCCAAATAGTGTACAAAATCCCCATAAAAACACACATTCCCAGCCACACATCCCTCGCTTCCAACGAAACCCCTACATTGGATCAATGGCGCACCACACGAAGAGCATGGCGCTATCGCACACCGCATTTTGCTAAAATACATTTAATTAGTGAACACAACATTGATTGCTGTCTATTCCCTCCTTACAGGAATCACACTGCACTGATCGCAGTGACCACATACTCCGTACACGTGTAATATGCATGCGCATGCGTTATTGCAGTTAATTGAACACGGCGCATTTTTCCCGCGCACACATTATTCGTCGTGTACAATGTACACATTCTGCAAATGCAAATTGCACAATCGAGTGCGGATTAAAAATGTACGCGACGCAAACGTGTGGTGCGCAGAGGATGCGCGTCGTAAGCCCTGGCCGGTCCACGATGCACACTGCACACGCTCTCTTGTAATATGTTTTACAAACCCATCGATTAGTTACATGCATGCTGACGATTCATCAAGCTCAATAAAATGCATACTACTGTGCGGATTTGTGTGGACTGCAGCAGATGAAATTAACACTGACAGTCGGGATAATTGTCTTACATTTAAGTGCCCCGCGCACATAATATTAAACTATACTATGTGGATCTCGCCCCATGTGCAATGTAGGACGGTGTGGTGTGCACGACTGCAGTCTGCAGTAAACGTTAACATCGAAATCAATATGCAATTATGCAACAAACATATTACGGTGTAAGTAAGTTCAGTTAAAGGGATTTAAATCCCAGCAGTTAAATAGTATTTAAGCGGAAAACGCTTGGTTTTTAAATGCATTGCAAGTTATAATCGTTGCATCTTGCAATTAAAATGCAGTTAATTAAACAATGCAATTACAATTTTTATTGTTTGTTTAAGGTCACCGAGTGTACGCAACTTTGGCGGTAAACATTTGTTACCAGGTTACATTAAGACAACCAAGTAATAATGAAACATCATTCAAAAGTTTTTACATTTTATTTTTTATTTTTTTTAGGTAGAGGAGACAATTAAAATGTGGTTGCAAACTAAATATTTACTGCAACGGTCTTAAAATATTCTCAAATAATGAAAAGGGGGAAGTGGACGATTTGGAACTAAATGAAGGAGAATAAAAGGCTTAAGTTCTGCAGTAAAATTAAAAAACGTTCAAAGGAAGTCCCAATTTTAGGATTAAAACGCAACAGACCGCTTAGTTTAAAACAATCCTTTAGGGAATGTGACTCAGTTGTAGTTAGAATGGGCAATCCTCTGTAACGTCCTTAATGCAATTTAAATATTTTAAAATTATACTTCTTAATATTAAGTATAAAATAAATTTTTTTTTTAAAGCGGCAGGGAGGACCACGCAAGAATTTAAATGCGAATGCAACTTTGTTTTAGAATGCTGTCTGTTATTTTCAACCAATTTTGTTTTTAATTTTATTCAAATGTAGATAATTACAGTAATTACGGCAATTAGTAAAAATAAAAACTTTTAAACATTTAAAACTAGTTGCAATAATAATTGTTTAAATTTGATTAAAATGTTCGGATTTTTTTTTTTAATTATTACTTGGCGAAGTATGTTATAGGCATTGTTGAACTTTAAATTATATAAATGTACTGCTTTGACATTGTTAAAATTAAGTTATTAATTCAGAACATTAACATAATTTTCAACAATAAATCAAAAACGCAAGAATTCATATCCTCCACCACAAATAATTCCAACTATAATATGCATTCATTCTTTTTCAATTTAAAGTGTATTGAAACGATGCATTCATCGCATATAAAGCCTTAAAGTTAAATTACAAGAGAGCGCAACAATGTAACTACACCCCGATGTAATTGGCTGCAACTAATTGCGCGCACCAACACACTTAAATGCATAAGAAAAAATTGTACATTTAAAAATAATTAATAGATGCACCTTTTTCCAACTCTCTTCTTTAAGCGGCTTTGGTCATCCGTGGCTTTATAAACATACGCTGCAGCCACCATTATACCACCTCAATGGATCAATGGACCGCGCGTGTGCACCGCCACCCGTCAATTCAGATGTTTCCCCACATCCATCGTTAAACGTCTGCATGACGTGAGTGAGGCGATGACACACAATAGCCAATAATTTCGTGTGCGTTTACATTTGTCAGTCGTCACTCGTCAATCTTGAAAGGAATTTTTTATCCCCATTTTATTTTTATTTTTTTGGAGAACACAAACGCAGCGTGTGCCGAAAACTATAATAATTTGAGACGCAACGTGTGCTCCCATTTTCCCTTTTGGGCTATTTGGGTTTATGAATAATTATAATGTTGAGCTATTTATTCATGTTTCACAATTTATTTGCATTTTATTCGGCATATTGTATTCTATTTGCGCAATAATAAACAAAATAAAATCCCGGTGGCCGATGAGCGACGAATGAATGGCGCGTGTTTACCCCCCTTTGGACGACTTAAGGCCCCATCGCCCGCCCGCCACTCCCCGCGTGCCAAGGGAAGTCATGCCATCTTAAGGAGGCGCTCGTTTATTATTCAATTGTATTGTTGTTATCTTAATTATTCCTTATTAATTTTTTTTCCCCCCTTTTTTTTTTCTTTTTTTGTTTGTCCACTTTTTTTTTTTTGTTTTTGTTAAGGCTATTTTTTAAACGCTGGCCACATAGTGAGCCATGCAAAGTGTGTGCGTCTTTTGATAATAAGCGCACAGCCATAATAATATAACGACGTGAGCACACACAGTGGTGAGCAAAACGCAATAAAAATGTTGATGTTTTCTTAAGGAAGAACGCAGATCTCAAGTACTGAAGCACACCTATAAAACTCTGGTACAGATTGGCTTTAAAAGGAAAACAATGAGGCGCGAAATTAACAATACAAAATGAATGGAGTGGAATGAGGAGAGAGATAGAGAGAATATTGGTGAGGGCAACTGAAGCAGCGGAGGAATAATATAATAAAACGATGAGGTCTGGAGGACTGCAGCAATCAAGCATTTTAATGTAGACTAAAGTAGTCGAATGCCCTGGACAATATATTATTATGTTTGAATGAAGAAGCTGTTAGGTAATACACTTTTGTTATACATTTTACAATTGGATGTGCAGGCAGCAGCGCTGCATATTTATTTTATTTCATTTTATTATTTGTTTTCATTTTTCGCTTGAAAATGCAATACGGTTGCAATGTCCAACGCTGGTAAACAATAGGGAGCATAAGGAGGGGTTCAAACTTGAAGCCGCTGAAAAGCTGTGGCAGGTAATTCGAGTCGTGTTGCGAGTGCTCGACCTATCGACAGTGAAATCGACGGACACTACAATATTGTGTGTGTAAGTTGCGTTGTGACTTGTGTGTTGTTGCATTTAAATGCCTTGTGCGCGCGAGAGGGAACACTTGAATAATCAATTGAAATTTTTGAAATGCATGTTTAAGAAAATATGAAATATACTCACAAGGCGAATGTTGGAATTAAGGGAACAAATAAATAAACAAGAGGGAAGAAAACATCTTTTTGATTCGGCCATAAAGTGGTGTTGTTTATACCTTCTCTGCAACTTCTCGTATTTATATAATTCGAATTGGTTTGGTACAGCACCCCCCCCCCCCCTCCCCCAATAAGTGTACGTAATATTTTTACGTTTATTTCAAGCACTATCAAGCGTACACACACCGTATACTGTTCCGCCGATATTCAACTTACTTCAGGCCAATTGCACAGACATATATTACAATTATTGTTTGCCAATTGGCGAGGGGGCTGCCCTGTATTACTAGGGTCTAGGTTACTGCCACGGCGGTCATGACGCATCTAATGGATATGCGCATGCGCCATTGGATTATGGTGCGCAGAATGTTACTGCGAGCATTGTACACTGCGCACTGCAGTGCGCGTTGCGCCGTCCATCGAGTGTGTGCGGTGTGGTGCGTCGCTGTCGTCCAAGATGCGGCCCCATCTCATATTATATTATCTTTTGTTTTGTTATTATTTTATTGGTTATAAGTTGCTCGTCTTCTCCAGATTCTTCCTTTTGCAATATTTATACGTTTGTTGCAATATATACATAGTTAGTTGCAGTTGATTTCTTATTGCATTCTTTGCAGCTCATATATTTGCGAATATTGCAGTGCGAGTACATATTTTTGCACAATTTCTGATTATAATATTATTCAGCTGGAGAAACGGAGATGCATTCAAAAATAATCACCGACATTGCATTTATAATATACATACAATATGAAGTCTGCAACATGTGCAATGCATTTCGTCGATGACTTCAATAAAATTGTGCATTTTAAATAAAAATAATTGCAAAGTTGCACTCGTGATTTTTTGTACAGAAAATGAAGAAGTGATTTAATTTTAGAAAAATATTTGAACAGCTGTTTAATGTTCGTCTACAAAAAAAGGGGGACAAAAAATTTAATATTTCAAGGTCAATTTAAAAAAATTCAATGTCAAAAACGCACTTTCCCCCACAAAAAATTGATTCCATCTTTAAAACCGCACGTGCTTTTTCATTTTTAACATCCAACGCGTTGATGCAATGAGCTGACCTTCACCATTAAACGCATGCACCACGATCAATGTAAGACAAAACACTTGAGACAAATTTTAAGTAGTGCAAACAAATGCACCGGATCGACACACAGCAGCAGCAGCAGCAGCAACATGCATGTGAGTTTACGCTGCACATTTTGCTGCATATCAATGCTTGAGATTTGTATACTTATGTCATATTTTATTAAGTGCATAAAATCATCATAAAACCTGGCGAAGCGTTAAGAAAACACCCCTTTTAGTGCTATCTGCTGCATATAAATTATGAGCGTTGCCCGGTTTTTGTTGTGCGATTGTTGCCCGGTTTTTTTGTGTTTTGTTTTCTTGCGCTGCATTTAATGGCCATCACATTGCGAGTTGCAGAGATTTGAAAGTAAACTGTAAATGGCACAGAGCGTTAAAGGATCGAACGCGTGTACGGTTTTATGCAAACTTAAGAGGCAAAGGCATGTGTGTTAGAGTTGTGAAAGCGCAATGCCATGTGTAATATTTATTTCATTTGTGGCTCTTATAGGATCCGAATGCAATGTGCTTAGTAAGTTATATTCAATGTAATAACTTATTTTAAACAATAAGTGCGTACAAGAGTGGTTGAGGTTTTTTTTCATTGTTTATTTGTTTTGAGTAACTTGGCAAACACTAATTTAACCAACTTTTAGCAATCTGTAGCAGAGAGGGCACTTATAAATTTCCCTGCAAGAAGGGATCTACTTCCCCTAAACAATCAGGTTCCTCTATTCGTCAAGCAATTAAGCAAAAGGAGAAGGAGTGCGGATTTTCTGTTACTGCTTCCTAAACTGCACAGGTTTGCGGGCCTCATCAACCAACCAAAATACCAACAATCTCCCTCCAGTTATTGTTAACTTCATGGCGCAGTGAAAGGAGGACTTCCAAAGAAACATCAGTATTAGAAATTAAGACATTTAAAAGTCTGTTTTCTATTTCAATAAGAATTAAAGTTTGAGACCTTTTTAAATATTTAAATGGACTTACATTTGGTCACAAAATGATTATTTTGAATTGTAACAAAATTACGGGGAAACCCACAAAATACATAATGCGGCCAAGAAAATAATGTTTGCCTCCTTGCACGCCAAATGGTGGAGGCAACAAACACTCAGACGTAATTCGCCGAGACGTCCACCACGTTGTTGTGGTGTCTCCGCAGTCACCACATAAATCATAAACAAATCGCGAAAAGCCCCGTCATTTTATTAATTGATAAAACTCTTATTGGAGTGTTCGATTTATCACACTATAGTGGGATGGGTTTGGAGTTAATGTTAAAACTCTTTCCCCGTTGCGCAAGTTGTGCAAGTGTTGCATTATGCGCGTGCAGCATAAAATTCGTTTCCTTTTTCTGGTTTTCATTTTTGTTCCCCCTGGTTGTTGTTGCTGTTTTTTTTTTGTTTCCTTAATTTTGTGACAAGTAATGAAAAAGCGCAAATTTATCTCTTGTATGTTAAATATTTTTTGAAGCCTGTTTTTCAGCCTACACTGTCTGTGCCCGATGCGGTTGTGAGTACTTGCACTGGTTTGACAAAACTAATTTTACGTGCGTCGTCGTCGCCTGTTCTGCAGTACGCCTTTTCCTTTCCCGTGGTGATCGTTCCTTCCCTATTTTATTTGAGTGCGACAATATTTTTTTGTAGATAAGCGACAATGTTTGGTGGTAGTTTTGCAGCGCATTGCAATTTTCAATTCACGAATTTTGTTGTGTTGTTTGTGTGTGTCGCTTTTTTTTCGTTTTTTTGTTATCCCGTGTTGTGCTGGACCTAACAGTTTGTTGCGAATGCCCTTCGGTTATGCAGTTAAATTTATGACTTATGATTTGTCTCTTTATGTGGCGCCACATTCCGGTTCACAGTCAAAAGGAAATTGTGAAATCAAGTAGGTATCAGGTCGCGGTAGTGCGACATGATGGCTTCCTTCTTCCTAGTTATTATTGTATTACAGGCGACAATGATATTGGGTCGAATCCTGACCGCTTAAATTGAGTGTTTGTGAAATGGTCAAGCTTCGTGTATTTTATTTAAAATCGAGTTTGGGACGATTTGCATATTTTTTTTAGGGCAATTCAAAAATGTGTCTCTTTTAGAATAAAATTATCATCTCCCAACCAATCTTCCATTTACTTTAAAATGCTTTGGTAATTGATACTCTTAAAATATACAATATCTCTGGCGTCAACGAACAATGCATGCACAAAAAGTCAGTGACTGCGAACAACAACTCACTCCACGATCTCCACTGACTCAACGCAAATTGTTGAGATGAATGAAACTTTACAGCGGACGACGACGCGGTTTCTTGAATGAAACATACTCGTACATACTTGGGTATATCATTACAAGAAAATGTTGCAATTTCTATGCTCAGGTTTTGTATAAAGTAATCTTGAATGACTCCCACTTGATGAACAAGACGACGCGACCGCGACGCGCGACATGACATGACAAACGAAGTTGCTTTGTTGTCTTTTGCGACAAATTTTCTTTTCGTTTTTTTGTTTTGTTTCAAAAATGGTTGAATGTTTTATTTGTTAAAAATTAAAAATAATGCGTCAATTTAAAAAGGATTATTAAATAATAACTCTACAACTCTTGTAGGGGAATCATCTTAGGAAGAAAAAGAAATGTTGAGTTTTAGAGATTTCCGTTGGAAATGTCGATGTCAAAACTGAGAATCCTTCACGTTTCTTAATGGAAACTCAAGAATTTTGAAAGGGACATTGATGGACTTTATGGATTTAATCCCGGAATCGCTATTCGCTGGCCAAAAATCCGGAAAAATCCTGTTATTAAACCAACGCATCTCAATACAAAATATTTTAATGTTGACCGCCAATTAATATATTTATAAATTAAAATACATAAAACATGACCGCAATGAATCATATTAAATAGTTATGCCTTTGGCAAAACAGGATTCAGGAAAGCGAAGGGCTGCAACATTAAAAAGATAAAACTAATTAAGTCCACACTACGCAGCGACGTTAACTATTACACCACAGTTCCGGCATCGCATATCGCAATGGCAATAAAAGACAACTGATTGATCTCTTCTTGTATTCCGGACGTAACATAATTCAATAAAGCGTCGGCTAATAAAAATCATTGTACGTAATAACTAATGATTATTTACTCGGTGGTGCACAAAAAGGTAAAACTGCAAAGCGTGGGCACGTTTGGGGCAAACGCGAACAACGAGCACCACATACTCGTGTCTGAAAAAAGACACGGTGTGTTCTCGCGCGTTTGAAGATGTGAATTGTTGGATGGCAAAAGCGCGCGTTGTAAAAAGGTGCAAAATGTGCGGGGGCGACACTTTAAGTGACTCATTTTGTGATGGTACACTGACAATAATGAATGAATGTTGGCAACTTATTGATAAGCAACAAAAAATGCATGAACTTTGATTTAAATTGTCTTACTGTGGACAACTCCAAACTGTTTTCATTGGCAAATTAAGTAAACCCAGCGGCTGGAAGGACAACAATCTTCATCTTATCACAGTTTGTATAAAAAGGTTGCTCAAGTGTTGACCTGATTAAGCAGAACAGTGACCCACATTAATGCAAGAAACATCATGGTGATGGTCTCAACGGAGCGCTGTACTTAACTCCTAGCCAACTTCCTACAGACATTGTAAATAAAATGAAACAATTAAAAGAACATGACGTTAAGTAGCTTCCAACTAAACAACCCATAACATAATTGATGCAAAAAGAAAACTATTTCGGAGATATAAATCACAAACATCGATTGCTGTTAACGATCTACAGGGAGTAACATAATAAATAAAACAGTGTTGTTCCGCATTGCACGTACCAGCGTTACGACGCGGTGTACCATAAAATGCGCCTCATTCGTGTGCACAACATAGCTACTTGAACCACGAACCACACACACACACACACACAAAAAAGGCATTAAAACATGGCAACATATTTATCATAAATCATATCTCTTGTTATATTTGGTAATAATGATTTTTCGCTGCGCGGGCGCTACCACACCACCGCACTAATTATGCGAGCAACTTGTTAAGTGATGAGTCGTAATTCATAGCTCACAATTCATTTCACGTAATAAATTGTGGTGACGTGTGTGCACTCCCCCCCCCACCCCGCGATTAAGTTAAGTCATGAAATGGTGCACTGGATGCACTATTTTGCACTGACCAGTGACCAGTGACCACTGACCGTGCGTTGCCACACATAATGTTTTGGTGTGAAAAAAGGCACGCGCTCAATTTGACGCACTCAATTTCAAACGCAGCACCCGCAACGAGCGGGCGCGCGACGCAAGCTTTAATACAATTTATTTTATTTTTTTGTCTTTATTAACAAAATCACACGCGCCAAAGCTTTTGAATAATTGTGTGGCGGTGTATGAGCGGCGTGCGCGCGCGCGCTCTCGTTTAACTCTTTTCTAATTGTCGCCACACTGCAATATATACTTCGCTATATTTTTCAACCAACGCACGATTTTGATGTTATAATAAATAGATTGTGAAAAGACTTAAGCGCATCTGTTTGCATATCAAAGAAAATACATGTAAACCATATGAACAAGACCAGCAGCTGGCTTCACACAAACACACACACACCATCTCAAAATCTTTTTCATTGCCGAGCTGTTAAGAAATTGAGCTTTTTCGTATCGTCATCAAAAGTGCGAGGGTGTTATGACTTAAGCCAAAATGTTGTAAGCCGTGGGCGACTTTGTGTTGATGACGTGCTTTTCATGCAATATATGGTAATGCATGATGTTCGCTCTTTATTTTTATTGCGGTTCAAAAGCAAGTAAACAATTAATTTTAACAATTTAATTAAAGCGTATAACTTCTTCTTCTTTTTAAAACAATTTTTATTTAATTGACCCGCTTTTAAAAGTCATCATGTTAATATTATTTTTAATTAAATATTTAAGTGTTGTAAGCTTAAATGTTGGCTTAAAGTAAATATGAACGGAAATTAAAACTTAAGTGACTTAAGAAGGCACCGGAAGTATGCGATTTTTATATATTTATTAAGTATTTTTCTGTAACACATAATATATTTAATGTGATGAGTGAATGGTCATCACTCACCCATCGTCATGACCTTATAAGCAATAGCATGACGTCAGCGCAGGATCAAGTGACGTCGCACAGCGGTCATTTTGTAATAACACTAATTTTGACACGGCATTTTACACACAGAACGCAACGCGATGCGTTGTTTTATTTCTATTTTCTATAATATCTTAAATTGAGTCAAAAGTGATCTAAACTACCGCAATATGTCACTGCGCCGAAAATACATTCGCACCCGTCCCAACTGTTTTTAGTGGGGTCGTGGCGCGCAAGCGGTGCGCGGCGGGTAAATGACCAAACGGTAAATAAAAACGCGCTATATTGGAAAAAAAATGGTTGTATTTTTAGGCGCGCACACTCATCAGTTTAGAAAATCATCATGATACATAAATAGGAATCATTCGGTGCAGACGTCAAAGGCTCAAAAACTACTTATCAATCAACGGAATCAATGTTTCAACGGTTAATAATATGCTGTTGCCGTGTTGCGTGCGATAGTGATTTGAAATGCCTTTGGGCATTATCAGTGGTCACTTAATTTGGAATAGCTCATTATTTGCGACACTATTGTCCTTAAGTCAGGGTTTTTAACATATTTTGTTTGTTTAAGGACACAATAGAATTGAGTAATTCATCTTAAAAATTTTAAGTACTTTTAAATCAAATTGAAATGATTTTAATAAAATGTATTGACAAAAATTCCCTACTTCACTTATAACTGACTTATTTTTAAACTTCCTTAACCCACTTAAATAATATTCAAAAATGCAATTTGACTTAAAATGGTTTGAGTCAACTTGAAGTTGCAAATTTGTTTTAATTAAACAATTTTTATTAACAATAACTTGTAAACGTATTGTCAATATTATTGATTCAAACGCTGATATTGATGATCCATTTCGGAAGAAAAATTATGAAACAAATAAAAAATTGACCAATTGAGTTCACCAAAATTAAACTATATTTTATACTTTTTTTTTGTTTGTTTATTTATCAAACAATCACTTAAACAACTTTAAAACCAATTTGCCTGTAGCAACTTAAAGACCAAACAGCCCGTCTCTTTTTCACGCACAATAAAATCTCGAGTGATTTCCAACATTGTGCTTGAAGTTTGTGTATCCACACATTGACAACGCAACACAATGTGGGCGTCAATAAAATATTTACAATTTTAATTAAAAATTTTATTAAGTATAACCTTTAAAGGGTATTTGACTTTAATTTGGTTGTAATGTTTTTTTTGTTTTGTGGCAGCGTGATGCCTAATGCATTTGACCGACAATTTAATAAGAGTCCTTCTTATCCTTATTGTTATTATTTAGCAATTGAATTAACAATAATAAAAATTAAAAAGTAATTGCAAAAAAGAATCCATCACAAGCCATGCAGCTTTATTGTCTGCGTTGCAATGCGTTGAGGTGTCAACGCTGCGTTGCAATGAGCTTTTAACTAATTCATCCCTTTCAATACAATTGTACGGATTGGTTTGATTTGAATGTTTTCGAACGATTTCGCCTGTTGCTTCATGGGCTGTAATATAACATTTTGCTCAATGTCGTCACACTTTTGTTGTGGTTTTGTGTGGTGGCATTAAATGCAGTTGCTTTAAATGTATTTTTGATGCCCACGCCAACAAAGTGACACCCACCGATTATGGTTTGTTTGTGTGTATGAGTGTTTTAATGCAGTTTTTTAACCGTATTAACAGCATTTTAATAGTCAGGAGTGTTGAAGTGTTTATTGAAATTGAAATGAAATTGCAGTTTTTGATATTATTTTAATCAATTTTAAGCCATTATATCAGTTAGGAGCAATTAAGGATCATATTAGTCCTTAATTAAAGTGCAAAAGTAATTCAGGGGTTAAAAATTAACTTAATTTTTTATAGGAATTAAGAACAAATATTGCATTGAAGTATTTTCAACAAAAAGCAAGTTTTCTCTAAAAAAAAAAATTATTTAAATTTTTTTCACAACGTTTTTGATTAGATTTGTGCTTTTCCTCCCACCACCATCCTTCCTGCATTTGTTATCAGAATATTCCAGCATTAATGCACCCCACCATGCTTCACATTAATTAAATTAATTTTTGTTAACCAAGAACTTTTGCTAAAAAGAACTTTCTATAAATCAGTAGAACACTTAATTGTTGAATAAAACGGTATCGACAGTATTTTGCGACGCGACGCCAAATTGATGCGGCATCAAAAGTGTTTTGCAAAAAAAAAAAAAAAAACGAATAAATTGTGTGTGTCTCAGAATTAGCGCATGTCACAAGAAATAATTGTGTGGGACTCAAACTTTTAATACCTTGTAACTTGTGTGCACTTTTGCTGTTACATGCACACACAAAAGTAAATAATGTTGAAAGCACAAACTGAAGGAATGGGGAAAAAATAATAACACAAACATAATAATAATAATAATAATAATAATAATACGGAAAATAAAAATGGGGGAAGAAAAAATGTGAAAAAAGAAAGGGAAAAAAAAAAGTGTAAATGCGGGGAAAACGGAAAACATTTGCGTTGGTTGATACGAAGCTTCAAAAAACTTATTCACACTTTGCACAATACAAAATATTGTGTGCGTTCCGGTGGTGGTGTGGCGTAAAGTGCCAGGCTCTATCGCGATATTATTACGGCGATGTAGGTACGGCGACGGAATATGGACGAATGGGTACGAAAAACTTACACACGTATATAATAAAATATAAGTGAACGAAAAAAGCGCGTTTTTTTTTTTTTTTTTGTAGGAGAACGCTCACGCGACTTTTTGGTTTAGCGTCGCTTTTCAACGTACATATGCCAGTGAACACGAATCACAACACTGTAACGTTCTGTTTGTCGATTAGCGCGTCGAGAGTCGTGCGCGCTCCGCATTTTAAGCTGGTCTATAGCACAACACACGGGGGACACTAATCATATTATTTTGTATATATCGCCGGTAGACGGGATAAGAGCGAGTAACGTTTTATTTTCCGTTTTGTTTTTCCACACATTTTTTTCGGCCTTTTATTTCGTTTCGTAGGAGTTCAGTGTTATATTTCCCTTTTATACAAAATTAACTCATATTAATTGTCGTGTTTTCTCTTCGTGCTTTTTTGTTGTCGTGGGGCCAACCATCCATCTCCCGAGTTTTCTTATATTGTTTGTGCGGCTTCTATTGCAACTGGGAACAACAAGGAACGCTTAATACACACAGTGAGGGCAAAGCTTCATGAAGCTTTTTGTCGTGTGTAGTCTTTTTGTTTCGTTTTGTTTTTGGTAAACGCGTTCACGCCATTCAAATCAATTGTGAATAACCACTTGTTGTTTCAAAATAAAATATTGAGGGTTGCAAAAAGGACTCAAAATAAAGTGGATTTATTTTTAAATTAAGCTGCAAAAAAAATAATAAAGAAATGCTCAAAAAGTGATCAAAAGTCTGACCACTGAAGAAATATAATTCAAGCAAGATTAAGTGATATAAATATAGCGTCGTGAGCAATAATTGCCGGCGATTATAAACAACAACAACAACAACAAAACTGTTCGAAAAAGTTCAATTTGTGTAATTCAAAATAAGTGTTGTGAAACAATGTGCAAGAGCCTTGCGTCCTAAAAATGGATAACATGTAATAATCATCCTGGATTTCTTTAACAGCCAAAACGGATATTAAATTAATTACATGTAAAGCTTCTGTATGAAATAAGCTTTCGTACAATTGATTTGGTATAATTAACAAGTAAGGAAACGATTCCGAAAGTATTCGTTTACTAATTTAAAGTAGTTTAGTATTTAAAAAAAAACATATTTTGTTGGTAAACTCAGGTTTAATTGTCCCATCAATGCACCCAATTTACTTTCAAACAGTCTGAAATAATTTTTTGATACTAATCAACTAACAAAACATCCCACATTAATTTTTTATTATTTTTCTAATCGAATTAATTATTATTTCCAAATACTCTAATAAAATATCCCCCCACGTAAAGCAAATTATTTTATTGTTTCGATGCTTCCTGATTTTGCATTAAAATTTTAAAAAGCTGTCATAAAAATGTTGCTGGAGCTTCCTTTTTTAACATTCAGTCCATTCCAGTCGACTTTCAATTCTCTCCTTTTATTACAACTTCCACTTAATTGGAAACGTTTCACTTCTTTTGGGCTTCACTTTGAATTTCTTCTTCTTTATTTAAACTTGCATTGCGCTTAACTTTATCTCCTCCGTTTTTCTCAAATTTAAAGTACATTTTACAAATTATTGTCATAATATAACTGTATACAAATCAGGATAGCATTCCAAGTTTTAAACAATCGCCCTTGCTTAATTGATAGAACTCATAAGGGAGTTTTGATGTTTCCACCTTTTCCATCATTTTCAATTGTAGCGGGGATTTATGATTAATTCTGCAGTCTCGTCAGGATTTTTCTGTATTATTTATTACATTGCAACGTTATTGTTTTCTTATTTCAAAGGTTTCATTTTTTTTTGTTAACTCATCACCCTTTGTATAAATGTAGCAAGAAAAAACGAAGCCCAATTCAAAACTTTGCAATTTTTATACAACATTATAGTTGTGGAAGCAAGCTTAAAAGTTAAAAACATCCTTTAATAAATGATTCGATGAAATGATGCAACAAGTATTTCTTATAGTTCAACATTGAAAAGATAATTTTTAATGCTGTTTTGTTGACTTGGAAGCTATTGTAAATAAAAGGATAAAAGGCGGTTTTTGCTATTCTCGTTCACATCCTGTAAACCATCATTGTTATTGAAATATCAAAAATTAATCCTAATCCAAATGCTTTTTGCGTGTTACATATTATTTGTTGTTTACAATTCAACAACAGGATATTTTGCAGAATTCCATAATTCCACAATAACACTTTCCGTTCTGGTCTTGTTTACTGAGAAAGTTGGAGGTGCTTCATTTTGATGTGCAGAAATATGATTTATTAATAATCTTTTGAGAAAAATAGATAACTTTGTAATTATATTTTCTGCTCTGAAAGAATATTACTTAAAATCATAAAAAAGAAGAAAATGTGTTTCTTTAAATTAACATTTGACAAGATTTGTCCTTTTTAAATGTTTTTTGTTCCATTTTTTCAACAATTTAATTACCAACTTCCGTGCTTTTATTATAAAAAAAAATCTTTAACTGATTTGTGTATCATATTTTATGAAATTTTGGCTGGGTCTCACTCACCCTCACAGCGAGAAGTAGCACTGAATGTTAAAGACCAATCATATAATCAAATTGAGCCCAGATTTAAGCCCTCAAATAAATTGCATCCTGATGAGTGACTTAAGAACTTATAAAAGAAAAGGAATGGTGTGTTGTGAGTTGGTTAATTTTAATTAAGCTCACAACAAAATGGAAAATAAATAAAACTTGCACTTAAATACTTCAGTAAGCTTTAGAGTTACGCTGGGCTTATCAAAGTTTATTAATTAATGTGGTTTAAAATAAGTACATTTAAAGATATCAGGATTCATATTTCTTAATTAACTGTTACCTTGTTGTTATTAATCAATTCATTGCGAGGACCAAAATTTGTCAGGAAATTGTTTTTTATTGGAAAACATCAGACAAAAATAGGGAAAAACTTCTTTTTTTTAAATTGTACTCGTGCATTTTTAGGAGAAATATTCGTAACATAAATTCTGCATTATTTCAAGGTCAAAAATATTTGTTTTGGAGTTGTGGTTTCGATTAGTTCTTTCAGAATTATTTCTCAAGATGCAATGGTCCAATAACGCCCAACAAAGCCTTTGTTGATGACGGATTTCCTTTTTAAGGACTTTTTAGCATTAAACGAGTTGATCAGAACAGTTAAAAACGAAAATTTAAAAGCTTATATTAAAATATACGTTGTAAGCTCCAATCTGGCAAGGATTACAATGACAATTTAACAAAAAGTAAATTTCCCTTACAACTTAAAAGCATTCCAACGCAATTGCAAACAATGTTAAGCTCCAAATAAACAAAAATTCCAAGCCGTCTTAAATTGTATTTATCTAATAAAGAAGCAAACATGCAGACGGAAGATTTGCGCTGTCGCAATCATCATCATTTTCATCTCCAGATCAAGTATTATTAAATAAAATCCTAATAAAGAACACACGACCGCTTAAAATCATCTTCCTGCGATGACATTTCATACACTCCGCGAGTTATAATATTTTGTCAACAATTAAATAATTGAATCTTGTTGACAAAAAGAGCACAAAAGCCAAATGGGAAAGTAACTACAGTAAATTATAGGCCACAATCCGCACATGAAGCGAGACACAATTGTGTGTGCAAGATGACGGGAAACAATAAAATGCTGAAACTTTGCGAAAATGGGAATTCCAAACAGATACACTAAACTAATTTTCGTCAATTAAAACAAAACGCCAAATAGATAATTCTCTATAATATACAATGACTAGATGGCGTCATTAATGTGACCAAAGAAGTCTTTCAAATATGTTTCCCGCAACTCGAACCAATTTCGTCATATTATTATGTACATTATGTTTAAGATTTGTGGCGCGAGTGCGCGCGGCGGGCTTCCGTTGTAGAGCGATCGCCACAAACTCTCTAGTATTTATTTATATGTATAAGAAATTACCAAATAGGGCATTGCCATTGCGACTAATCAATGGGCACACTGCCGCTGCTTTTAATGAACTTTAAAAACCAACAATTGTCCAAAACTCGCATGTTTTCCAGGTTTACCAATAATGCAATTACAATTGCGAGCGCACAGTTAAACACTGCAAATTGAAATTGATTTGAACAGCGATCTAAGCTGCTCATTGCTGTCTGCACCATCTGCATGATGGAAGTGAAATTAATTAGTCAATAAAAGTGATATTGGGAGTAGTTTAAAGTGATACAAAGAAAAAAAATTTAAAATTAAAAAATACAAAAAAAAAAGCGCCTTCGAAATAAAAAACAAAAAAAAATTATGTCAAGGCAATAATTTACCCAAGAAGTGGTAAAAATGTTAGCGATGCGTCGTGAAAGTGACCAAATTTATTCAAGTGCAACATCTGGTGACCATCATGACAGCAACATCAACAGTAGCGACATTAGTGCGGGCAATAGCAGCACCAGTCAGCAGGCCAGCAATGGCAGCACCAGTCTAAGACAAATTGTCGGTGTCAACGACCACCATCACCACCATCACGCCCATCATCAGCATCATTTGCATCATTTGCATTCCAGTAATGCGACATCCACGGCAACGTCATTGTCGGGTAGCATTTATGCGAGTGCCAGTGGTTGCTATCAGCAGTGTAAGTGTTTTTTTTTTTTTGGGCAATGTCCTCAAATAGTTGAAAGAATTCAAGGTCAATTAATTATTTGATTGTTTCAAAAACATGCTGCTATTTAATTAAGCTTAACTAAATTTCAAACAAAATTAGAACCAATTAAAATAATCCTGAATTAAAGACAGACCTTGAATAAAACCAAATTTATAAAAATTTTGACCTTTAAAATATTGGGCGTTAAAATTCATTGATGCAGTTTTACAAACAACATTAACTACAATTGAAATTGAGCTTAACTTAACGTTCCGTTTGTTCGCGTGATTTTCAATGTGCAGCACCCCGTCCGAGCACATCAGCCGCTGCCATCGCCTCATCATCCAACAGCCTTGACGAATACGTCGACATCCTGCAAGTGCAACAACTGCTACTGGATAGCTCGCCCAATGCAGCAACAACATCGCCAAGTGCAAAATCACGACCGCGAGTTAACCTTCAAAAAGCCGCCGAGTATTCATCGCAAGCTCAAGGTATTTGACCTCCTTCCCCCTTCCCCCTTCGCCCTCTTTACAACACATATTTTGTTTCAATCATTTTTACACAACATTGCTTGCAACATCCGACACAGCCCACATTTCCCTCTTCTCCATTGTTGTTATATTATTGTATTAGATAAAGCCCTAGCTTTTGTGTTTATGTATGTTTTCCGCTTATGTAGATCCGCACCAATTGATTGGGTGTTTTTGTTTATTCGAATTCATCCCTCTTTCACCTTTCTATTTTCTCTTTTCATTTATTTGTATTTAGCTGAATCACCATCTCGCCGTGTACTCCTTGACTATCCGAATCCTTATCTCTATAGCAACTATCACACATCACCAAGCGAGGATTTGGTTGCTTTATGGTTCGGCAGCAGCGCTCAAGGTCAGATCACAATTTTTTTTAACCCTTTTTTTTATTTTATAAGAATCCTTTTAATAATGTTGACTTAAAACATTTTTGTTAAGCTTAATATGAAATTGTTGATTTTGCACCTTGCATTTATTTTTGAAACAAAAAAAAAATTATATTTTTCGATGCATTTTTTGCATGAGTTATTTAGTTTACCGTAGAATCCGCTCCTTAATCTATCCAATTGACGTCACATTTAAATGTATCACATTACAATTGAAAGAAAGAACTTATAAAAGACGAACAGTTGACGAATGACATAATATATAGCAATATTTAATTCTAAAACAAACAACTCCGGTGCAATGAGACCGCAATAAACAAAAGCACTGTCGCGCACACAAGAGCACTGAACATCATCGGAGCATCGAAATGAGCACACAACTACGAACGCCGTTTATTAGCATAAAATACAAAGTCATAGGTCAACGGGAACATTTGCGAATTGTGATATTACTTATTTAATTAAAACAATAATTCTTTATTACGGTGGTGCATCGCACAAAGCGCATTTTGTGTACACAAGTATACATAATATAACGTTTATGTCTATATTGTTTTGGGCACACGCATACACTTTCAATAATTAGTATTAAGCTGTGTAATAAACATTACAGTTACAATAGCTGTACATATGATAGTTCAGTAGCAGTCGTGCACAAATTATGCCGAGGGCATATCATCCGTGCTGTACAACGGGATGCTAATATTCCGTTATCTAAACTGTACATTTATTTTTCAGCAGGATCAGCCATTTTATAAAATGGAAAACAATCATTGACCTTGACATTTAAACACGATGTAACATTTACAATTGGCTCGTGCGTTCATGAAACATCCTTTTATTCTGTCAATATTTGACCTTATACGATAAGGGATACAATTAGCTATACTTATAATTATCGATATCATGGGAGACCTTTTTGCCTTCACAAAATTTGTCGGTCCCTTTATATTGTTTTTTGTTTTTTTTTTAAATGCGATTACACATTTAAAGCATTATGGGTAAAGCCTTATTATTGGTAATAATGCCGTTTTCAACATTATATACAAATTCGTCCTTTTTCAATACAAGTTGCACGGGCTTTTAAAAATCAATTCAGCTTTATAATTCGTTATGTTTTAAGTATCGAAGAATGGAAGTGACTTTATGACGTTATACTTTTTAATGTAAAAATTTGTTTTGAACTTAAAAGATATTGAAATGATGTTAAAGTTGCTTTGATCTCAAAACAGGATGAATTTTGAGATATAAAAATTTTGAAACATTATCATTTCATTTAAAGACAAAATTTTAAAGTCCTTCAATTATCTTGAACCTACACAATGTGAAAAAACATTTGACATTTTAAAATACAGGAATAGTTAAATTACAACATGAATTAGTTTTGTTAAAACCAGAAGTTCCCAAAATGTAAAAATAAAGAGCCTTTTAAAAGAATTTAAATGCTTAATTAAATCAGGATATTTAGGATCAAATTGTTTGCAATCTGTACTGGGAAAACTCTAAAACCCATAACGCTTCTGTAGATCAGTTGGTACTGTAACGCGCTGATTTTCAATCCTCAGTAATTGTGCCGGAGTTCAAAAATTCAACGCGTCTTTTTTTAATTATTTTTCATAATTTTAAAAACACAATGCAATCAATTATTTGTGAGCGCCAGAATGAGACCACAACTCCACGCACAATTAATTACAGTCCGAAAGAGAAGGCAAGCAAAAGCATTAGCATTGCTCTGATCGAGTTGATTGAAAATACAACAACAATTTTCGTATGAAAAATTCTGCAAAATCTTTCGATTTTGTGACTTTCATACAAACATATTTTTTTGAGGAATTTTAATTCCTCCTTTTTATCACGTAATGGTAAATGAATTTAAGTACTACTGCATTTCTTTGAGAAAAATTGACTGAGTGCATTTCAAGTTTTAGCGTCTTAAAGTCAATTTGGAGGGTCCTCTTTAAAAAATCGCAACGCCTTCAATTAAAAGCAATTACGGATTTATTTTCAGAAGTTACATCACAAAGAAAAGGACATTCACATAAAAATAAGGATTAAAAATAATCTTCCTTAATATAATATTTTTACGACTATTCGTAACGAATTAATTTTCTTAGAATTGCTTGAAACTAAACATTAAGTATTTACCATAAAACAATTTTAATTTAAAAATTTTAAATGCAGTTAGAATTTGTTTTTAACTGTTAATTTCTAAATAAGAAAATATTGGAAAATTTTTAATAGGAAGTGTGGGGAAACCCAAATTTTTTGAGTGCCTCAAAAATAATTGTCGAAAAATGGTTATCTTTAACAGATCATAAAATGTATTCCATTATATTTTTTAAATTTATTTTTAATGCAATTTAATAGAGCATAAATCAATATACAATTGCAGAAATTTTCATAATTTTCCGGCAATTATTTTTCACCAAAACAATGCAGTAAAAAATTGCAAATTTGTTACGGAAATTTGCATTTTTCTTGCGCCAAAAAAAATATGACGGAATTTTAATTATAATGACGTTAATCCTCGTTGAATTCTAAATATTTTCAAAAAAAAAATTATCAAAAAGGAGCACCTTGAAAAAAAGTGTCCTTGTTTTAGTACACGCTCAAAATAAAACAAAATAAAATAAAAAAGATTTGTTACCGCGGGAATTCGAACCGGGGGCGCAACAATTCTTCCTGCACTGTGCTTTTTTTCTGCACGAGCACTCTACCGATCTAGCTATCTGGACATAATGATATGCATGGATTAACTCCGTGCTGATCAATTGCGTGCATGTTGGTATTTTCGGAAAATAATAAATGTGGAATTTTAATTTAATTTCAAAGATGTGTTTAATTTTTGGTGACACAAAACAATCATTACTTAATGTAAATTTTAGTCAATTTAATTTTTTAATTTCTTAAAAAGATAAAAGGATGCAAAAATAATAATTTTACCACATTTTGTTTCTTTAATTAATTTTTTATTGATTTTTTTGTATTATCGTAGCCAATAAAAAAGAAAAAAGAACAAGCGCCACTGCCACCTGTGACTGTCAAATTAAAATGAAAGAAAATGCTTTTTAATTGGATTTAAAAAATATTGCAAAAATCCAAATGCGTGTAAATTATGAAAAAAAAGCATTCATTTACCGTAAAATCCATTCACTCAATTCATGAGAGCTTTGTGACATTGTTTCCATATTATATGAGCTCACATGTGTTGCACTCGTACCTCCTCAGTGCTGCAATCTACCAAAATATAACGAAATCCTACATTTAACTGCCAACTACTGACTACAAGAGTGGATGTATGCTTTACTGCTTTGCTATTGCGCCTAAACTTGAGTGGGTTGTATCAGCAACAGTTTCCTAATTGTCAATTCACAAAAAAAAACAAAAAAAAACCGACCCAAGCAAAAAAGACGCGATGCAGCCCGTATCTCTGTCTGTATCTGCAGCTAAGCAACAACATTTCCCTCGGCAACATGTACTCGTCGCGCGTATACCATTTCATTATGCAATATGCAACCACGAAACTTCATTCATAAAATCGTGCCGCCTCAGGTCGACGGAGAGTCTCCGCGGTAATGTGGTGCTGCACATTGTGGCGAGGCAGGGGATTGAAGGAAGTTCGGGGGGAGGGGCGGTGGCGGGTGGCGGGTGGCGTGCAGCATGCGGGTATACGGTTACGCGAGTCTAATACGTGTATGTGTGTTTAGATGAAAATCGCGCGACAAACGGAGTAAACTTTTTTTCCGTTTTCTTTTTTTCTGTTTTTGCTTTTCCTTTTTTTTTTTGTATAAACGATTTTCTAATGCCATAAAATCGGAGATTAAAAGGCGAAGAGAAAAAACATTGAAAAATGAATGAAGCAAAATAACAACAACAGCAACGCAACGGTTTAAAATAAAACGAAAAAGAAGAAGTAAAACACTGAATATTAATAAAGGAGAGCGCCTACACACCAAATCCAGCACACGTTATATGAATTAACTGTCACCACGACGTAGCTTTTATTTATTCAAAACTTAAGCCATCGCTCCGGAGCTTTGGATACGCATTAATGCTGCGCCATGCAACATTCAAAACACATTGTGTGTGCAACATTAAAAGCCTATCATTTATTATAGTTTATAATTTATCAATTATGAACCATCTGTTGATGTTTCTGTTCCACTTAATTACGTTTGCATCCATTTCAAATTTGGCATTTAAATGAAAGCGCGTTAAGTTGCAGTCGCCGCAATTTCCTGTTGCGTTTGTTTTAGATTCCAATTTTGATGACCGCATAAATCCCTGTAAAAAGGGTGAAAGTGAAACAGTGACGTTCCACTGTCCATCCTCACCATCCACGTCCTCGCCGCCTTGTGGCGCATCATCGGCACGCCCTGTTTCCTCTTACTTAAGCTACTTACTTCAATTCATTGCCTTAAAACTTGTGTACTTAAAATTAAATTGCATGCATTTAAAAAAAGTACATAGTTTAATCACTGACCCAGCAGCCTTTTTCCACACAAACACACACACACACCAATTGACACACATTACGTGCGCCACGCCACGCCACACCACGCCACACAACATGGTCGCGGGGAGGTACTGTGTGTGCCGAACGCGTTCATTGATAAAACGCATACCCATTGATCAGAAGTAATCAATGAAATTGAGGAACAAAACTTGATCTTGTGGTATAATATAACAGATGTGAGTGATGACTTTTCGCTTTTATTTGAATACGGCGAGATGTAGGCACGACTGTAACTGTCGACTCCGCACAACAACGTTTACAAACTTTACTTGTGACGTCTTGCATTTCGGCGCACTTTTAACGCCAACAATGATTTTGTATTCGTTGTTATATTTTGTCTGTTGTTATGTTGATAAATCGATTTGTTTATGCAAGTGGCAGACAATGGAAGGGGGTGGGCTTCATTAATTGCAACCCCTGTATTTTTCAAGGTTGAGAAATGTTGACAAAAGAATGCACTTTTTATTTTCAATCAGTTCTTTCAACGTTAAGAATATTTTTACATCAATTTCCATTATTTAAAAAATTTGGTTTAAATTTTAAATGGGTTCCCAACACTTCCTTGCCTCTTCCTTGATGAGTTGCCGCATTTAAAGCACCTCCTCCTGTCCTATTTCATTAATAAATGCCAGGACTTTAAGCAAGTTTGAAATGTGTTGAATAAATTGTGAAGTGCAGGGCTTTTTTCTCCTCTTTCCTGATTCAAAAAATATATAAAAATTATAAAAAAATTGGCCTACTAAGTGAAAAGTATTTATTATGTATAAACTCCTTGGGAGATGCCTCCTCTCCCAAAAGAAAGTACCACATCCACAATTAAGTACATTTTACAAGCTTTTCGTTGCCATTAATTTTTACTTTTTAGTAGATTGTCTTAAACGGACATGACATAAGATGTTGTAAAACGAGTGAATTTAAGATTACAAATTCCACAATGCGCCACAACTTTTACTATTTCATGGCACAGCGCTATCATCCGACAATACTAATTACCCTAAGTCTTTATTAATGAACTGAATGTAGCTCACCTCTCACTTGATACGCATGCCACATAACACGGCGGACACCGCAGCATACTTAACATCATCTTATTAAGCCAAGGCACTTATCGGCTAACGAAATCAATCTCGCGCACGACGTTACCGTGGTGCGTTGTGTTACAATCAGCCGTTTTCTCCATTTTTATGCGTTTTTTTTATTTTTTCGTGTGTGTGTGTTTATGCGCGCGCAGATTACATTCTGTTTTGAATAAATACGAGTACGAGTATGCATAAATTGGTTTTACGCTTTTGAGCTTTTTGGCGCCAACTGGTTTCTTCAATGAATTGAATAACATACAGCCAGGTCAGGCCGTTTCGTCCGTCGTTGTTGTTTGTGGTGCGTATGACGATGTGTTAGCCTTGTTCAATGTTCAATGCACATAAAGTTTGTTAATAAATTGTGGTGCTATTTGCCGGATGAAGCTTAACATAACATTTTCTGGGCACCATCAACCACACCACAGCACATGAGGCGGGTGCACGCGCGCGCGCGCGCGCGGTACCGTACACTACACACGTCAAATTAAATGCGTAGGCTGCTTTGGGCTGAGGTAGGCCCCAATATACGCGACGACTTAAGCATATTATTGCTGCAATGCCAAACCGCATAGCACTAAGCGCTGTGTTGAATGAATTTTCAAGTCGTTTCGTTTTTTTTTCCATTTTTTGAATGAATTTCGTAGTATAAACTTAATGAAAAGAGAGAGTGGTGCAAGATGTAGTAAAATTGTGCATAAATTTTGCATATTGTACCGCCGCGCGCGCACCACCAACACACTGCTTGTTTGCCTGGCATGTTCGAGGTGGGGACACACACTGCCAGTCACACTGAGACAATATCTGCATTTTATACTGCAGCTTTTCAATTCATGCATTGTATGTTGAAAAATGCAAAATGGGGAAGGAAAAAAAAAACAAAATTATAAAATCGATTATATGTATTGCATGCTGTGGCATAAAGGCCATGCCGTTTCCTGCCCACATTCGAATTGAGAGCTGCGAGTAGTAGCTACCTGTTGAATGGGCATAGCAGCGGTGTGTACGTTGCGGTCGCACATCGTAACCATTTTCATTCACAAAAACAACTTTAACGCGTTATGGGCCAATACATTTGCCGCTGCCATGGGGCATGTGGATGAAAATGTGGGGGCGAAGCTTTTTTTGTTGTTCATTTAATGGCGGAATTTAGGATAATAAAAATACCTTTTATCGTTTTGTAATGAAATGCTGATTTGTTTAATTATTTTAATATTCTTGAAAACCAAAAAAATATATTAAAAAAATTAAATGGAGTCCAAGGATTCATGATTTTTAATTTTTTTTTGTTTAGAAATAATTTACGTTTCTTTCTTGTTTCAAATTAGGATCAATGAAAAAACATTTTTAATTTCTTTTTTATGTCATTATCACGATTGTGCTGCAATCTTTCAACAACTTATAAAACGTTACTTAAATGCTTATGCAATCGTTAATCATAATACAGAAAATAAGTGTTTTAAGTTATGCACGTAATCTTCGACTTGAAGCTTCGCCCTTTCGCGGAGTGTCAATCAGAAATCTCAAGACCTAAGATTTCAATGACGTGCTGACTTATCAGCTATCTTGTGGCTTACATTATTGATTTTACATTGCGGTAAAGGATTTAGCGTAGTTCTAGTCTGTAAACTGGATTAAGAGATGCTCTCCCTGGTTTTAAAGAACACGAATCATTTAATTATTTATCAGTCATCACTTGATGATGACTTTAACTTAAGAAACGTTGGTTTTTGATAAAAAAGCAAGGCGTAGAGACCCAAGGCGACAAATTAGGAATATTTTTTAAACAACTTACGTGATCTTTAAGGGTTTAAATGATTCATTGCCCGGAGGGGTTTCGTAATATCTTCTTAATATTTTTTGTCACTTGAATAAATATTTAGTAGATTTAAGTTTAAATCAAAATTATTATTAAATCTAAAGTCCAGAGCTGGACACTACAAGTGATCCTTTGTGAATATTTTTGGTTCTTATTCATCAGTCACAAGTAACTAACGTAGTTTTGTTCCAGCAAGGTCCTTTTTGTTTACTTTTTAGATTCTTGAAATTAAATTTAAGCTTATTGTGATTTCAGTGCTACAACATTGAGCTTCCAATTTCAGTTACAGCTGCAAAACATTGCTGATCCATTCATTTATCAAACAAAAAAAAAAGCGGATTTAGATAAACCATCCTCCCTTTTTTGCAATTCCTTTCATTTTTTAACAAAACAAATTGAAAACGCAATACAATATGTTGCACGGGTTAAAAAAAGAACGCACCCTGTAAACCGTCCCGCAACTACATGCAACTCTTTCATTTCATTTTGATTTTGTATTCAATTTAATCGCTTCAGCATTCCAAGAGAATTTCTTTTATTATCAGTTTTTTTTTAAATACCAGGAGGAAGGCAACCAATTGTAAACGAACAATATAACTTCTATCGAACTTAAATCGCACACACAAAAAGCCCCAACAAACTATTATTATATGTTTCTCTATTGAAAGGCGCATAGTCATTTTATTATTTTATGTCATCTCGATGTTTTGTGCATGCGGTGTATTAAATATTTAATATTTATCATGACCACACATACCATCGAGACGCGCATGTTGTTTTGATTGAATTAAAATCGCTGCGTCAGATCTAGCTGGGTGCTGGGCAGAGCTGGGTCCTTAAATGCAATGGACACATGCGTTACTCACTATATAACGATTCCAGTTGCAAAATTGAGAATAATTGATTAAGGGAAATTGTAAACAAATTTAAATTGTAAAATAACTGAGTTCGTTACTATTGATTATTCACCATCACATTGCTTTCCTGTTGATTTTTACAATATTAGGCAGGTGTTTTTAAATGTCATTTATAAATTAAAATGTTTAATTGTTACAAATGTTTAAATAAAATATTTTAAAACGAAAACCATTAATGTTTATTTAAAATAATGATAAGTAACGGTTAAGTAAAGTAGCGTATTTTTTTAGCTAATAAGTAATAACATACTTAAATAATGTAATAGTGAATATGTCAAGCAATAGTAACTAATAAGTAATGTTTTACTTTATTACCATTACTAAGTTATTACAAAAAAAAGATTACATTTAAACAAAAAAAAATACAAAAAGGACAGCTCTGCCCTCGTACCTCACACAGGCCACAGCACAAGTCACAACAACTACACAAATATTAATATTAATATTAATATGTATATGCATAATATAGTTAAAGATGGGGCACTACAGATTTCACATAATGTAACAATGCAAAGACGGACGGACACACACCGGTGAGGCTGCACAGATAACGTAATATAAAGGAAAAAAAATGGAAATGTGAAAAATTGAATTCAATCAAGTCTTATTCATGCGGCTGATTCCCCCTTATTGTCATCATCTTTTTCTACCTGTCCAAATATATATCTTACATTTATGCTTTATGAATTATACACACGATATAATATAGTAGTGTTTGTTGTGTGCGTTTGCGGCGCATAATTTTTTTGTGTATTTATTGTGCTCAAGTAGCGATAAACTGTATGTTAATATTTAATAACGTTTAATTAGAAAAGGCGTACAACAGCATGTTTGAATGTGAAATGTAATTTAAGTAGCTGATGGATGCTACGGGAGAGAATTAAGAAAACGAGTGATCGAGTGAAGGGGGATGCACCGTGTAATGCATTCAGCGATTTCATGTTGATTGATGGATACGGCTACCTGTTCAAATATTTTATGTTGTGTATTAAAAGAGCTGATACACAATTGGATTATTTAATAGATTGATTTGTTTTTCTTTTTTTAAGATGAGGAAGAAGAATTTAAACAGTAGTTGTGAAATAAAACTACAATATTACACACCATCAGTGGTCGAAAATTGTGAGGCCGAAATAAATGGAAAATCAGACGAATGTTTTAAGACACAATTAACTGTTTTGAGGTCTGCGGTTTACCTAGATTTTTTTACACAAATTAAACAAACAGAGGAAACGCCATAAATTTCGCACTTAAACTTTTCACTGCTGGATTACGGTGAATTCACCCACGGCCAACGTGAGCCAACATATTTGTATTTATGGCCATGTATATTCGGCTAAGACAAGTTGCACAAAGTTGCTTCAATTTAAGTATAATACAAATTGAGATCGAGTTGAGGAAATGAGGATTTAAAGATGTTTGATTACAAGACTGATCAACTCATTATTGTATTTAAGTGTATTGTTGGCACTAAATTAATTTAAATTAAAGTTTTACAAATGCGATGCAGATTCAAAGTATTTTGAGTGGTTCTGCAAAAACAACTCAATTCATATTATGAGTCATAATATTACGATGAATTTTTGCTAACCAACAGGGTGACACAATAATTGTCATTATTCTGAAATCATTTTGAATTATTGTTTTTTAATTTCGTTTATTTTATTATAAATAAATTAAGGTAATAGCAACTTATTTTTTAATTCAAAAAATTAAAAGACTTTATTTTAAAAGTTTGATGAGAAAATGAATTTATTTTTATCTCAATTGGTCTTAAGCTGTGTAAAATTATTTGTAAGTCCGATAATAAAATTTTTTTAAATTTAAAAGCCATCAATAATTAATGTAAATTGATTCATCATTTGGATTAAGATCGAATCATTCTATTTAAATAAATTTTAAAGAATTGTGAGAAAGTTGCTTTACCTAATTGCAATTCACCCTGTTAAAATGTATCAGCAACCGCGTTTATCTACGTTATAAATACTCCATACTTGTATAAAATTAACAGTTTTAAATTTAAAATTTAAATACAAATATAAATTGAAAACGAGAATTAATTTTTTTAATTTTTTTACCAAAATCCAAAAAGGGGAAACATTAAAAAAAATGAATATAACATTAACAACTATACGAAACACAAATTGATAATTCCGCATGACATTTGTGGAGGCGTCAATTTTGTCTCTGTTGCCGCAACCGCTATTAAATACGATTGTGTATGTTCTCCTTTCCATCTTAACGCTGCTGTCTCAAATTTTGTTGCCTCACGTTGCTAAATATTCCGTATATTTTATTCTTATCTAGCGTAATATGACTTAAGCAATCCATGATATGTAAGTGATTCGCGTTGTGGTTCAAACTTGAATCAGTAGTTTTCCTAAACTGCTCGCTAATATCGCTCAGGATTAAAATGTTAAACCAAGAGAATCAGTTCGAATTCTCTGGCCTATCTACACCACCTTAATTGCCTTTAAATATAATTCCAGCAGCATCTTAAATGCCTTGTGATGTGTCTGTGAGTGGAGTGGTTGTATTTGTGCTTTAATCATTAATGATTGCGTCAGTTTTTATTAGTTTGCAAACATCCATATTTGGCTACCGATGCGGTGTACGAGTCGCTGTTTTTTGTTGTTGTTGTTTTGTTTTTCCCCGTGTTATTATTCATCACTCATCAACATATTATATTTTGGATGGCAAAGCTAGACGGTGTGCAGATTAAGTGTTTCCATTCATTTTTGTGTTTTACTTATTCACTTAAAAATCAAATTAGAAGATCTGATGTGGGCGTTTGAAGTAAGACAAGGAATCGCATTTTTTTTTTTTTTTTGTGAAAATATCCTGATTAACTGAATAATAATTTGGAGCACGTGCGAATTATAAACTTGTTATGAAAACAATATTAACGTATCCACTTAAAATGAGATCACCATTTTTTTTAAATTTATGTTTTACTAAAATTAAATGCAAAATTTCAACTCAAAAAAAGAAAGATTTTACAGACTTTTTCTGTTGTAAAAGTTGAAAAGGAGTAGATTGGAAACACCCTGTAGAAAACCATAAACATTTTTAAAATTAAATACTCAAAAACGGTTCCAACGATTTTTACAGATTTATAACGCAAATTACGTGCAAACCTTTAATTAAAAATATTTCACATTATTCATAATCTTAATGAGCCGCTTAATTTACTAAAACAGTTTAAGGTCAAAGTCCAAAATTTTCAAGGTCACATAATTTACATCTCAGATACCGTACAATTTTTGGAATCAATTTTTGCAGTGTCTTGAATGACGACAAACTATGCTAAACATAATAGGATTAATAAGTTAATTTTTCAAGGTCAGAATTAAATTAAGAACAAGCAAATACCCAAAATTTTTAGGGCTTTGTTATAAATTATAACTTCGGTGCCTTTCCCTACCACTAAACTGCTTTTTGTCTAACACAATTTTCAATTATAATAATTCTTAAACTGCAATAAAGTGAGAAAAAAAGTTGTTGTCCCATTCGAGAGTATACATATTCTGCACAATTTATAAGATTAAGTAAACCGGTTAGCTCGAGAGATGATTCACAGTTCACCGCGATGATTAGCACCAAAATGAAAAAACCTTTATTACACGACATCATTTCATTTTAACTCGTACATGTGTGATGCATTTATGCATATTAAACGTTCATACTTTTATAAATTGGCTGAATAATTAAGATATTCGCTGCATCGTTATACTTATTAATGTTATTATATTCGATTTGAAGTATAGAGCGCGGTAATTGGGTGCCAATGCGCAAAATTATAAAGAAGGCAACCGTGTCTTTACAACGTATTATATATGACAGCGCCCACCTACGCTGCATTGAATGTCGCTGAGAAGGTCAATGTGCTCTCTGTTTTAGTTGGTTGGTAAAGAGTTTTGTTTCTCTCGTTCGGCTTCTTTTCTTTTCATTTTTTTTTTTGTTGTTTAACACAAAAACCACTTTGGACCTGTGGATGCGATGGGGACTTGAGCATTAAATCGTCATTAGCGACATGAGTTTATAGTTTTTTAGTTAAATTAAAAAAAAAAGTGTAATATTCAAATGAATGTCAAATGTGCGTCGTTGTGCTTATTATTAAGTTCATGATTTTATTTGCAAAAGCACAAATTGATTGAGTGTTTCCCGATAGATGGCGCCGCTTACTTATTGAGTGTGCTTTTAACACGCGTCAAAACCCAATAATCGTAATGGTTGATTGGTGGAAGGGGCGACCTCAAGTGTTTACTTGCAATTAAAGTCGTGTCCCTTATGATTTCTTCTTAAGAAATTACAAATTACTAATAAAATTTGTAAAAATGTTATAAACCTCCTAAACGCAACTCTGTTTCTGCAACAATTTTAAGAAGTTACCATTCCCATTCGAATGTGTGTCTGGTGTTGGGCCACCTGGAGAGTTAAAGCCCATCATCAAGGCACTGTCGTGCGTTCTCGTCGGCCGTCTAATTCGGTCCATAAAATTGTAATAATAATAATATAAATAATAATAACAATAAACACACGGAGTATTAGTTAAGCAAGAGTTAGTCAAGAGTGTCGGAATTAAATGATAAACAGGCGTGCTTATGGGACAATGTGACATCGAAACAAATTTTAAAAGACTCAACTGAATAATATAGAAGGAAAATGAAAGAACAGCAACAGCCACCACAACAACAACAACAACAACAGTCATCGAACAAAGCTCGAAAAAATGAAATACTTACAAAATAAAATGAGTGAGAGGAAAAGTAAAATAAAATAAAATCTAAAAAAAAAACAACAACTGTCCACTCCCAGTTATATAAGCAATTTTCTTATTGTTGGGTCTTGAGAGGCTTAAAGTAAAACAAGACACACGAAAGAAAAATCAAATTCAACAAAAAATCATCTAAAAAAAAAAAATCTCCGATTTGAAGCATTGAAGAATCGGGTGGACCCGAAATTGAATTAGTGAGGGCCAAAGCATAAACGGAAACAACTCGATGTTTGGAATAATATCTCGCGCCATCGTGTGTGCATTTGTATGTACGATGTTAGATGTAAGATGACCATCAGAAAAGGCGTCATCCGCGTGCGGTCGATTTTATTGTATGCACGTATATAAATAATCACCTTTTTGTGTGATTGTTCTCCGTTTTCCCCTCCCTTTTCATCAACACAATATTAAACTGTGTGTTTGACCGGGGCTCTGCGTGTACAGTGCGGCAGCTACTTGCTCTGGCCATGCTGCCATTGAGTACACAAGTCCAACACGGAAAATAAAAATAAAATGTCAAAAAATAAAATTCCAAAAATTAACCGAATATCATTCCAAAAGAGGAATTTAATATTGTGTACCCGTATGGAATTAAGTGCAGCTCCATGTGGATTGTCAGCCATGTAGATTGGGAAAACTGGGAGAGAGAGGAGACAGACTACAGCTGGGGGGCACATGAAACACGAGCCAACGCGACACCAACAAATTTCCTGATCCAATAAATCACTCACGCCAAAAGAGTTACAACACTTTGTATTTATACGAATTACGAATGGGTCGTTCCATTAAAATGTACGTTCTATAACATATTATTGTGGTTGATTAGGGAATCGTAACGGATATACGGATATATTATCCGGAATATTGTTCGCCCACTGCGGCAGATTTATTTAATATTTCATCCCATTTTGACAATTGTCAATACGAACCCGATTTGGGGATTTGTAAATGTTTAATTTTAATGCACCAATTAGGTTTTGACCAAAATATTGATTTGATGGTTACGGAATAATTAATTTATTAAAAATTGCCATTGTTTAAAAGGACAAACTAATTGTTTTACAGTTAAATAATGTTTAACAATACTTAAACGTTTTTTTGTTTAAATTATAAACAAAATGGAAAAGGATTTAAAAATATTATTTAACTCTGCAGTTGTAAAGTAAAATAATAATCTTCCTATGCGCATTAAACAGACGAAAAAGAAAAACAAGTGCGCAGTAGGCTTAAGTAAATGATTCCTTAAGCCTACTGCGCACTTGTTTTAAAATAAAACAGTTATTTTGCCACGCAAATTAAATAGACGAAGAACTTTTTGATCTTCCATCATGGATTGGGCATTTACTTAAGCCTACTGCGCACTCCATTAATTTAATATTCTTTTCAATTCAATTGATTTGGAGTTATATAAAGTTATATGTTAGTTATGTGTGAGCAAATTGCGCAATAAAAAAGTCACCCTCCCCTTAAAATCTCCAAAATTGGGAAGGACGTTACTTTAGGGATTAATCGTGTTAATGTTAAACAACTAAAAATTAATAAATAAATCGAACAATAACGTCATTTCCTCAACTAAAGAAAATAATTACACAAAGTCTCTCCGTTGAGTGCTTTTTATTAACTCTTCATCTGATGCATGCGCATCAGGCTTCTATTTTCCAAAAATCAAACTGCAGTACGCTGCGCAGTTAAACTTCGACAAGAACTCAAAAAAAAAAACAGCAATCGTTTCTCTATTTTGCTTATATTGTTTGCTGAAGATAGTGGGTGAAAGGCGTGCGCCGCAGCCGTCTCGTCCAAAGTCATCTGCATTGCTGTAACAAATTCTCCATCCTCTGTAATACAATGCATTTGGTTACAGCAAACAAAAGGCATAATGTTTCATATTGATTAATATGAAAAAACTGAGAAATGTGCAGCCAAAAGCCGCCTAACTATAACTTAAGTAAGATGCGCCGATGTAGATAATATTGTACAACAACTCGTAACAGTTAAAGATTGAATAATAGGTAAATCAAGCAGACTTAAATTTTGTTAAAAGCCTTCTCAGATAGCATGTAATTTTGATGTTTTTTTTTTTGTTTTTTTTTGCTTTTTTGTTTTGAACCCATCGCACAATGCCGACATACAGAGAGCGCGATCAATTTAACAACGTGAGCATTTCGTTCAAACACAATTAGAATATCTTACAAAACAACAAACGCCCGTAACAAAGCTTAAACTAATAAATAGGCAAAATACGCATCCATCGAAGTGTAATAATTTAAAGTAAGCTTCAAATGGTTAGCGTGCTAAGCGCCATTTGTGCGACGCGCACGTCTGTGCGCAGTCGTCAAAGAATCAAAGTTGCACCGCGCCGCATTTGCTAACGCATGTTAAACGAATGCGTAACTAATTTGTTGAGCGCCCCCATCGTAGCTAAATAGTAAGTATTAGCTTTGTGCCTTTACGACACGTGTGTTCCAGCGGTGATTATACTTGCTAATTGCTGGTAACGCAGTTAATATAGTTGTTTCAAACATTTTAATGATTAATTAAAGAATAGAAACAATTGTTTGGTGGAACAACGTTTAGAATGTTTTAATTTCCCTAAAGTTCCCGTCCTAAAAATAGAAATAACCATCAGCTCGAAACGCTAATAATTTAGTTTAATTAACGCAATTTGGCGCATACTCGATGGCATATTTAAAACACGTACTTTATAGAATGCGGGATGATGCAAATTTAGAATCTGAGTATAATTATTGCAGAAATTACACAAACCATTAAACCATTCAAAGCTTCGATTCAATTACGAGGATTGCAAAGGGACAGAACCTTTAATAAAATATTAATCCTAAAACCAATTCGTCGAATTAAATTGTTGGAATTTGGAATCCACTCCAAGATTCTGATCGCCTTTTTTCGATTATAATATTAATATCAGTTATGTAAATTCCATTTTTAATTCGATGACACATCCAACTGTTTATACAAAACTAATTAGGTTGTATTAAAAGAAATTATATGAATACAACGAGAAACAAGAGGAAAACGTTAACAAACAAAAAAAAAATCGTGTTTCGTGGCATTGGCTTTTTAAACTTTATTGATTTAAAAGACAAAACCCAATCCAAATTCTTAATCCGATATCATTAATTTGAATGTGCGTCCCCCTCCTCGCGCACCTTCCTATTTCTCATATCCATAATATTCTAAACCATTCACTTTATTTGTAGTTATTTTAATGACATTTTGATTATTCCATTGATGCCTTTTTTCTATTTTTTTATTCAAAAAATGAAAAATACAAGAAACACACATCATATTATTTTCTTTCTCTGCGTCCGATATTAATTAAAAATGTTATCATGGTTTTATTAATATTAAATTAAATCTCTTTCATTCTTCTGCCATCATTTCCTCAAACTTTTAATGCTACTGTTTTATCAAACGGAATACACCGCGAGATTATATCTTGTGATAATACGCGTGATGACCGCGCGGAACGCTTATACTTACTTACTTATAATATCGAACACGTCATGCGCGTATAGCTGCTGCTGGTGAGCTTCCACCTTAAAATACACGAACAGCTGCGGCTGGCCTACTAAATGTATGCGCCTTTTTTCTTCTTTTTTTGTATTTAATGTCTCTATGGACGATGCGAGAGGAGTGAGTTCTTTTGATGGCCGCGACAATTAATAAACAACACTAGAGAATAGTTTAATAAAACATTAAGTATTGCAGGTACACCTCAAAATAAAATACAGATTCAGTCAGTAAAACGGGAAGCCAACTGGCACACTATTATGCATCTGAAGGTGTGTGCTTTCTGCTCCGCACATCAGTGCGTGCATCACATAATCAAAAAAATAATAAAAATAAAATAATATCAAAAGTAAAATGGGGAAACGCCGAAGAAAAAAACTGACTTATCTTAAATGCCACCAATTCCAAAATTGAGAGGTTTTTTGATTTTATCCAAAGATATGCTAATATTTTCTGGATAGCGTCATTTTGTTCTCACCTCAATGTGCTTTTGGTGTTCTTGGGCTGTGCGTCGTTACTTAATTGTTTTTTGTAGCATATTTTGTTTGATGTCAATTCAAGTGCACTTTTTCCCTTATGAGTTATGGGAGATCTGTTGCTTCGATGTACGCATTTCATTCCGTTCTTAACGGATTTAATTGCTTTAATTTCAGTTATTCAATCATATTCTGTTAATTGTAAACGCTTCATCTTATGGCGTACCAAAAAAACAGTCGTTGTGACGCGCTCCATGTGAGTGACGTGTACTCCAATTTAATGAAGCAACGTGATGAACGTGATGCTCTGTAATACAGTTGCAGTCGCGTCTTTGAATTAGGTAACATACCGCATTAATACAACAAACAGGCCGTACGGGCTATTTTCAGCAGCAGGATTCATCATCTCAGCTATTTCTGTAAATATAAATTCACAAAATAGAATAAATAATTGGAAATGAGGTGGATAAAAATTACATGGCATGTCGAGAGTGTATTTAGTTTGCGTACGATTTCGAGGAGGTTAATAATTTAAATGTTATTGCAAATTGGAAGCGTTGTTTTATTGCATTCCACAATAGATTTAGGCAAGAATGTTATGAATATCGCTTATTGCACTTATTAATTAAATGCGATGAAATTTAGTCAGTTGCAGAACTTATTTTGAATTTATTTTGTTTCTTAAGATTTATTATAATACTTTACTTACTTTATTTAAAATCAGTATGTAATAATCCTGAATTTCTATCGAATCGTACTCTTTTTCCCAAGGTTTAAAGAAGGTTTGTCCTAGGCTTCTGCATTGAAATTTAAAATAATTTTAAAAAAAATTAATTTTTTACAAAAACTTGGTTAAGTTTGTGATCCCACAATTTCAACAATTTTAATTCAAATGATCTGTTTTTCTTAGGGTGCCATAACAATGTCAGAAGGATTCATTCTGCATCATTAGACTTTCCAAAAAAAAATTACCAAGGCTATAAAAAATCAGTAAAGTTTAAAATTTCCCAAAAGTTTAAAATTCCAAAAAGTTTTTACATCATTTCAATGAACTAATATGCCAAACTCAACCTTAAAGATTGAGCATTTATCTAATGTAAATGAATACAATGTGTGTCATCTTTTTAAGTCATAGACAAAAGTCCCCAAATTTCGAAGACACATATTTATATATTTAAAAAAAAAGGCACTATAAGAAAATTGTTAACATTGTATAAAAAAGGCGGGCATTCTCGATGCCCCTCTCAATTAAGTAAGCAAGTAACTAAGCTATTAACGCAAGATAATAAAATTAATACTCTTAAGTTACATCACTTTATTAGACTTAATAGGTCAAGTATATTATTAGTCCTTAATTTAGTTAGTAAATTAGTATCGAGCATGCCAAAAAAAAACAATTTGGCTGATTAAAAAAGTGCTAAAAAAAAGTTTAAAAAAATTCTGAAAGCAGGTAACAAACCAAACGAAATAAGTACAAATAAGCCTGAACGAAAATGTTTCAGTGGGATAGAAATAGTTAAAAGTAATTGCTACTCCGGTGAGTTAACGATGAGTCTGATGGTTCTGTAATCCAAACGATGTGACGCAACGGAAACTGCATTGCACGTTAATCATTTGCCAAAATGCCATCAATGCATCGAAAAATGCGCACAGCGAAATGGGAAAATTTCAATTTCCCTTAGCCATAGAATAAGTGAGTGAGCAAGTACACAAAACAAAACACTTGCACTTAATGTAAACGATTTCTTAATTATACAATGCGCTGATGATCGCGTACGCCGCTTTGCAGCGTTGATCATTTGCGCGTTCCTCAGCTGCTGCCTGCACGCTAGCTATGGATTGTGTACAATATAAGCAAGAGTGTATTATGTGGCATATCACTGTGATGACAGAACGCGTAAATATAAATCCTGGTGGCAGTTTTTCAGCTGAACGAATGTATTTTTGGTAGCGATCTTACCAAAAATATCTCGCCAAGCTTTTTATAAACACAAATCAAGTTAGTGACGTCAAAATAATCAGAGCTTACTACATCAGTTGAAGTTGTGGGGGGGGAGGGCGGTGGGGTACGACGAATCATTCGCGCCCAACCTCCCAGTGCCCAAACAAACAAGAAATGAGGGGGATGACGAATTTAGTGGATTTTTTCTTAGAGATTACCAAATATAAATTTGTACCGCCGTGAGCATATGACTGCCGTTGTATGGGTTGGGCAGTGGGCTACTAAATTTAGACACTCACATCAATGTAGCTATGTAATCGAACGGATGAGAGTACGGGAAAATGACAAAGTCGACAACGACATCTACTTGCAACGCTTCTATTCTTATTTTGTTGAGTGAATATTCATTGCCGTGACTATGTTCCCAACTTAGTTAAGCGAATTCTTTAAGACTTAAGTGACATCCCTTAAATCCAAATTTAAGGACTCCTAATTAGAAAAAAATCCTTAATAGACAGTCCTCAATTTACAGAAAACATGCTTTACACACTTAAACTCCTTAAAATTTCATTGCTTTCACCTTACAAAGCACATCAAATTAAAGATATTGAAGCGTCCTGGTCAATGCTGTCTCCGTCAGCACTCCTCGCGTGCCTTCCTTCAACCTCGCACATTTTTATCCACTCATCAGCCACACACAAACCTAAACATCTCCCAACTTCTGTATACAAAGTAATTTAAACGGTGTGGATTATTGGCGTTCTATGTTTATGCGGCTGACTCCTGTTTTGCGTGGCCGACTATTTTTAATCATTGCCTATAATTAGATCGAGAACTTGAAAATCGTGGGCACCGCGACGTTGCACATTTTCGGACGTTCGTTGTACAAATTTACTTTTGCCTCTTTGCTTCTTTTCTTTTTTTTTTGTTTTTTTTTTGTTTGTACATTTCATGCGCCATCTCATATGCTCCGTCTTAATAGCTCGCTATAAATAAATCTGTGGCTGCTTCTTTTTCGTCTTCATGATCGTGTTCTTCCTCAGCATAATAATATTATCCTCCTCATACGTGCCTGCCTATTTTATAATCGTGCGAATGAAAATATATTACCAGTAGTTTGTATGACGATGCGCTATTAATACATTGGCCGTTCGTTTATACAGTGTGTCATCGGGAATATTTTTGAGGCTCTCCATCACACTGTGCGGCGGACTACTAACTTAGATTGGCTGTGTTGATTGAATGTGGCTGCCAAGTGCCAACCACCTGCTCAATTCCAGTCACACTTTTATACTCAGGGGTCGATGTAACAGTAACTTAGATTTTTGTGTGAAAATAGTTTTTCACCAGGTTTTTTAAATTTTTTATTTTTTTTTGATTACTTTGGATGAATTAGGACAGCCTATTATTTAATTAGGGCTTCCAATGTTGAGGGTTGGGCTTTAGGTTTGGGTTGAGTCAATCAATTAGAAGCCCTCGTGTTTTCCTACAAAATTTAATATTAATATTTTAATTGGCTTCTAAATAATTTACATGAAAATACCTCTTAAGTCACATTTTGATTACTGGTAAGTCGAAAAATTCTTTCTTTAATTAGTACTGATGTCCTGAATGTATTTTAACTCCATTTATCTGAAATTATTAAAGAAAACACCCCAAAATTTTAATAAATGGTTTTAAACTAAAAATAAGTAAGGGCTTAAGTCCCCGTTAAGTCATATTTTAATACCCGAAACCCGCAAAAAAAAAAATCCCACACACCCAGAGAAATGCCCTTCAATCTACACGCATGAGTCGCATCGTGTCGCGGTCGCTTCAAACTCATTTTTAACATAATATACCGTTGCGGTCGTGGTCGCGTGCCACATCTTCCTCCACATTATTATTTTCATCATCTACATGTTGTTATTTATTTTATATTGAGCGTATGCAATGTAACAACAACAACAACAACAATAACGTGAAGAAAAAAAAAGAAAAAAGGCGGCTGTGTGTTTATGGGGGCGCACAGAAGCTTCCGTCCTTGCGACGAGTGAGCGTGGCGCGCGCGACCGCCTCGCGTACGCATGGACGATCGCGATTGGTTTGGTTCTTACTATTTACTTTAATATCGGGCATGGATACTTAAAGCACACATTTTTGGATCCCACATGTTAATGCGTGTGCACATTTTTTATTTATTTTTTGCTGCTTTGTTGGATGAGGAGGTTATTGTTGTCGCGCATTTTATGGATAAATGGATTGCAGCCATCAGCTGGTCATCACTGTATTATGTTATGTGGGGAGTGTGGGGTTTGTGTGTATTGTTGTTGGTTTTGTGCAGCATTGATTTATTTTGATTTGTGACTGGGATGGATTGTTTTAAGTTTTTGATTTTTGAAGATTTTTGAAAACAAAAGATAGCGTCGCGTGTTCTTTGCTAATCAGAAGTGTCTTTTTATTTTATTTATGTGTGGTATTGGAGTACAGGGATTGCATCGTGAGACAGGGCACTTCAATTAATAAATTGCAACCGTTTATATTTTCAATTTAAATCTACAAGTCCAGGCCTTTAATAAAATCAAGTTCAGTGGATGAGAAAGTAGCTTATTATTAAGCTGAAAGTATAATTGGTGATTGGTCACATTGCATTAAAGCCACATCAAAGGCTTCAAGTCTAAATAAATTAAAGCCTTTTAAAGAAAACAACTTCTGTTTTCTTCTCCCACAAAATTGTACTCCCATTTAAAAAAATAACAAAACAAATTAAATGACCATTCCGAAAATGAATTTTCTCCACATTAATAATTGATTGATTCGCAAATGAAAGGATGGTACGGAGCCCTTTTAAAACATTTTCCAATATTTATAAGCTTCTAAAAGCTTTTAAAATGTTTCTTCTTTCCAAAACTGAAAAGGGATTAAAAACAATTTAATAATTTCTTCTTCAAATACTTAAAGCACTACAAAGAGAATAAACAAGTTCGGTAACAAATTTAAATGCACGCACCACACCCCAAAAAAAGCAAAAGAAAAACAGTTCATTCATAAATGGAGTGAAATACAAAAGCAACACACTAACACCCTTGTACACTTATATAAAGAACATCAGCACCCCCACAATCCCCATCCCCCCGGAAATTAATTCAAAACCCCGATTTTATGAATGAAAATTTCTCCGTTTTTAAAAAGGCACTCACACATGTCAACACACCAAGGTCACTGTGTGAAAAAAAGCCCAACACTAATGCGCATGTGCGAAATGAAATGTCGAATGCCACCCTCCCCAACTCCCTTCCCGGATGGGTGGTGTTGTATAGATCACGCAGCCATGCACAATTCTAAATTTATATTTGGATGGTGGTACGTTTCGTAAAAGCGCGTTACCCCGTCGTCCTTTAGCCCCCCCCCACCCCCGCTCCCCCCTCTCATATCAGCCTTATATTCATCCCTTATTGCTATAATATAAGTGTATCTTATGTGCACAAGTTATCCTTGGCCTTATGACGCAGTCTTGTGTCGCAAAATTGTTGTGCTTGTTTCTCCCAAATGAATTGAATTTTCAAGCATAATTCATTGAATCAAATAACGCAATAGTACGTACTTATATAAGGGATGATATTGAATTACAAATTTTGCAAACAAAATGATGTCAATTTGGATCGTATTTAAAGTTAAATTAATCGATAACAGAATCGAAATTTGATAAAAAAATTTGATGAAATGTATTCATTTTTAAAATTGACTTGACTTGTGTTTCCCAAAAGTACAATATTATTGGATTTTCACACCTGCAGCAGAACGGCATATAGTTGAATGAAGAACCGCGCCCTCCCTCCCTCGCTACAATCCCCCCCAATCAATAGTATTTCGCTGGTTTTTTTGGTTGTTGTTGCAAATAACGCGCGAGGCACTCATTTTACGCAACTAAAACTCATCACAATCAAAAGTTTGACATCATTATGTGATAAGACCGGCTAACCTAATTGCGTACATGAATTGGGGGAATGAGCTATAACATACAAAGTCCCTACACATAATCCCGGACGTACGAAAGCAAAATGACGCGTTTCTCCTCCTCATCACAATCTCACACGAAACACCCTTGCTTAAAACAATATAATCGTTGTAAGTATGTGATGTATATATGACGACGACAATAATCGCAGTATCAGGTGCGTCAATGTGGTTTACAATTCCACCTTATCACTTATATTGTATTATTATTATGTTGTACCTACATCCTTGTCGTCTCTGTGCCTTTTCTTATTGCGTTTTTTTTCTTTTTTTTGTTTTTACAAAACGTTCCTCGTTTTTATATTTTTTTCTGTCTTATTATATCAAGATTCCTCCCTGTTCCACTCCAAATATATTATATTATATTATGTGGCAATGGATAGGCATTTGGGCTGGGATGTGGCGCGCGCGTGTTTGCATTTTTACGTAAACGACCCTGAACTGAACGTGAGTGCCGCGTTCCTCGCCGCACTTCTTGCCCTTCGTGTCGTGTGTACAGCTCTACAATTGGGGTGGGACAAGGCAGCAATATAATACTTGGGCTCACGCCGACCACCCTCCCTCCCATCCTCCCACCTCGCCAATGTCACGACCACCGCAGTGCATGTTATATAAAGGAGCTCAGCTAATGGCGGGATTTTATGAATGAACCTACGTCATACGAAACACTTGTTTGCACAATGTTCAGCACGGGGGCACCGAAATACACAATCCCAACCCCCTCACCGGTTGGTTACCCTTTCCATTGATGCGGCATTATTATACGTTTTACTATATATTTGTTGACTTACAGTGTTGCGGCGAATAGAGTTCACGTTTATTACATTTCGAAATGTTCAATTTTGTGGACTATACAATCCTTTTTTTCCCCCTTTTTATTCTTGTGCGTTACGTGGAACCACTTCCTACAAAAAATAAGTCTCAAGATGTATTCAAATTTGTAAATAGATTTTGATGAGGGTTATAATAAAGGTTTTTGTTTCGCAAAGTCTTCAACATTTTGTTACACTGACATTTCTTTTATGGTTGCCATCGCAATCCCCTTTTGTTTTTATCTGGTGTAATGATACTTTTACCCTAGTAACCTTTCATTTACATCAATGAACTTGTTATTGCTTAATGTCCATCTAATGTTGACTTCATAAGTAAGATTTGAAGGTAAAATGATCTTCTACGTGGCATGAGAGTTACATTTGCAATTAAATACTTAAATATAGCTGCTTGTGTAAAGTCAATAATGATTTATTTTTAATTTATAAACGAACCCAAGGGCATATATAGTACGTCCGTGCTTTGGTGGCCATATACAAATTATTTCATGAATTGCTGGACCGATTTTCTTCATTTTCACAACAATTAATCTTCAAGGTATTCTAAACAAAACTGCATATATCCTATATCTCGCTGGATGCTCCTTCTGGCAAAAAAGGGGGTTGACAAGGACAAACCCCACTTTTCTATCTCAGCCACCTTGCACAATATCAACAAAAATTCTTTCACAAATACATTGCGTTTATTACTTTAAAAAAGTTGGCAGAACTTTTCAAGGTCAAAATCAGAAAATTCAAGGTCAAATTTTTAATATCGCAGAAATATTTGTCATTCTTTTTTCACATTATTGTAGCTTTTAATAAGAGATAAGAAAACTTGCCGAACATTTCAAGGTCAAATCTTTAAAACTCAAGGCCATATTTTTATAATGATATGTGTAATTCAAAAACTGTTTGTTTTCAGTTACTAAGATGTTCTACATTAATGCTAATCTCAATAAAAAAAAAACAATTTTGGGACAAAAATCAAGGTCAAAATTCATAAATTTCAATGTCACATTTTCCGAATCTCAGAAAAGCTTTAATAAAATGTAGTTAAGCAACAGTCGTATATAAATTCACACCTCGCCCTCCCTGCGAAGTAGTTTTTAAAGTCCTTAGTTGTTTAATTAATAGAAAATAAAATATGATTATTGAAATGTATTGAAACACATTTTTAAAGCCGCAAACAACTTAAAGACAAACTACTGCCATAAAAGGCACATTTCCGTTTCATTTTAAGGCTTTTCTTTTTCTCTTTACAAAAATAATTTGATGCGTGGAAAATGAGAAAATGTGGACAAACAAAAAATCTGTAAGTTTGCTGCAAAACTGCGCACTTCTCACTATTTTCTGACGTCATTAAAAAAAAAAAGAAGAAGAAGACATGAGGCATTGAACAATTGAGGACACTAATTGCGGTATTTGTATACATTTTTGGCGATAACCTGCCGCATTAAATGCGTGCATGAACAATTATATGGACACGTCATGCATTGACGTGCGTCAGTGGTACGCTGCTACAGCTCTAGTTGTAGACCAACAAAAACGTTAAATTAAACAAAAAAAAAAAAGAAGCCAAACAGGCAACAATAAAGTTAAACACTGAGAAATAGCCGCTGCTATAGTATTCAGAGAACATTTCCAATCAAGGAGATTCACACCAAATTTTAAGAGAAATCCATTTCCCCCGATATTATACAAACCTGAACGTTCCAAACTTATATAGTAGTTCGTGAAATTTTGTGCGGAGAGAACATTAATAAAATGAGTGGAGAGGGGATCGGGATGCGGGGATGGAACGCGAAAATGCGAAATGTCTAAATGACGTCACAGTGGAAACATTTTGCCGCCAGAACAGCTATCTGTTGATGCTGCTGGTGGCATGCGCGCTGTTTTCAAATGTCACACACACACACACACACAATGAACCGTTATTATATGATGAACGTGACGTCAGCAGCATTACTCTATTTTGGAGACGTGAAATGGGCATTCACCACCACCAAATCTCGCCCCCCCCCCCCACCCCCTTTCCTCGCATCCACTCGACATCATGTGTGTGTGTGCTTTTCCGGCAAAATTGTCGGCACATTATATTGTATTTGTTTCAATAAAGCTCAATATATTGTGTGCGGGGAAAAACATTGGAACATCAGAATGTTCTCGCACTCACACGATCGTGCAATTAATGAAAATTCGGCAAAATTTCGGTGTATTACAATTGTTGAAGCAATGTGAAAAAATCAGCACCATCCAGTATAAGGAACTGATTCTCGAAAAACATTCCACGCATCATCATTCCGTTTTTACACACATTATCTGCTATAAAAGCTGTGCAAGCGTCATTTGTTTATCGACAATGATGTTTCGCCGGTTTGACGTCACGCATTCTCGGCTTTATTATATTCTATATAGGCAGTCAGGCTGGGGTGATGGAAAATGGAAAAGTCGAGCGCCGCTTGCGTTTGTAAACCAACCATATTATATACGCTAAGTAATTGTTTGGAAAACACGACACGTGAGTACGCGTTGTGCGATGATGCTGGCGGAATCGGGAAAGGGGAACACCACTCCTAGCTAAAATGCTTGGTCATGTGCCAGAAATTTCGCTACTTATTCCCTAAAACGGATAAACTTTGTAATCAATTATTTAATGGCGTGATGATTTTTAGAAACATGCTTTTGAGTAATTTATAAGCTTCCGTTCTTGTTTCTGACGTATTGTTTTGTCCTCCTTAATGAATCCTTAAATAATATGGAAACCTAATAACATTTAGAAACGCCTTATTCACCTAGAAATTTATTATAAAACAATGAAATATAAAGCGAATTCAAGGGGTGAGTGTGAGTGGCAACCTAATTTAAAAACTTCCTTCCGAGTAACTGCAAATAAATGTTGAAAGAATCACAAAAGCGTTATCAAGAAAAATAAAAAATAAAATGAAACAAACAATTCCCAATTGTGTTTACGAGAAAACGTTCCGTTTTAGCATTTTCTCAAGAAAAGGAATGAAAAACGTTACACTCATTATACATAGTTCATTGAAAATAGAATATTTTCGTGCACACCCAAAAAATAAAACGTGAAAATAGCCTTCTCGCCACGAAAAGGAATTAGAAAATTGTTGCTTGTGCGTATGTTCTTCAGCACACAAACTCTTGTCCTCTCTGCTCTATACGACATGCATAATATATTACTTTATAGACGCGTCGCTTTAATACAGTACACACAATTAAAGTTTGTTACGCGATGTGTGTTCGTCTTACTACAATATGTGTAATCACACCAAAACAACAACAAAAAAAAAAAAACACACGGATAAAACATAATGCCTATAGATGGTTGATCATAATTGGAAATGAAGCATTTAACCTCCCGGTGAGTGGCAAAATGGCAGCTGACGTAATCGCGCGCGCGTATATTTTAATTTTCATTTTCATTTTCCAATTTGTTTGGTTCAAACGCATTAACGCACGTCATCTTTTGTTGATCGTTTGCAATGTATGCGCGCCACCTCCCCCCCCCCGTTTAAGGACACTTTTCCAACCCGCTGGATATTTGCTCACAAATTCGCGCAAAATCTTATTAAAGTCATCATCCACGTTTAGTGAGGATGTTATTAATGTGGGGGACACGATGGTGAGTGTTCACTTTAACTTCTTAAGACGTTGCTTTAAAATGCCGAGTTTTTTGGATTTAAGATGCTGCAAACGTGCACTATTCTTTAATGTTTTAAAATATTGAATCGTCTTTTAATTTCGATGCATAAAACTAACAATTATTAAGCATGATTTATAACAATATTTTACAGAAACAAATTTATGGCAATAATATGTTCTTGTTATATTTAAACGATTATTTAGCAAAATCCAAAAAATTGATTAAGTATAGTGTAACAGAAGTTAGAAGTTCTATTTCTCGCTCAACATTTCAGTAAGTGAGATGGGCATAAAATTTGCCCGTGAGAGTAAATAATAAAAGGAGCAAAAATTTTAGCTTCCAAAAATCCCACAATACTTGAAAAATGTTTTACAATTTAGCTGGAAACTTTATTTTGACCAACAGGCCCAACATTTAAAAAGCGGCGTCCTTTTAACCAAGCGTCAGCCGGCTCCATTATTTTCTACGTTGAACCTTCTCAAACCCTAATACAAGCACTCAGAACTGTAAAACTACTGCAGTTAATTACAATTCTGACCTTGGCCATAACCTTGAAATAAAAAATTAAAATCCACAGCCTAAAAACAAAACAGTTGCAAAAATCCAGTAAATTCAATACAAATTATGAGCTATGAAGCGTCGATTCATTCTAAAATCAGTCCTCAACACAGGTCACTTCCTGTTGAATGCTTAAAGCTCATTTCGTCCCAAATAATAATAATATATTGTTGTGACATAAAATCAATTGCACAAAAAGCGAACGTGCAATAAAAACATCATGCCGACGACTGCTCTGCATCGCCCAACAACACCGAGCTGTTAGCAGCTCCAATTCGCAATTCACATTTCAGTCAAACAGCTTCTCATGCCGATGGTCATGCAATTTCAAAATATTATATTAAGTTGCGATTATAAGCTCCGCCCCATTTGATTGGCCGTGTCTGAACACAAAAGGCAAACAAACAAACAAAACAAAAAAAAAACACCAACCAACTGTTTCTGGTTTTATTTTGCTCTCTGTATCGCATATTATTTGTTTTGTAACGTGAGAAAGAACGCAACACAGCAACAACAACAAAACAAAAAAAATGCGCTGCTTATAAAATCAAAGTTGTCGCTGGCAGTTAAGTCAAGTCCCACCATCCAATCAAAGAAAGGGCACTTAAATGGTGCAACTTAAACCCCGATGCTGCTGCAACATTAGCATTTTGGCAAAGCAAAAAAAAATTGATTCCCCGTCTTTGGGATTCAATATTTTTTAACGCTAAATTGAGTATTTATTATTGATAATAATAATAATAATATTAAGGGCGTAACGCTAAAAAAGCACAACAAATAATTACGTTACACGGATAAACTTGAGATGGTACCTCAAGACCGCACACAAACCCACATCCTCCCCGGTGTGTATATTTTGTATGAAAGCAAGCGCACCGCATTTTTACATACTTCTCTTGCCGTGTTTTGTAAATGGTATTTTTTTTTTTTATACTTTTTTTTTTTTTTGGTGTGTGGGCTTTTGCGGGACGCCTGCCTTTATAGTACATAGTCTTAACATGGCTGCGTGGACGCGTGCCATGAGTCATGACGTCACAGCATCTCACACACAGTTCGGTGTACAACGAAGCATCTGGAAGCGGCAACAAATACATACATTTGAAATTTCACACACACACACACACCCCAACCAAACTTAAAAAGCACATTTACATAAACGAATTATTCTTGAATGGAGCTGAAGAAATATTGTCGCAAAATGTAAGCGGGGGATAGAGGAGGGATGGGGGCTGATCTGGAGCACAGCTCACCATTGAATGTGTGTGCTGTTTGGTTCCCCAAAACCCAACATGAGATGGCATATCAATAAAAAAAAACATTTGTTTGAGACCTCAACTCAATTTTGTTGCAACACAAAACTGTTATGTTGTCTTCTTGTTTCAACTTTCCATAGAGAAATCATATAAATTCAAGAACCACCTACGCTCGCGCTGCTCTGGAGTGTTGTCGCTCCATTGCGTGTTATACTCCACATATGGAAATGGGGCTGAATTATAAAGTTTGAAACCGCGCGGTAAGCTTCGTTTTTATTTGCTTCCCATTCACAATTGTGGTGTGGTGGGGTTTCAATTTTTTTTTTTTTTCACCACATAATATTATCCACGTTCGTGTGTATAGAAACGTACTTAACTGTTGTGCACAAACCAACACACCCACAAAAAAGGTTATAAAGCTTCTATAAAGGCATAGGTTGGGGAAATAATTGCAGCCCACAAACACTATACAACAATCCCCAGATGGTGCACATTCTATGCACATATACGTGTATTGCATTATGTGCTGATACAAGCAGCATTAAATTGCACATCACATGTGCTTCTAAATTGGTTAAAAAATGATGTGGGAAGTGGTCCTAAAGTGACAAAAAATTGTCCATCGCTTCAACAGCATTGAAAATTCAATTTTGGCATATTTTACCGTAACATTACGGTTTAATTTTTAAGGGTAAAGCATTTTTTTTGTTGTTGTTGTTTTGTTTGTTTAATGGTGAGCGCATGCGCGCACACTAATTGATTCCATTTTGTAATTGATATTTAATCAACATGAATTGAAATGTAACCAAAAACTGTTACAATAACAGTAATTTTAATTATTAATTTAATATTGTACATTATAATACATAATAGTATGACAGTTGTACCGACTATTAATTGCAGTGGTTGTGTGTAAGGGGAAGTCCACAAATTGAAGGATCACAATACATACAGCATAATATGCGTGAGCTTGAAAAGCTTCGTTATACATTATATTTTGGGGGTGGGGAGTGGGAAATTTGTGAAACCCCGAGCGTCAACGCGCCCGTTATACAAACGGACGCGATGTATATTATTTTATAAGTCTCTGCCCATTCCCCATAGCGTACACTTGCCCGCCTTTTCGCTTAAAGCACACATACACACACGCACACACACTCATTCACGTACGGGCTTGCACTCACATTTTTACACACTCATTGTGGGATAAATTTCGCCCAAAATGAGGGGCATCGATTCCACACACACACACACACGTCTTTGCAACCGTTCATTCAAACCGTACGTGTGAAGTATTTTAACCGTATTACATATTATTATACTGAGCATCGCGACATTTGGGATGGGGAAACAATTACGCATACACATGCATGCGTAAGATGAGAAAACGAAAAAATGATGATTAAAAAAAAAACAACAAGATAAAATAAATAATGCTGGTGCGGGAGAGCTGATGCGCTTGAGCTCGTGCGCATACGCGGCTACACTTAATACATATGCACAATTTGCCTCGCGTATACTTTAATAGTGATATCGTGGTCCCGCGCGCGCGCGCGCGCGCATACGATAGCGGGGCAAAGGGGGGACAGACAAACCGGGCGATCTTTCTCGTTCACACCTATAACATCGTATATGCACTGCAGCCACTAACCATTTCTGGGTACATTCAATTCGATTCATTCATAAAACGATTTGTAAGGTCGCCTCGCGCTTCAGTAGTGTTCGGAGTGTTACGTTAGAAGCACACAGCAAAAAATATATTACCCGACAAAAGAATACGTTTCTTGATAACACACATAATATTACACCCGCAACTGATTATCCTGCGTGTAATACAAAACAACAAGCAAACAAGAAAAAGGAGGAGGAAAAAAAATAAATACAAAAATTTTGAGTGTGTAAAAAAAAAGCGTTAAAAAATCGTCAAAAGGAAAGCAATAAAAAAATTGGGGATACAATTTTTTTAAGTTCGGGTGGGAGTAAACAACAAACATAAATCCCGCACACATAACGGTATTTTTGTTTGAAGACGACCACAGTATTTAATACACATTGTGCTCTCACACAAAACGGAACAAGTTAAATTGCAGTTCAAATTAAATTGTGTTGAAGTGTTATTAAAAAATAATTAGTGCAGTGTAAAATTTGTGTTTAATTTGTTGTGATTAAAATATTTGTTGTAAAATTAAACAACGGGAAACAAAAACACATAAAAACAAAATTGGGGAATATAATATTATATTTGTAATTGAAATACGTCTGAAACTGTAATTCATTATTGCAAGGTGTGATGTGTAGATATTTTGTGAAATGCGGTGCAACAAAGTCTGTGATTTTTAAAAACGGTGTATAGGCAACACAATCTCTTATACTATACTGTAATAATATAATTGTTTAGGAAAGTTGGAACAATTAAGCGGGGGCGCGTTGTGATTACAACAGTTGCAACGGTACCATTAACTCTCAACTTTTTAATTGTAATGAATTGCATTACTGGTTTTTGACTCTATATAACGAATTAATGGCGCTTTTTTTTTGTGGGTGATTAAAATTGTTACTTAAATAATAAAGGTTTTGTGAGTTTGTGAAATCAATTAAAGGAAATTGAACTAAAACTGCTTAAAATAAAGTGAGTGATCTGCGTGTGACAGATCATTACAAGTGGGTGGTAAAAAATCATCGCTCACACATTTAATATTCAACATCTTCCAATTGTATCCAGGTAATTTATTCCACCCGCTTTTTACCGTTATGCGGTGGTTGTTAGATATGTTGTTGTTATTGTTGGTGGTGATTGATTTCTTTTGTACAGGTGGTTGTGGAACAAATTATGCCAGGCATTCGCCCCCCACCCGCCGTGTACAATTTTTGGGGGGTTGAGCACACCACTCGTGTTGTTTTAGGATGTGTGTGTTAATGTTTATCATGTTCCGCACTCACTGTTAGTCTAGGTGGAAGCATAATATTAAATCCGAATTGATTATAAATGCTTTCATGTTGAACCCGTCAACCATTTTGATGTACAATAATATTTAAAACATAACGAAATATTTGTGTGTGGTCGTCACTGGTTTTGGTAGTAATTTTTGTGCCACCAATTTTATAATTAAAAATTGCGTTCCTTTTTAAATTAAAATTGTAACTTAAAAAATGTTTAATCTGTTATTAATAAAAAATAGTTCAAACCTACTTTAAAATAAATTTGAATGGATTTGAATTCATTGCTTTTATTTATAATTGATCATTATAATGACTCCTTAAAATTGACTTTAAAATGAAACAGCGACTTAAGCAGAGAACCAATTGACTTACTTAACTTTTTATATAGCATTTAACTTAAAATTAAATTAACATTAATTGTGTCCGTTGCACATTGCACTTACACGCAGGGGTCATGCGAAATAATTAATTAAACAACATGGTTCTCGTGCCCCCACCCCCTCCTTCTTAATAGAAATCAGTAAAATAAATTTTACACAAATAATATTAATTTAATCAATAAGCAGGGCAGTTAGTTTTTGACAGTTTCTTTATAAGCGTCTCTTTCAAATTTACTGATTTATGATAATATGCAAAACTTCTCAAAAGTGCACTGAAACAATAAATTTATAATTATCATTTCCTTCTTCCTTTATTTGTTATTTGTTTCTGTTTGTTTTGTTTTGTTTGTTTCTGCAGCCAACGTTTGAAATATTAAACCAATAAATTTGCTGTTAATTTTGAATAATATCCAGTTCGCTCTCTTGACTCCTCACCATCCTCCTTCTTCTCCTTCTCCACCTCCTCCTCCTCCCACCCCCTCAAACCCCCTTTGCTCGACGCGCGCTCATTGATTGTGCCAAATGGTATAAAAGTTGTTCCCTTTAATGTTGTGCATCATCTGCTATTTCAAAACAAAAAAAAAAGCAAGCCACTAAAACATCACAAGAGTCAAGACTCAAGACTATGGGTTGTGGATGGGTGAAAAATACAAAAAAAAATGAAAATAAAATTTAAAAATGCGACTCTGCAGGTGGGCGGACGCGTGTAGACTGTATGTAGTCTTTTTCCCCAACACATTTCTTTCAATCTATGTCTTTAATATATTTTGTTGTTTGTTATTATCCGTTTTATGGGGGCCCAGTCGCAGTCAGTAAGATGTACGATGCTGTTTCTTCTCCGGCCCCATCGTGTATCCAAATGGGCAATGAATATTAAAAACTAAACGATAATTTTCTGGAGCTGAGGCGCGCTTTTTATTATTGCTGTGTCTATAATTCAGAACCCCCCCCCCCCACCACCTTCACCTTCTCCTCCGCCTCCTCCTTCTTGTTCCTAATCCATTTTGAGATTGTTGTTGTTATTATTCATCGACGATTATAAGAGATTCGTTCGTGTTCTCCGTTTGAGCTGTCTCAAATGTTAATTATTAATTTAATTAACTATAACCTCCTTGTGGAACACATTTCAATGCACAATCAATGTGAAATATTTAAAACAGAAGGGAAACGACAACGATTTTACAATCAATTCAAACTCAAATGCTGTGTAGTTAATTGTTGTTATATGGAGATCACAGCCCATTCAATTGGATTCATTTGCCTTTTTTTTTATCGTCCAATTTAAAATTTTCGTGTCGTTTTTATTTTATTTTTTTGTTGGGATTTAGTTTTTTTTTACTATTATGAGGGAGACATGAAATATTTGGCAATAAATGTAAAATAGTATCATGTTAAAAGAGTCACTTAATAAGGCGTTAAAATTGTTAATCTGGAAAATCGCGAACAGAGAGAGTTGTCTTGTTGCGCGATATTTTTGCGCGTGAACACAAATTCCGTCGGCAAGTTGAGGCAAGACGACGCAATGTTGCAGACATTGTAAAAGTGAATCTTAATTGAGTTTGTTGTTTTATAAGTTCGTTGGTGTTTGTTGCTGCAGCACTTTTATTTAAAATAATGATTTTAAAAAAAAATAAAAAAATAAAAAATTTAGTTCAAAAAATTTAATTTTACTTCAAGAAATAAAAACAAAAAATTGAATTGTTTACTATTTTTAAAGCAAACCATTTAATTTAATTTTGATTTATGATTAAAATTCAATTTATCGTTTGAATTTCCATTTATTGTTTCAAATGATCCGATCCCTGGACAAATATTGTCTTGTGATTCAATTCATATAAGTCAAGTGTCAATTGCTGTAAATTAATTAAGCGCATTTCAAATTCAATTGCATAACCCCAAAAACACACACCACTTACAAACACGACGCTTGAATGTGCGCTGTGTAACAACAACACACATTTGTGCTTCGAAATTGATCGCAATTACATAATTAAACACATTCATTGAATTGAGTTTAGATGTGCTTCAATAATTGTGTCCATCCCGAGATCGATTGCATTTATTTAATATTTAATATGTGAACTATATTTATCAGCGACCTCTATCGAACTTGAAAGAGCAGCACACCCCCGACATTCTCCTCACCACAATATTGTATCATTTGAATTAAAAATCCTTAGATTAATATAACCAACAACACAACATTGAAATAAATCGTTTAATTAATTTTGAAAAAAAAAAATGTTACATCAACAGGTGGCGTTGTCCCTGGACCACCAGCTGCGGCCATGATCATGGAAGGATTGGAGACTCTTGTTGCGCCATCGCACGCCTATCTGCTAACGGAAACGGCCGCTGCTGCCCATTTCAATGTGCTCAGCTTCGATACATGCCTGCAATTCAAAACAGCCGCCGCAACATCGTCGACCGTGCA